>QRDG01000561.1:27097-180371 GCA_012064385.1 Puccinellia tenuiflora | reverse complement strand
TAAACCAAGCACTCTCTACACTTTTTATGATAGCACAAAGCATCAAGGAAAAAAAGGTTTGTCTTCCATAAAACATAGGTAAAAATCATATGCCAATTGAAAGGATCAAATATCAATTGATAAGATAGTGTTCTAAATAATAAAGGAAAGCTCTCCCAATATTCATGCATTATCTTGAGATTTGCTTTGAATACTAAATGCACACAAAAGGGATCATTACACTCCATATGTCAGTTATAACACTAAACAAGATCAATAAGTCAAAAGGATCCACACAAGAGGCAAGGAAGACAACGAGAGTCAAAAATAAATACTTGGCAAGTGATGAAGCAAATAAAAGAAAATGCCAAAGTAAGGATAATCAAAAATATTCTACCACAAATGTGAATATCAATTGTCCAAGGACAATGAGTAAACATAATTATTTTCTTGGTGGTAGAGAAATCCAAGATTATACTCACAAGATAAATCATATGGTGAAAGATAAGAATTGAGATACCATATTTTAATAAAGTTTGTTGGTAGTTTCAACTATTCGAACCAACCGGCAAAGCCATGGTTAGAATAATATGGAATAAATGGTTTCCTCAAATAATATATGGGAATACATATTCGAGAAAACCACACCAAGCAAACTCACACAAACAAGATACAAAAGATAACCAAAGGAAAAAGTGGAACTTGTTCGAGCTCACATGCCACATAGGAACAAGATAATTTAATATCAACTCCAAGTGGCAAAACCTCAAATGTTCACATTTTATGGGATTGTAATATGCACATAGCTTATTACTCCCCCATAATGTGATAATTAATTTCTTCTTAACAAGAGGCAAATAAACAGAACTAGAGAAATTAATGGACATTATAGAATTTGATTTTCTCATGAATATGACATACCACATAGTGACTAGATAATATTGAAATATCAATACTAGTGGTGTGCCTCATGTACACACATTTTTAGGATTGTGAAGTGCACAAAGCATATCACTCCCCCAAAATGGGATAGTCCATTAATCTCTCAAGAGAGCCAATTGAAATCAACACAAGATCCAATAAAGACTCATCACACAGTTTACACATGTATGGAGCGCAAATTATCATACACAAACTTGATTGCTCAAGGTAAGTAATAAGCACAACATATACAAGCACATGCTAGGAACAAAACTAACACATGCAAGGGAGCAAGCAACTTTCAATGTATATAATACAAGTTACCGCAAGGAGGAACATAGGATATGATATGACAATATAATCCAAATGACTTGGCTTGTGGAAATCATAATCATGAAGATCCCTTTTCTTCAAAGATAGCCAAGCCTCCGACAACACCTATTGATCAAGTTTGAGCTTGTTGGTCCCCAACCAAGTTGGGTCCTAAGAGGTTAGTCACAATAGGCTTGGCAACCCAAATGGTTCTTTTCTTGACACCACTTTGAGTTCCCACATATTTGGCAAACACATTGCCAACCCTATCCTTCCTAAGAGAATAAGCATCATCAATTATAATAGGGTTGGATAAGGTACCATTAGTGCATGAAGAAGCCAAGTGACCCTTCTCACGGCATAAGTAGCAACATCGACTCTTCTCTTTATTCTTAATAGGCTCCTCAACTTGAGGAGCAATAACTTGAGTCTTCTTAGGAGGTGGCTCTTGTTCAACTCAAGGTTGAGCATGAGATTGAATAAGAGGCCGCTTCCCTAGTTGCTTCTCACTAAGAGGCTTCTTCTTCATTGGGAATCCCTAACATGGTGCCCTTCAACTTTGCACTTGAAGCAAACAATCTTGGCCGAATGATTGACTTGTTCTTGGCCCTTCTTATTGTTACTCTTGGACTTGTTCTTGATATTGGAGTTGAATCCAAGTCCACTCTTGTCATTGGGGGATTTTGGCACACTCAACATGTTGTCAAGTGTGGTCTTCCCTTCACGGTGCCTTTCCAAGCCTTTCTTCAAAGAAGTGGCTTGGGCCTTGAGCTCACCTCTTTTCTCTACATGGTTAGTGACAACACAAGAGCTAGAGGATATATGCATCATTGTTAGAGCAACAAGGCATAGAAAGTAATTCATCACAAGATGTACCAACATTGTGAGTGGATGAACTACGAGGAGTAGCACAAGGCAATATAGCATTTTATTAGAGGTTGTGCCATTGTCCACATGAGGCTCACTAGATGTTACCTTGGTAGTGATAGCCTCATGAGCTAACTTTAGCCTAGCATGGGATGCTAGAAGATCCTCATTAGAGCTAGAGAGCTTTTCATGATTTTCTTCCAATTTCCCATACTTGCTAGTTAGCAACTCAAGTTGAGCCCTTAGCTCAACATTCTCCTTTAAAATGAATTCTTCACAAGAAATAGAGTTAGTAGCACAAGCATCATCATTAATAGCAATGGGAGAACAAGTTGGAAGCTCTTTTAGCAATTGGAGTTGATCATGGGACTTAGTGAGATGTGCAATGGAAACTTCCAAGGACTTGACATCCTTTTCAAATTTCTCATTAGCCTCAAGGAGTCTAACAATTTCAACAACAAGCTCACTATTTTTTATTTTAAAATCATTAGCCACCTTGAGAGATCTATCATGGGTTTCATTTACTTTAGATAACTCTAAAGTAAATGTCTCCTCAAGAGATTTCTTGGTGGTTTGTTCTTCTTCTAGAGCTTCCTCAAGATCCACAATCTTGTTCGCATAATCACGTTTGCGGCTAAGACTTTCATCTTCGTGTGCTTCCAAATCCTCAATAGTAAGCCCTCTATTAATAAGGGTGCTCATGATTTCATGGAGGTTCTCATAAGCATTTTTATTCTTTGAAAGAGCATTAAGAACCATATACCTTTCTCACGAAAGTAAGCATCATCATCATTTTCTTCATCATCATTATTATTGTCATGATCATCACTACTTGAAGATTTAGCCATGAGCAAAAGATGGTTGATGAAGTTGAACAATTAATTAATGAACTACCCAAATTCACATCTTGTTCCATAGATAATTGGGTTTCCTCTATATTACTAATAATACAAGGATTGGTGGAAACACAAGCATTTTTATCATGGCAACAAGATAAAGCAAGCATATCATCATGAGATTTATATAAGCAATTTTTTAAGATATGCAAGGACTATCAACACAAGCATGTGAAACATTTATAGTTATAGATGTGTTTAAGTCCAAAGATAAATCATTGCAATAAGATAGAGATGAAATATCATCTATAAGAAGCTCACTATCATCATTGCAAAATTTATCCCTACTCACCATTGCATTATTTTGTGGCTTGCCACATGTAGGTGAAGTAGAAGAAGTTGAGAACTCATCGCGCCCGGAGGTGGAGGGAGAACAATCATTCCCACAATCAATGGACACACCATATTTGTCTTGAAGCTTGGTCCATAGCTCATGAGCATTCCGATAAGGAGAGATCGACAAAGCAACTACATTTCTCAAAGACATGAAAATCACTTTAGAAGCTTGAGCATCTAGATAAGAATTTTTCTCATCCCCTAAAGATAATCTTTTCGGATCCTTTGGAGGAGAAAAACCCATATCTAAAATTCGCTCTATATTTGGATTAATGCCCCTAAAAGCATTTAGCATGCGATCTCTCCAAACATCATAATTTGTGCCATCGAATATTAACAAAGAGGCATTGTGCACTAAACCACTAGAAGACATCTTTACTCTCTAGGCCGTGAAGCCTAATAATGAGAGAACCCGCTCTGATACCAATTGGTAGGACATGGATGACGCCTAGAGGGGGGGTGAATAGGCGATTTAAAATTATTACGGTTTAGGCTTGAATAAATGCGGAACAAAACTAGTGTTTAATTTATCAAGCACAAAACCTACACAAGCTAGGTTTACCTAAGTGCACCAAAACTTATGCTAAGCAGGATAAGAAACTATGTGATAGCAATGTGTGTATATATATATATATTATTATATATATAACTTCAAGCTCGAAGGCTATCACCAAAGATAATAGCATAAGTAAGAGCTCGGGTATAGAAATAAGCGAGGCACGCGGAGACGATGATTTATCCCGAAGTTCACTTCCCAATGGAAGCTAATCTCCGTTTGCAGCGGTGCGGTGTTCACCACAGTGAAACACCGAATAGCCGTCAAATGGCCACCGTAACTCCTTCGTGCCCCCCACCAATGTGGAGTACCACGAGCCACTATGCGACACTTGAGGGTGGTCACCGAACCCGTACAATGTTGGGGAAATCTCCACAACTTAATTGGAGGCTCCCAACAAATCCCGCGAGCCACCAAAACTCCGAGATGAACAAGGTTGAGCCACACTCCACAACCTAATTGGAGGCTCCCAACAAATCCCTTGAGCCACCAAAAACTCCGAGATATCAACACCCGTCTAGGGTACCAACGTGCCCTAGAGGAACAAGCTCTAGGGAACCCAATGGAAGCTAATCTCCATTTGGAGCGGTGCGGTGTTCACCAAAGTGAAGCACCGAATAGCCGTCAAATGGAACACCATAACTCCTTCATGCCCCCACCAATGTGGAGTACAACAAGCCACTATGGGACACTTGAGGTGGTCACCCGAACCGTACAAGGTTGGGGCAATCTCCAAGGTTGGTCACCCAAGCACCCAAGAGTAACAACCTTCTCAAA
Source organism: Puccinellia tenuiflora (assembly GCA_012064385.1). Lineage (NCBI taxonomy): Eukaryota > Viridiplantae > Streptophyta > Magnoliopsida > Poales > Poaceae > Puccinellia > Puccinellia tenuiflora. The sequence goes on along the minus strand of QRDG01000561.1, from coordinate 175,727 downwards.
TTTAACTTCCACGAATCACCGTGGAGAACTCAAACCGATGCAACCGATGCAATGGCAAGAACACACTAAGTGGTCAAGTCCTTCAATCCGAATCCAACCAAGCAACTAATGCTTGGGAGGGATTTGAGAGGAAGAACAAAGGAGAAACATTAAGAAACTCTAAAGATATAGATCCAAAGAGTTCCCCTCAATTAGAGGAGAAATCGATCGGTGGGAAACGCGGATCTAGACCACCTCTCTCTTTTCCCTCAAAAACTAGCAAGAACTATTGGAGAGATTGAGAGATAGCAAAGCTCAATGGGATGGAAACAATGGAGGAAAAATGAGCTCAGAGTTGAGAAAAAATTCCTTGTTAAATTGGGGAAGAAACACCTTAAATAGTTGCCCAAAAATCTGTCCGTTGGGGGCAAAACTGCGCGAGGCCAGCCTCATGGACGGGGCAGCCCAAAGCAGCAAAAGTAAGGGAAACAGGGCAGGCCGCAAGCAGCCAGCCGGGTGGGCCGGCCATGGCCGGGATGGGCTGGCATGATGGCCGGCCGGCGGACCGAGAGGCCCCGGCCACGAAGGCCGGCCAAACCGGGGCAGCTCCTTCCCCTTTTTTTTCGTTCTTTCTTTTCTTTTCTTTTTCTGCGTAGAAAACGTTCGACACCGGAAATGCTGTAACTTCGCATACGAACTCCATTTTCGATAATCTTGGACTCGTTGGAATCACCACAAGGAGCACTACAAGATTATGAAGAGAAACATCATAGTCAAACAAGATATGATAATACCAAATGGGGAAAAGTTAAACCTCTCTCGAGTAAACCGAAACCCCATATCTTTTGCAAATGAAGTCCGAAAGAGGTCCAAACCAATTTTGTATGGAAAAGAGAATGATAGTAGCTACCATTGGAAATATTGAACACAGTTAGGAGAGAAATTTTCAACATATGATGTGTGGAGAATTTCTCAAGGACAAACCGACAATATTTCTAATATCGAAAACGCAATGGAAGACGCATATGAAAACCATTTTCGATGAGCTTGGCATTGTCATGACAGCACGACAAGCACCAAGACCACACCACTATAAGAGACAAATAAGAATTAATAAAGATAATGCCAAGGATGCAAAGGTTTGAGCTCTCTACGACCGATACGCTAAAGCTCACTTGAGAGCCCCTCTTGATAGTACTGTTACCTATCCTAAAACCCGGTGTCCCAACTACCCACGAGACCGGTTAAAATAGAAACCCTATCAAGATCATACCTTTGCCTTGCGCATTCCAACTTGAGCATAGATGATGACGATCTTGATCTCCTCTCAAGTGGATCACCTTTCTTGATTGTGCTCCGCTCAAGTGAAGACTCGCATATTGCTTCCCATACACCAATATGGGAGAGACACTCTTTCGCATATATTTACTAGCCCTTTATCTTTGTATGTAGATCAACCTGCACTTAGCCTTGATCGACATATAATCTTCTTCTTTAACCTCGACTCAACATATGGAGTTCAAGCATTTCTTACGGACCAACACTACAAATACAACTCAAAGCACACATTAGTCCATAGAGATTGTCATTAATTACCAAAACAACATATGGGGCAACCATGCTCTTTTAGTAGTGATCCCTTCTACTTATGGTTCATCCCCTGCCTTTCTCTTTGCAATTTATCTGATGGTGTTGTGACATTGTATCTCTCTTGTAGATATCTATGGAGTCCAAAGCTGATGTATCATTCACTATCTCTAAGGATACATGGACCGAAACCCCTGACCGTGGAACTGAGATAAGACTACATCTCCATGATGAGGCTAATGAATACTGGAGAAGGCAAGCTCAAGGTATCTAGCATGTCTTTTTCTGGTTTTACAGTTAACACTTTCACTAAATTCTTGCTATAACAAAATTATGCTATGTGCTCACAGGTAGTTGCATCTTGTAGACTTGCTGTTGGTGTCTGTATTTCTAAGTCAACGATTCATGGCATGTACGTGGCACACTGTAGACATCTAAGAGAGTCACTGCAGGTGCAGGGGACTGATAATGACTTGAAGTAATGTTTAGACACGAAGATTTTCACTCTATTTTATCATAGGATCAGACAGGATACCAGATATATCAGTATTTCAATCATGTTGAGTACTATTCCGAAATCTGTGAATCTCACTCAGGCAATATTTTGTATTTTTCTGTATCCAACATGCTAGGTTAAAATGTACTTTGAGAAGGCATGAACTGCAACCGGTACTCCAAGCTCTTAGATATAGAATGATAACAAAGAATTTTATGATTCCTTCGGTTTACTTGCTTTGTATTTAGTAACCTTGCGGTGTTTGTTATTTTGGTTCTCAATCTGTTTGTGTAAAAAATATTTGCCTTGATTATGCAAAATTCAAAAGCTTTGTGAATCATTAGCAGCTAGGCTTCACGGCAAAAAGGTAGGATCCTTCACAAACATATCTCCTACTGGGTCAGGTATGCAAAACACCCCTCTCCAAATCACCGCATATCGTACACTCAGAATTTTCAGATGTATATGAAGTACAAAAAGAATTATATAAAAAATCACTATAGTGAGCTTATTTTGCTCCTTGCGCACATTGGTGAAGGATGTGTTGTAGTCCAAAGAAATTGTGTTGGGATCAACCACACGCCTGGCTCTGATTGGTGAAGGTAAGGGTTGGGAACACCTGCCAAAGAAGATGCCTCCTTGAGAAGCATTACGGTCTCCGGTTTCCAACTCTCCTTTGCTCGCATGATTTTTCTATATATTCAGACTCAACATATGAAATCTGCTTCATAACATTGTTCTTCTCCAGTGCACATAGATGTATCGAAGTCTGATTTCAGAGATGTATTGAAGTCTAATTTAGGAAATGTATTGAAGTCCAATGTTAGATATGACAAGTAGATTTTTCACTCAGTTGAGTTATCGTCAACCACAAAGTCTGGAATTATTGTTTCGCCTATTCACTGTACTAGATTAGATAAACTAATTAACCATCCCAATCAGTTTGCATCTTTGAGCTCTGTCCCTCTACTATGCCTCACATACCACAGGCTGATGTATGTCTGTACCATTTGAGAAGCTATTTAGTGCTCACTTCAGCAATCGTATTCTTCATGCTAACCATTTTTTCCCTCTGTGCCTCACATACCACAGACTGTTATCACTATCAACTGTCTTAAAGGACGGTAAGATAGTTAAAAAAAATCGTGGATGCACCCAAAAATCCATGTGCTCCAGTTCGAAGTGTGGAAAAGTTCCAGACATGTAGTGATGCATAAGCACCTGATGGATGTTGTTTCTATTGCTGATAGATAGTAACTTGAACTTGTAAAGATTTACGGTGAGAGATATGTACTGAAAATTTTGAACATGTGCTTTTATGAGGTTCTTATCCACCATCAGCATGCGTCAGTTTTATTTGTATTTTAGATATGGACATTTTTTATGAGTTACTTCATCAATATGCTTCATTTCTCTTCATGAAGTCTGGTTTGCACCCCTGAGCCAGTGTGCAAGTGCAGGTTCGCTCTAGCTTTCGTCGTTATTTCTGCTGGTCCAGGTACCTGTGTTTTTTTCTTCATTGATCAAATGTACATCGAGCAAGCACCATTGCAATGCTAATGTATTTAACAGTAATGTTTTTACTAGATGGGCCATGCTGATTAGTACAGGTGATCAGCAAGCACTAGCTACTTGGTTATGATACTAATACTGCAAATACTATTTCCTTGCTCTTTCTAGACAAACCTTGACCAGGAAGCTAAGAATTCTGAAGATAAAAAAGAAGAGCTATAGAAGCATCTTAGAGGTTTGATGCGTTCATGCAATCTAAACATTCTAGCAGTTAGCTCTCTACTAAGCATGCGACTCTAACTATGATTTTTTGTTAATAGTTTCATTATGTGTAATTAGTTTGTTAATAGTTTCATTATGTGTAATTAGTTGAGTATACATTCATTCCAATATTGAGATGCGAATGTTATATCAGCATGGATATTTGAGAGAAGTCGGTCAACTTGTTTGTTTGTCTGATACTCACATTCTGAAAATCATCATAAATAAACTTAGAGGTCACCTTAAACCATCTGACTTTAACTATGATTTTTTTCTTTGACATTTACTACTTCAACACCATGTCAGATGAATCTTGGGATGAAAAAATCATATCTTAAATTGTGGAAGATCAATCTAATCTTTCTGCCATAGAAATTCCTGCGACGTTATGCAAAAGTTGGAGAAATCATTGGCACACAGTGGGAGTGAAGACGTTGGAATGTAGCGACTACGAAGTACAATATGTTAGTGTTGTTAGAGGAGGGTTGTTATGAAGCACAATGACAACATAACAATCATCACCCATAGCAACGCACTGGAATTTGGCTAGTAAGATAAAATAACATAAGTATTGCATTCTAATATGAAATATATCCATGAATAACAGTAAATTATGATATAAAATAGTGATGCAAAATGGACGTATCATGGGGCTGCCGCATGGGCCCTCCCACTAGTCCATGTGGACCCTCGTGGTAGGTGGGCCCCACCGTGGGACCCTCCGAAACCTTCTAGAACATTTTGGTACTCTACCAAAAATTCCCGAACTTTTCTGAAACCCTAAAATCAACTTGTCTTGTATGAATCTTACCTCCGGACTCTTCCAGAGCTCCTCGCGATATCTAGGATCTCATCCAAGACTCCGAATCAACATTCAATTACACCATCTATTATCTCAATGAAAACCCTAGCTACATCGAAGCGTTAAGTGTGTGACCGTACGGGTTCGATAACGTGTAGACATGATCGAGGCACCTCTCTGATCAATAACCAGTAGCGGGACCGGGGATGTCCATATTGGTTCCTACACAATCAACGAAGTTCTTTTATCGGTTGAACCACAACGTCTAGGATTCAATTAATACGGTATATGATTCCCTTTGTCTCACGATATATTACTTGCCCAAGATTTGATCGTCGGTATCGCCATACCTAGTTCAATCTCGTTACTGGAAAGTTCTCATTACTCGTTACATAGCATAGGATCCTTGTGACTAAACACCTTAGTCACATGCTTGCAAGCTTCAGGATTCTATACTATTGAGAGGGCCCAGAGAAATCTTCTCTGTCACCTGGAGGGACAAATCCCAGTCTTGATTCATGCCACCCAACAAATACCATCAGAGATACCTAAAAGCCATCTTTATAATCACCCAGTTACGAAGTGACGTTTGATGTCCACAAAGCATTCCTCCGGTAAACAGGAGTAGCACAGTCTCATGGTCTAAGGAAACTATACTTGACATATACGAAAGATGATAGCAATAAAACTAAGTGACATGATCAACTACTAAGATTTAATTGGGTCTGTCCATCACATCATTCTCCTAATGATATGATCCCGTTATCAAGTGACTTTACAAGTCCATGGTTAGGAAACCTTAACCATCTCTTGACCAACAAACTAGTCTAGTAGAGGCATACTAGGGCCACGGTGTTTGTCTATGATCCACACAAGTATTAATGTTTCCGATTAATACAATTATAGCATGGAGAATAAACACTTATCATAAACATGAAATATAAAATAACTACTTTATTATTGCCTCTAGGGCATGTTTCCAACAGAAAGACATGTATGATAGAGATATCGTCGCCTCGCTGACATCATCCATGAACCCTAACATCGTCGATCTAAAGGATCGGTTGGCACATAATGTCATCAACTTCGAGACACTGTCATGAAGGAGACCGTCGATGCGGGAGTGGAGCTGAGGCATATTTATTCGTCCGGGGGTCGATCCCACCACCCCAACCACGCACCACGACATACTAACGCTAACCCTAACTATCAAAATAGAATGGAAGAACGCGACCCCTCCCTCTTTCTGCTGGAGCAGCAAGCGGAGAGAGGGGACGAACACCTTCATTGACGAAGATCAAGGTGAAAAGGTGTTGTCTGCCTTGTCGCCTTTCTCGTGGGGAGAAGGGACAAAGCAGCTGTAACATCCCAAATTTCAAAAAATTGCATTTCATGCATATCATGGCATCATTGTTGCATTTGTGCATTTGTGTTTGTTTATTTTTCCTAAAAACAAAAATATTTTCTTTTATATTTCTTCTTATAAGAAAATGCCAATAAAGGCCTTTTAATGCCAGTGGCAAACTTGTAAATAAAAAGTCTTCTAAATATTTTGCAAATAAGTTTTTCTGGTAGATAATTTAATTACAAATTTTTACAAATTTATTTCATAATTTTTGGGCTTTTATTTTAAAAGTTATTAACATTTTTCAAAAAGGTTTAAATAAAAAAAAGGGGGATGACGTCATGCTGACGTCATCGTCGTTTTCTCTCCCGTGGTGGACTTTCATGGCCGAAACGGCCGCACCCAACCCCTCCCGATTCCGGCCTTCAAGCCGCGCCCCTCCCCCTCCACCTTGTCCATCTTAAAGCCCACCCCTTCCTCTCCCTTTTCCCCCTCCACTAGACACCCGGGAGCCCCTAGGCTGCCCCCAATCGTGCTCGCCGTCCCGCCTGTCCGCCGCCGCCGTCGAGCTCCATTCCGGTGAAGACCGGCAACCCCGCGCCCTCCCGTCACCTCCCACCTTTCCCTCCTTTCGTTGCGCATCATTTTGACACATCGCGCCCTCGTTTTGATCCCCAGGTCGACGCGTGCATCTCCGACCGCGCCCGGCCGCCGCCTCCTCCAACTCCGGTGAGGAATCAGAGGAGCACCGGAGCACCTCATCGCCGTCCGCTTCGCCACCGGCTCCGCCTCGTCCTCCTCTCTTCAAAGGTACCGAAACCCCTCTCCGAAACCCTCTTAGTTCGCCGGAACGGCCGTGGCCACGCCGTCGCCGCCGCCTGCCATCGCGCGCGCCGGAACCCTAGCTCGCCGCCGGCTATTCTTTTTTTTTATTTTGAACCGGTATCTTTTTCTTAGCCGTAGATTGTCGATCTAACGGACCACGGCACCGATCCATTCCGAATCGGTATCAACCAATCAGAAGCGGCCACGTCACCCCTATATTTCCTGTTTTTTCTGTTTTTAGGCAGAAAATCATCCAAACTTTGAAATTCCATATCTTTTGAACCACAACTCCGAATTTAGTGATTTTGATGTCTACGGATTGAGAAAAATGAGTAGAATCCAGTAGTATAGTTTTTGTTAATTTTTGTATCGTGCATAAACTTGTTATTTACAGATTTTGTATTAACTTGTTTAGGCTATAAAATGAGTTTTACAAATCCTTTTTGAGTGATTCAAGTTGCTAAAATCTTGTTTGGATGTCCTCTGTCCAGTAGCATGTTCATCATTTTTTTATTAAAATGTTTTTATGCAGAAACTTTAGAATTTGTGTGTTTGCCCTTATTTAGGTGTTTTGGAATTTATTCCTATTAAGTAAATTATTAAAAATTGTTTGTGGCATCATGCATATAGAACAACCAGAGAACTAAAAGTTATTTTACTTTTGTGTTATTGTAATTTTTGCATACTCATGCATGGCATAATTTTTGTATTGTCACTTGTGTGAATTTGTATGTTTATTTGTGTGTTTTGTATTTTTGTTAGATTACTCGGAGGGTCACGAAGACTTTGGTGGTTGCTACTCTTGCTCCTCTTGTTGCCAAGGCAAGTGGCACACTTGCATATTTTGTCCTATTATTTTGATATATGCATGTGTAGTAATACTTGGAAAATAGCATGATAGGCTTATTAGTATTGCTATGCTAAAAACTGTTTAGAATAGTTTCTCCCTTTACTAGATGGTCTAGATGCTCCTATGATAACTTGGTAGAATTCTAGAAGTGCTATGCAAAATGTTGTTTTTGATATAAGTAAAATTCTACTAAGTTAAAGAACCTCCTGGGTGGATTTTGGCATTGCTTGGTGGTTTATGGTTGAGTGGCTACTCGGGACCATGTCTATGGTGTTTTTCACCCGAGATTGGCTCACTTGTGGACGGCCACCCAGGGACAAAGAGATCAACGTTACTCCGAGTTTAGTGAACTTACCGTGCAGCCATATGTCATATGGGCTCTGGCTTGACTAAGTATGTAGTATGGAACCGGCCCGGCCTGACAGGTGGTGGTAGAGGTTTGTAGGTGGAGCGCGTCAGGACGGCAGTGGTCGGGAAAATACTTCGGAAAAGTCTCGTCTCCATCCTCTCCTTTCCTTTTCACTTCAAGAAGGTCAAGGTCAGAATGGGTTGATGGAGTCTTATGGTGAAAGTGCACAACCTCTGCAGAGTGTCAATCTAAGTACTTAGCCGTGTCCCCGGTTACGGACGATTCTGAGCAAGCTGGACGAGGACGTCGACGGAAGATCTCATCATTCTAATTTCTCTAAGTTAAAACTTGATGGGTGAACAAGGGTAGTTGAGACAATGGTTGTCATACCATACTTGTCTCGTATAGATGAAAAGTGTTTTGAAAAGAGATAGGAAAAATTGGCTTTATGCAAAACAGCCTCCAAACTCCACAAGCCAAATATGCATATAGGTTATTAGAGTTTTCTTCTATGAGTCCACAAAGTGTCGCTTGCCAGATCCATTTCATATGGTTCTGACCCACCTTGTTGATATCTGTTATCAGGTTGTTCTGACGATGAGTAAGGAACGATGTTGGGTTTCGAGTCTTCAACCGACATGCTCGCCTGTGGCTGCATGAAGATGATGAGGGCTCCATGAATAAAGTTATTTCCGCTGTTTACTCTTTGAGCTAGCCTTGAGCTATGCAACTTGTAATGGATATTTTCCTAAGTACTTGGATCATTCGTGTAATAATTGATGCACTGTTGTGATATTCATCTTAACTGTGTGTGCAAATGATTCGATCCAGGGATTTGCACTATACACAGGGATCGTGCCTATATTTTAAGTGCAGGTCCGCTACAGATGGTATCAGAGCACTGTGTTGCCTGTAGGTTTGAAACCCTAAGTTTGGATAGAAATAGGTGGACCAAAAAAAAAATTATTTTCTAAGTTATAAAATATATACAAAAATTTAGTATACCTCTTTCCTTAAGTTTCACTCGTAACTTCTTGTCTTATGAATTTTTGTATCTCATATCTTGTTTCTTATACTTAAGGATGACGAGCTTCAACTTCAGCACCGCCGATGACTTCAAGGACACTCGTTTTGGTGGCTATCTCCTCGAGCTAGTTGGACTGTTGGAGCTACCCGTGCCGACGATCAAGGGCAATATTCTGAAGAAGTTCAACAAGGAAGGCTGCTGGGGAATCAAGGCCATCCAAGCTGGACGACAGACCGAGCCCCAGACTGATGCCATCGAGATCAAGCTGATTAGCGACTCCATGGAGAAGGGACTCAACCTCATCATTCAGGACATGGTAGCACGCCTTTGCGGACGTCATCACCGGGAGCTGAGGGGTCACTACTTCCATCACTTTGGGAGACGGTCCGAAGCGGGAGAGCCTTATGACATCGATGTTGAAGATAGGTGCAAGTTTAAGCCCGTATGTAGGTATCTTCAGGACTTAGAGAATCACCTCAATGACCTCCATGAAGATAGACGTTCCGAGCTTTTGAAGAATGATGACTATGTGCCCAACTCAAGGAGAGTGAGAAGAAGATCCAGGCTCAAGAAGAAGAAGCCAAGGCCCAGCAGGAGTTGTTCAAGGCACAGGAGAAGAAGTTCCAGAATCAAGAGAAGAGAAATCAGGCGAAGAACAAGGAGATAAGGACCTTGAAGATGGAGCTTGAAAGCAATGAGGTGGAGCTAGAGGCTGACCACGACTTGATTGAGCGACTTCGTGCAGAGAAGAGAGAGCTGCAAGAGAAGAACTCCGCTCTGGAGAAGGAGTTGAAGGAGCTCAAGATGGCGCTTGACAAGGAGGGAATCACTATTGAGATAGTGGAAGAGGATGAGGATGCCATGGTCGAGTAGATTAGTTAGCGAGACTACCATTCTTCTACTTCGACGCTACCTTTCGTTTTTGTATTGACCTACCAACTTGTGGTATGGCAGTATCATCGCTTCATGTTTTCAGAACCTTGGTGTGTTTTGCTTTCCGAATAAATCTGTTCGTTTTATTAAAAAGTTTGTGTTGAGCTCATGTGGTTGTTGTTAAATTTGTGTTAACTGTTTGTATGGGTAGAATATTTCTTTAGGTCTTTCTATCTATACTCATCTATTCTTAAACCACAGATGCCTCCTCGTCGAAATCCCAACAACAACAACAACAACAACAACGATGCTATGTTTCAACAGATGATAGCAGCACAGACTCAGCTGATGACAATGATGGCACAATTCATGGCCAATCAGCATGCGCCGCCACCGCCACCACCCCCGCCACCGCCACCACCCCCACCAGTGGACAGACTTGCCAGGTTTCTGAGGCTTAGGCCTAACAAGTTCTCAACTGCAACTGAACCTATTGTGGCAGATGACTGGCTTCGTTCTGTGCACAAGGACTTGGTGACTTGTGAGTGCACTGACACTGAGATGGTGAGATTCACAGCTCATTTGTTGGAGGGGCCAGCAGCTCAATGGTGGGAAACATATCAAATCACCCACCCTCTGAATGGCTTGACTTGGGAAACCTTCAAGGAAGGCTTTCGTAATGCCCATATCTCTTCGGGCATTATGAACTTGAAGAAGGAAGAGTTCAGGAGTCTGAGACAGGGAAACAGGACACTCAAGGAGTACATGGATGACTTTTACTCATTGTCGCGTTATGCACCTGAGGACATTGACACGGATGGCAAGAGGAAAGAAAAATTCCTCAAGGACTATGCGACGAGCTGAAAATCCCTTTGACCGTCGCATACGCCCCAAATTATCAGGCCCTCTTGGACCAAGCCATCGCACTGGAAGATAATATCAAGAAGGCAGAAAACAGGAAGAGGAAGCTGAGTACCAACAAACACCATTATGAACCCTCATTCAAGAAGCACTTCTCGCATGATATGAGCCATGCACATAAACATGGGAACCACCATAGTGGAGGGAGCAGCCACAAACATCATGGTCATAACCACACTGGTGGATTCAAGGGAAGCAATGGAGGCTACAAAGGAAATGGACATGCTGGCCATAATCATAACCATGGACAGCATCGCCCAAATCCAGAGCAAAAGAGGGATATCAGCCAAGTGACTTGTTACAAGTGCAAGAACAAGGGCCACTATGCAACCGAGTGCCCAGAAAAGAAGGCTGAAGAAGCTAAGCCCAACCCTTTCCAGAAGGGACATGTGAACCACTGTCAATGTGGAAGAAGTATATGATGAACCCGATGCTGTGATTGGTACGTTCTTGCTTAATTCATTTCCAGCATTAGTCTTATTTGATACTGGAGCATCGCATTCATTCATTTCAAGAGCTTTTGTAAACAAACATGGGTTAGCAGTTGAAAATATTGGGAAACCTCTTAAAGTAAGTTCTCCTGGTGGAGAAATGATAGTGAACTCAGGGTGTAGACAACTAGTTATTGAAGTTGGAAAACATCCATTCCCCGCGGACTTGATTGTCCTAGAAACCCAAGGTTTGGATGTCATCATCGGAATGGATTGGATGACTCGTTTTGAAGGGATTATTGATTGCGCAAACAGAACAATCACCCTCACCACACCAGAAGGAAAGAAGATAAGGTTCCGATCAAAGTTTGAACTAAGGAAAGTTAGGCTTAATTCTCTTAAGGGGGTTAGCCTAGGAGATGTCCTTATAGTGAAGGAATATCCAGATGTGTTTCCAGAAGAATTACCGGGAATGCCACCCGATAGAGATGTTGAGTTCCTCATTGAACTAAAACCCGGTATGGGACCAATTGCTAAAAGACCATACCCAATGGCCACAGATGAATTGAAAGAGCTCAAGAAACAGCTGGATGAGCATCTGCAGAAGGGATTTATTCGTCCAAGTTCCTCACCATGGGGAGCACCAATCCTATTCGTGCAGAAGAAGGATAGCACACAGAGATTAGTCACGGACTATCGAGCACTAAATGAGCAAACCATCAAGAATAAGTATCCACTCCCCAAAATCAATGATCTCTTCGATCAATTGGAGGGTGCTTGTGTCTTTTCTAAAATCGATCTTCGATCAGGGTACTTCCAGATGAAAGTCAGAGAAATGGACATACCCAAGACCGCTTTCACCACTAGATATGGTCTGTATGAGTATACGGTGATGCCATTTGGTTTGACCAACGCTCCAGCTTATTTCATGAATATGATGAATAAAGTGTTCATGGATTTTCTGGATAAGTTTGTCGTGGTTTTCATCGATGACATCTTAGTCTACTCAAAAAGCCACAAAGAGCATGAAGAACATTTGCATTTGATATTGCAAAGACTTCGGGAGCATAAGCTGTATGCCAAATTTAGTAAGTGTGAATTTTGGTTGGAGCAAGTTGGATTCCTAGGACACGTTGTGTCTAAGGATGGAATTGCGGTGGATCCTGAAAAAGTATCTGCGGTAACTAATTGGGAACCACCGAAGAATGTTGGAGAAATCCGCAGCTTTCTAGGTCTGGCAGGCTACTACCGGAGATTCATTGAGAATTTCTCCAAGATTGCCAAACCTATGACTGAATTGCTGAAGAAGGGTAAGAAGTATGAATGGACAGAGGATTGTGAATCTAGTTTTCAAAAATTGAAGAAGCAGTTAGTATCCGCCCCTATTCTGTGTCTGCCAGATATAGAGAAGGATTTCCAAGTCTATTGTGACGCTTCACGTCATGGCTTGGGAAGTGTGTTAATGCAAGGAGGCAAGGTTGTGTCATATGCTTCAAGACAGCTTAAGAAGCATGAAGTAAATTACCCCACTCATGACTTGGAGTTAGCTTCAGTGGTACACGCTTTGAAGACATGGAGGCAATATTTGTTTGGAAATCGTTGCGAAGTGTTCACCGATCACAAAAGTCTGAAATATATCTTTACCCAGAAGGAGTTGAATATGCGTCAGAGAAGATGGTTAGAACTTATCAAAGATTATGATTTGAGTATACAGTACCATCCCGGAAAAGCTAATGTAGTGGCTGACGCTTTGAGCCGCAAGGTCTATGTAAATGGACTTACTGCAGGAGAATTACCTGAAGACTTATGCAAAGGATTTAAGGACCTTAGGTTGGAAGTGGTACCTGAGGGATTCCTAGCGTCATTAGAAGTGCAACCACTTTTGATGGACAAAATCAAAGAAGCTCAGAAAGGCGATAAAGTGATGGAAGAAATCAAGAAGAATCTGAGTAAAGGCAAGGCCAAAGGTTTTCGAGAAGATGAACAGGGTATCATATGGTATGAAAAGCGTATTTGTGTCCCTGAAGATGAGGATCTTAGGAAGTTGATACTTCAAGAAGCTCATGACTCACCATATTCTATACATCCGGGTAACACTAAGATGTATATGGATGTGAAAGAAAGGTTCTGGTGGAACAATTTGAAGAGAGATATTGCTGAGTACATTGCCAAGTGTGATGTGTGTAGTCGTGTTAAGGCAGAACACCAGAAACCAGCAGGATTACTTCAACCATTACCAGTGCCAGACTGGAAATGGGAACAAATTGGGATGGATTTCATCACAGGTTTACCTCGAACCAAATCGGGATATGATTCGATTTGGGTTATAGTGGACCGTTTGACGAAGGTAGCTCACTTCGTGCCCGTGAAGACCACCTATACAAGTGCCAAGCTAGCAGAAATCTATATGAAGAGAATTGTTTGCTTACACGGAGTTCCTAAGAAGATTGTATCTGATAGGGGTACCCAATTTACCTCTCATTTCTGGAAGCAATTGCATGAATCACTTGGAACCAGGCTAGAATTTAGCACAGCTTTCCACCCACAGACTGATGGACAAACAGAAAGAGTAAATCAGATTCTAGAGGATATGTTGAGGGCATGTGCATTGGACTATAAGTCAAGTTGGGATGATAACCTTCCATATGCTGAGTTTTCTTACAACAATAGTTTCCAAGTCAGCATTGGAATGTCTCCATTTGAAGCCCTGTATGGAAGAAAATGCACTACACCATTGCTTTGGAGTGGTGTAGGAGAGCGTAGTCTATTTGGACCAGATATAATTAAAGAAGCAGAAGAGAAGGTGAGATTGATCAAAGATAGACTGAAGGTTGCCCAATCTAGACAGAAGAGTTATGCTGACTCCAAACGAAGGGAGATCGTTTATGAAGTAGGTGATAGAGCCTATCTTCGAGTGTCACCACTTCGTGGTGTAAAGAGATTTGGGATCAAAGGAAAGTTGGCACCTCGGTTTATCGGGCCCTACAAGATCTTGTCTCGCAAAGGAGAAGTAGCTTATGAGTTGGAATTACCGGAAGTTTTATCAGCTGTCCATAATGTTTTCCATGTGAGCCAATTGAAGAAATGTCATCCGGAGATGGCAGAAACACCACTGAGAGATACAGTGCCGCTAGAAGAAGTTCAACTGGAGAGTGATCTTACTTATGAAGAAAAGCCCATAAAAATCTTGGAGACAGCAGAAAGGGTCACACGAACAAAGACGATAAAGTTTTGCAAGGTTCAGTGGAATCATCACACAGAGGAAGAAGCAACTTGGGAAAGAGAAGATGATCTCCGAGAAGACCACCCTCACCTATTTGCTAGCCAATCCGAATCTCGGGGACGAGATTCATCTTAAGGGGGTTAGGTTTGTAACATCCCAAAATTTCAAAAATTGCATTTCATGCATATCATGGCATCATTGTTGCATTTGTGCATTTGTGTTTGTTTATTTTTCCTAAAAACAAAAATATTTTCTTTTATATTTCTTCTTATAAGAAAATGCCAATAAAGGCCTTTTAATGCCAGTGGCAAACTTGTAAATAAAAAGTCTTCTAAATATTTTGCAAATAAGTTTTTCTGGTAGATAATTTAATTACAAATTTTTACAAATTTATTTCATAATTTTTGGGCTTTTATTTTAAAAGTTATTAACATTTTTCAGAAAAGGTTTAAAAAAAAGGGGGGATGACGTCATGCTGACGTCATCGTCGTTTTCTCTCCCGTGGTGGACTTTCATGGCCGAAACGGCCGCACCCAACCCCTCCCGATTCCGGCCTTCAAGCCGCGCCCCTCCCCCTCCACCTTGTCCATCTTAAAGCCCACCCCTTCCTCTCCCTTTTCCCCCTCCACTAGACACCCGGGAGCCCCTAGGCTGCCCCCAATCGTGCTCGCCGTCCCGCCTGTCCGCCGCCGCCGTCGAGCTCCATTCCGGTGAAGACCGGCAACCCCGCGCCCTCCCGTCACCTCCCACCTTTCCCTCCTTTCGTTGCGCATCATTTTGACACATCGCGCCCTCGTTTTGATCCCCAGGTCGACGCGTGCATCTCCGACCGCGCCCGGCCGCCGCCTCCTCCAACTCCGGTGAGGAATCAGAGGAGCACCGGAGCACCTCATCGCCGTCCGCTTCGCCACCGGCTCCGCCTCGTCCTCCTCTCTTCAAAGGTACCGAAACCCCTCTCCGAAACCCTCTTAGTTCGCCGGAACGGCCGTGGCCACGCCGTCGCCGCCGCCTGCCATCGCGCGCGCCGGAACCCTAGCTCGCCGCCGGCTATTCTTTTTTTTATTTTGAACCGGTATCTTTTTCTTAGCCGTAGATTGTCGATCTAACGGACCACGGCACCGATCCATTCCGAATCGGTATCAACCAATCAGAAGCGGCCACGTCACCCCTATATTTCCTGTTTTTCTGTTTTTAGGCAGAAAATCATCCAAACTTTGAAATTCCATATCTTTTGAACCACAACTCCGAATTTAGTGATTTTGATGTCTACGGATTGAGAAAAATGAGTAGAATCCAGTAGTATAGTTTTTGTTAATTTTTGTATCGTGCATAAACTTGTTATTTACAGATTTTGTATTAACTTGTTTAGGCTATAAAATGAGTTTTACAAATCCTTTTTGAGTGATTCAAGTTGCTAAAATCTTGTTTGGATGTCCTCTGTCCAGTAGCATGTTCATCATATTTATTAAAATGTTTTTATGCAGAAACTTTAGAATTTGTGTGTTTGCCCTTATTTAGGTGTTTTGGAATTTATTCCTATTAAGTAAATTATTAAAAATTGTTTGTGGCATCATGCATATAGAACAACCAGAGAACTAAAAGTTATTTTACTTTTGTGTTATTGTAATTTTTGCATACTCATGCATGGCATAATTTTTGTATTGTCACTTGTGTGAATTTGTATGTTTATTTGTGTGTTTTGTATTTTTGTTAGATTACTCGGAGGGTCACGAAGACTTTGGTGGTTGCTACTCTTGCTCCTCTTGTTGCCAAGGCAAGTGGCACACTTGCATATTTTGTCCTATTATTTTGATATATGCATGTGTAGTAATACTTGGAAAATAGCATGATAGGCTTATTAGTATTGCTATGCTAAAAACTGTTTAGAATAGTTTCTCCCTTTACTAGATGGTCTAGATGCTCCTATGATAACTTGGTAGAATTCTAGAAGTGCTATGCAAAATGTTGTTTTTGATATAAGTAAAATTCTACTAAGTTAAAGAACCTCCTGGGTGGATTTTGGCATTGCTTGGTGGTTTATGGTTGAGTGGCTACTCGGGACCATGTCTATGGTGTTTTTCACCCGAGATTGGCTCACTTGTGGACGGCCACCCAGGGACAAAGAGATCAACGTTACTCCGAGTTTAGTGAACTTACCGTGCAGCCATATGTCATATGGGCTCTGGCTTGACTAAGTATGTAGTATGGAACCGGCCCGGCCTGACAGGTGGTGGTAGAGGTTTGTAGGTGGAGCGCGTCAGGACGGCAGTGGTCGGGAAAATACTTCGGAAAAGTCTCGTCTCCATCCTCTCCTTTCCTTTTCACTTCAAGAAGGTCAAGGTCAGAATGGGTTGATGGAGTCTTATGGTGAAAGTGCACAACCTCTGCAGAGTGTCAATCTAAGTACTTAGCCGTGTCCCCGGTTACGGACGATTCTGAGCAAGCTGGACGAGGACGTCGACGGAAGATCTCATCATTCTAATTTCTCTAAGTTAAAACTTGATGGGTGAACAAGGGTAGTTGAGACAATGGTTGTCATACCATACTTGTCTCGTATAGATGAAAAGTGTTTTGAAAAGAGATAGGAAAAATTGGCTTTATGCAAAACAGCCTCCAAACTCCACAAGCCAAATATGCATATAGGTTATTAGAGTTTTCCTCTATGAGTCCACAAAGTGTCGCTTGCCAGATCCATTTCATATGGTTCTGACCCACCTTGTTGATATCTGTTATCAGGTTGTTCTGACGATGAGTAAGGAACGATGTTGGGTTTCGAGTCTTCAACCGACATGCTCGCCTGTGGCTGCATGAAGATGATGAGGGCTCCATGAATAAAGTTATTTCCGTTGTTTACTCTTTGAGCTAGCCTTGAGCTATGCAACTTGTAATGGATATTTTCCTAAGTACTTGGATCATTCGTGTAATAATTGATGCACTGTTGTGATATTCATCTTAACTGTGTGTGCAAATGATTCGATCCAGGGATTTGCACTATACACAGGGATCGTGCCTATATTTTAAGTGCAGGTCCGCTACAACGGCGGATAGGCCATCCGACCAACCGTCGTCGCCGTGGTCCTCGCCGTCGCCGTCGTCATTGCGGTTTCCATCTCCGTCGCCATTGCCGTCCCAATCCCCGTCGTCGTCACCATTTCAGTTATCATCAGGTTCATCGACGTGGCGCACTGGTTTCTGCCGTCTCCTCCTCCGCCGCCGCCGCCGCCAAGGAATCTAGGGTTTGCTTGAGTTGAGGGTCTCGAAGACGACGGCCAACGCCACTGATTTTGTTAGCACCGACGACCCTTCAGAGGATGTCTTCCACGCAGCCAGGTTCAGGTAAAAACCATCCAGCTTGTAGATACCGTGCCGTATTTGTTCGCCTTTTGTTGGCAAATTACTGGAGATTTGCGTGGACACCTATTTCTCCCCATCAACATCTTATGATTCGTGGCCGAACAACCATTAACATTAGTTTGTACTTTCCCAATAATTTGTCTGAAGTTGAAGTTCTGATTGTCCAGTGGTTGCTTGTTTCGTAGTACATGGATGAGCCAATTGGTTGTTCAAGCAAGCAGACTAATTTCCCTTTTATTTTAGAGCTTGCTTAGATGCATTGCGCAGCGTGTAAACATTTTTTTTTCTTTCTATATGTTTAGTAATAACTTTGGTTAATATGCAGATTACTTTTCGAGATCGCCAACAAGCAAGAATATTGGTAATATAATCTCGGATTTGAATACAACTGAAGTTCAGACATTCTCCCAAGTGCACCAGCAAGGCAAAGAAATCGTGTATGAAAGGAAGAGTAAGAGAGGAACAGAAGTTGCTGCAAAACATGATAGTAAGAGAGGAACAGACAGCAATGCTGTCATAGATGAGGTTGCTGCAAAACAGGTTACTAAGAGAGGAACAAAAAGCAGTGCTATCAGAGATGAGGCTGCTGGAAGACCTGTGAGCAAGAGAGGAACAGACAGCAATGTTGTCATAGATGAGATTGCTGCAAAACCTGCTGGCAACAGAGGATCAGGTAGCAATGTTGTCAGGGGTGAGGTTGCTTCAAAACCTGTGGGCAAGAGAGGATTAGATAGCAATGCTGTCAGAAATCAGGTTGCTCCAAAACCTGCGAAGAAAAGAAAGGCTGTTAACACCGCTGACAATACCATTATTCCAAGAAGAAACGCAAAGCGGAAAAAAAAAGGATGTAGATGCTGCTTCAAAACCTGTTAAAAAGAGAGGAATAGGTAGCAATGTTGTCATAGATAAGGTCTCTACAAAACATTCCCTGGTTGAAGATCAAGCAGAAGAAGAAGAAGAAGAAGAAGAAGAAGAAGAAGAAGAAGAAGCTCTAATAGGATCAAATAGTCAGCTTGTGGTGCATGACTCCTTATCTGATCCAGATGTGCTGAATGTGGTACCGCTTGAGCAGGATGACAAATGTGTTAAGAAAGTTAATTTGCAGTGCCAGTTATCCATTAAAGCCGTGAAGACAGCCTTTAAGACACTGGAAGGAGTCCAAGTATGGTTTGATAAGGTCATTGCTGCAGGGTTCGGTGCTTTTTGGAAAACAAACATCGACTCGTCAATTAATAAAAACTGCATGAGCTACTGCATGATGAAGATTAACCCTGTCACAATGAAAATGACATTTGGTCATGATAAGGTGATAGAAGTTAATCGGTACAATATCCACAAATTGACTGGATTGCCCAATGGAAATTTGACAGCTCCTAAACCGTCAATGGCAGGAAATGTCAATGCTTTTAAGAAACTGAGGGTTGAACTAGGACTTGACCAAAAAGAGGAGTTAAACATACAGATCCTGCAAAAACTTCTTAATAAGTTGGTAACAGCTGAATTGCTCACGCATGATCCTCATAGGGAAAAACTTGCATTGAAGGTGTTTTTCCTTATTTTCTTTAACAGAATCATATGCGTTGGATCATCGTATCGCATAACGAGAGAACCAAATATGGTAGATGGGTTGGACTTTGAGCAGATGCAACATATGGATTACTGCCAAATTGTGGTGGATGAGATACAGAGGTCAGCAGAGAGTTGGCAGACAGGAGAACGGACTGAATGGAGCTATTTGGAGGGCTTCTCTCTTGGACCGATGTTGATGTATCTTGATTCATTGATATATAATCACAATGAAGATATGACTACACATACTCCTAGACTCGAATGCCTGCTTAAAGAGAAACTAAAGAAAATTGCAAATGCTGACTGTATCGTCAAGGACGACGGAATAGTATTCGGCAATATTAAAGTAAGTTCTCACTCTAGTGATAAATGTATGGATGTGTATGCTTTTTTCGTTTGTTTGTGATCTCAGTCTGTTCAGTTAAATCTCTAAAGCACTACTTACACATTTTGAGCTGACAAACCAATTTTATGGTTTTAGGAATGGAAGGCGCCAGGCAATCGAGTTTACAAATCTTTCGAAGAGCATCAGGCAGAAGAAATCAGATTTTTGAAACATAGATCTGGAGCCATTCGTCCTGCTACCGATGTGGAACCTTTGATGGAACAAGCATTGATTGGAACAGGGAGTACTGAAGATGATTGCAACCTGGAATGCAAAAGCGAAGTTTTGAAGAAGGTTATGCGTAGATTGGCAGAGGTTCAACAACTGCTTGATCGTATACCGACAACTGACAATATCTTATGCAACAAACTACATTGTCAGGTGAAAGTATACGTAGAAGATGTCAACAGAGAGAATAGACATATAACATCCTTGAAAAGCCAGACCAGCAGTCTCATTGAAAGGTTTGAAGTTTTTAGTGTAGATCAGAATGACATGATTAAAAAATACATGGATGGGATGCACAAGAAAAAAAAAATACAGGTGGAGTTCAAACAGACGCATGTGGAATCTGTCAAAGCACAGAAAAATAAAACCGTGGTTTATATCAAACAAGCTGGTTGCAAGGTAATTCACCGTGTTTGTCTTTATCACTACTCCGATAAGTTAAACTTTTATTGCATTAAGAACATCTGTTCTTCACTCCTGTTGCTGCTTGTGTTGCACAATTGTTGCTTCGTGTGCTTCACACCAAATTATTCTTATACTTCTCACCTGCATAATCTTGTTCTTATCACTTGTGACTGCTTGTACTTTCGATCATTCGTGGCCGTACCTACAGTGTCTATAAGTTGTACTTTATTTAGCTTACTGGACGTACAACTAATGTCACACACCTTGTTCACCCTTCATTCACATGCATGTGCTACTTCTTTATCTTTCTGTACATCTGGGAATATATGGCCGTACTTCCATTTTACTGAGTTTGTTCTTTTTCGTGTTTATTAACACGCAGGCCGATAAAGTGCAGAATATTATCTCTAAGGGACACCCACCTGTTAGCAAGACAAAACAAACAGGGACTGTGAAGAATAAGAAGCAACAGGGTGTGGTTGGGAAGAACATTGTTCCCCGACCAGATAGAGAAGATGAGCTCATTGCTCAGCCGAAAAGCAAGGTGCTCTATTCATATCTCTGCATATCTCTCTGTGATCATTTTACACTGGTTATTACAATGCCAATATTGATAAAACCAATGATCAATGAAACAGGAAACTGAAGAAAATGTTGAGAAAGAAAATATGCCTCCTCACAGGGGGGATGGGCTTGTTGATGGAATGATGGATAATAATATCAAGGCAGCACCTGCTGAAAGTGTAATTTAATACTGTATCATGTATCTGTATATATTATATTTGTTGCTTGCAGTTATCCAAACTTACGGCAAATGATTATCTCTCTGTAATCATGTTACACTGGTTATTACAATGCCAATATTGACATAACCAATGATCAATGAAACAGGAAAAACTGAAAAAACTGCTTAAAACTAAAAGTTGCCTCCTCCTAGAGGAAATTGGTCTCGTACTTGACACCAGATTATTCTTGTTCTTCCCACCTGCACAAACTTGTTCTTATCACTTGTGAGTGCTTGTACTTTCGGTCATTCGTGGTTGTACTACCAGTGCCTACAAGTTGTACTTTATATATCTTACTGGATGTACAACTAATGTCACACACTTTGTACACCCTTCATACACGTGCATGTACTACTCCTTTTCTCTCTGTACATCTGAGGATGTATGGCTGTACTTTCATTTTACTGCATGTTTGTACTTTGTCATTTTTTTTAACACGCATGCCAGTAAAGAGCAGAATGTTAGTCCTAATGGACAGCAACCTGTTAGTGAAACAAAACAAACACGGACTGTAAATAAATTTACAATTAAAAAATAATTATCTTTAATCTTTTGCAATACTTTAATCATAACTTTATTTTTATCTTCTTCTTGCAGGACAATGATTTGTCAGAACAAATGAATGATTTGCCCTGGAATGATTCCCTGCACGGTGCTGATACAGAGAGGATTGTTCCCCAACCAGATAGAGAAGATGAGCTTGTTCCTCAGCCGGAAAGCAAGGTGCTCTTTTCATATCTCTGCATATCTCTCTGTAATCTTGTTACACTGGTTATTACAATGGCAATATTGATAAAACCAATGATCAATGAAACAGGAAAAAACTGAAAAAAAACTGCTTAAAACTAAAATTTGCCTCCTCCTAGAGGAAATTGGTCGCGTACTTGACACCAGATTATTCTTGTACTTCCCGCCTGCATATTCTTGTTCTTATCACTTGTGAGTTCTTGTACTTTCAATCATTCATGGTCGTACTACCAGTGTCTGTAAGTTGTACTTTATGTAGCTTTCTGGATGTACAACTAATGTCACACACTCTGTATACCCTATATACACGTGCATGTACTACTCCTTTTCTCTTTGTACATCTGAGGATGTATGGCTGTACTTCCATTTTACTGAGTTTGTACTTTTTTCGTGTTTATTAACACGCAGGCCGATAAAGTGCAGAATGTTAATCCTAATGGACAGCAACATGTTAGAAAATCAAAACAAACACGGACTGTAAGGAAAAGGAAGCATCATGGTGTTGTTGGAGAGAACATTGTTTCCCAACCAGAAAGAAAAGATGAGCTCGTTCCCCAACCGGAAAACAAGATGCTCTATTCATATCTCTGCATATCTCTCTGTAATCTTGCTACACTAGTTATTATAATGTCAATATTGACAAAACCAATGATCAATAAAATCTATTATATATTAAAAGTACATGACGGGCTACCAGAAAAAAGAGAAATAGGATAGAAAATCCCACAAAAATCAGAAACATCCGGCCATCCGTTTTACTAACCAGATGACCACAGCCGATGGATTTACAAAAAAAAATATCTGATAGTAATTTTCAATAAAATTACCCACCAATGCCCTTTATAAGTTGTTCCGTACCCGTTAGATCTTCTATCTAGCTAAAAGATAAACCACGGCATGCTAGAGACGCCGCCGTATTCAGATGCCCTAGATTTCCTCACGTACGCTAGCTATGGCTGCCGACTGTAGCCGCCGCCATATTCGTGTGCTGCTCTCCTCACGTATGGTAGCTGCTGCTGCTGTATTTTCCTTCGTTGCCGCTGCAGGTCCACTCCTGCACTTGCAGACCAGCTTGCAGGTGTAATCTTACCTGACGCGTAAAACATGTAGCTTGTGCAAAACAGGGCTTGCCTCATCCATATGCTAATTAGGCGTGCAACAGAGGGATCGATCGACGGAGGACTGACCTCACACAGCCGGACAACGTTTGAACCAGGTAATGATACCGTGACTATCTTCATTTTTTTTAACTGCCACAGATCGATGGAGGACTTGCCTCACAGATCGATGGAGGACTATCTTCACATAGATTGAGAGCTTGCCTCATGCATGCGCCATATAGGCGTCCATTAGAGGGATCGATTGATGGAGGACTTGCCTCACACAGCCGAACAACCTAGAGCCATGCAATGGTACGTGCCTATCTTCTTTCTATTTTCTCTCTTTAACTTCCCCATCTATTTCTCTAATGGTGAATTATGCGTATACATACTTTTTGTTAAAGAGATATTCTAAGACAAATTTGCCCAAACATTCTGGAGAAAATGACGAAACAACTGGTAGACTAGAACAGTGAGACATCCTCGCCGCCTTACAACCTCACTTCATCGCTGCCATGCTAACATCTGAACGCATGCCAATTCTCTACTCAGCTTCGTTCATCTGGTCGCCTTTTCCCGGCTGTTGTTCTTCATACTCGACCTGGTACAACCGGAGACGAGGTACACTTACGTATGCACAACGGATTCCACACCGAGACGAACCAAGATGTTTGCATCCATTTGGGAGATTTGGGGTCTATTTAATCCTTGATTTGCTGACTTAATTGTGATGCTTGCGTCCTCGCACCAAAGCAAACAAATATATTTGCAAGCATGAAGGAGAACGGTTGGTAAGCCAAATAAAGTTTAAAGCTAACAATTTTAATATGCATCTATATTTTGGGATTTCCTTGATCGGTCCATGTCCACGTATTATTTCAGAAGTTATTGAGATTAAAAGCATGTGTCTGAATATAAATAAATTAGATTAGAATTTTAAATGTGTTTGTCCGATGAATTACTTTAATATGGAAATCAAGACTCTGTGTATGCAATTTAAATTTGGGGTGGAGACATATGCTTGGATCATTCACCGGAGACTGTAGAGCCGACTTTTTCCCACTTATACACCATTAACAAGAATACTAAACTGATCCGGTGCCCCAAATAGTTTGTCATTATCACAATTTGATCTTTTTTTAGACTTACACTCTTAATTTCTTAATCGCTACGCATGTCGTGAAGCTAGAAGATTGTTCCGCTAGATTTGAACTCCATCAAGAATTGTTCCGCTAGATTTGAACTCCATCAAGAATTTTCAGTGGATGCCACACATCTTCATTTTTCAAGTTATAGTTAATTAAACAAAATTAATCAATCTTGGCCGTCAAATATGTATCCTCTCTATTTTGTGATGACATGAGAATCGGAGATAATATGCTTACTGAAATTGAAAAATAGATTATGGAAGTTTCACAACAATAAGAACAACCTTATTTATTCTATGTGACATTATAATTCAAAGTGATAAAGAATTAGTTTGTTCATATTTGTTGAAATAAATCTGAATGAGCAACTCTTGGGAAAATGTGTTCCTCATACCATGGAAGACAATCAATAAATAGATATTCACAAATCACAATATTGGCTTCTTCCTTGGTGCAACATGAATCTACCCTTAGTTATATTCACTAATAATCAGACTTAGGGTACTATTTATATCTTCTTTGGTAAATTTGTAAAACCAAGCCTAACACGCATTGACCAATAAAAAAATTGTGTCATAGAGATGACAATTGTTCTTCACCTTAATATTTCATTTTGTTTCAGAAATTCTAATTTATATTATTTTGTGCGAAAAGCTCCAGGCCGTCTTTGGTATCAAGAGGGCTCCTATACATCCGGTTTTTGTACTCGGTCATCGAATGTTTCAATATCGAGAGGCCATAATTTTGCACGTGATTTGGTTCCTTATAGGTAATTAAGGTGCGAATACGTATCTAATGACCTTTATCTCCTTTTCTTCTTAATAAGTGATTTGGTTCCATTCATTTTTACTGTTGAATTCAGTCAACAACTCAGCAAGTTGCATCACAATTAAATTTGAATCTCTTCTCAGGCAGTAACATGATCCATGCTAATACTACCCCTTCCTTCATACTCTTAGTATATACACTGCTTCCTATTATAATGCATCGGTACATTAATCTGGAGCAGGTGTACAAATGTTCATCCTTATTCGGTACTATTGCTCAATACTGGATAAATGAAAAGCATGCATTAATGTTTAGTCATGGTAAGATCTTGTATTACAATGTGCTATGTAGTTATGTATTTCAAAGGTCATTCTGCGGTTTGGAGATATATAGTTCATGTTTAGTCATGGTAATATTATTTATGATTATGTCGACAGTCCTGGAGGTTATGGAGTGGAAAAAATGCGTAAATGAAAGAAAGATCCTTACAGAATGGAGAATCACACCAACCACGCCCTCGAGAGCCGCTGATTCTACGTGCCGAGCAAATGAGATCCACCAGAGCCTATTATACAATTATACGTACAATGAATTGATACATCCATGAGTTGAACCACTAATTGAGTGGTTGACATGTATTCAATATTTATTTATTACGATTAAGCAAGTACTTTTATTGATCAACATAAATCATTATATTACTTTGGCACAAACATGACAAGTCAATTGTGCGTTAATCATGGCATGTTCATTGACTCGAGCAGAATTTAAAGTTATTATGTTGAATGCCTCAAAGATCATGCATTATCAATAATTAATGGTTGAATTTTTGTTTTTTACGTACGAGAATTTATTCATGCAACTAAGTTAGTGACTATCAGCCGGTTGACTAAGAAATAGTTTTTGTTAGTCAACCATTGACATCCATTAGAACAAATTTGCTCACATCTTTTACGCTATTTTTTTAATATATATTACTTTACAAGGAAAACAAATCATAACAATGCTGATTTCTAGAAGTGAAGATATGATTACGGAAATGATGCACTCTCATCCAAGAAAAAAGCCTATGTTTAAGTATATGTGTTTTATACAAAACTGATATAATCTATTATATGGTGGAAGAATACAATGAGGAAATCAACAGTACAAATGTTTATATTAGCACTGAAGACATGAAAAATAGTAAGAAGGTAATTCAAATGATGTACAAGTTAGAAAATCTTTGATATAGCTAAACTGAGATATATGTACCAATAGCACTATTATAAACAGAAAACAACAACCATGTTGTGAACAGCGGTAGGTTCAACATGAATGATTTTGCTAAAGATTGGTATGAAAATACGAGCGAATAAGAAAAAGATTAACTACAAAAATAAATGAAAATTATTAAAGAAATTTTTGAATATTCCATTCTCGCTTTCAATAAGGATATATTCAAGAGGAAACAGAATGCACCCAAAAGAATCTATAATGATATATTATGTGATTGGAAGCTGTAAACTCCAAGTAATGATATATTACCATGCACAAATGACATGTTGTCTCGAAATACATCTGTTGGCCACACTTGATCGGATATATGAGATTCCCAGCCTAGAAAAAAATTGTTTATGGTATATTCTTTTAGGTAAAGCAAGATACGTCACATACACATACATATTCCTTAAAATAAAACCGTCCATATATAAGCGATTCATTTTTTGATGCGAATTATAATTAATAATTTAGTTTAAACTTAGTAAACAATTAAAATAATTGTACAAAATTACAATTATAACCTATAAATATGATGCCCGTGCATGTGCGCGGGCCACTTTGCTAGTTGGTATGACAAAGCAAATCATTTATCATTCTTATTTTATAAGGAAAACCTGCATCCTGGGGGCAAGCTTTATGGTCAACTTGAATAGAAGTTAGTTCAACGACTTTGTGGTGTTGGTTACTTTGGTGATGAGGTACTCTCTATCTCTATAGTTTCTTTTGCTGTAATGTTGGTTCACCTCTTCTTAGTGTCCTTTCTCCTCTGAGCATACTGCAATATTGGTTAAGCTCTTTCAGCTGCAGAGCATCTCATGTTTTATGGGCATGATACCTTTGGATGCAACATAGAGTGGTATTAGTCATATCCTCTTATGCCGATAATGATATGTTTCCGTACAATGTGTATATAAATTTCTCTCTTATATTCTCATCATGTCCCTTTTTGTATTCATGTTACGCCACTTGCTTTGTTAGTATTTCTCATGTTTAAAGTATGTTTTCACATTTAGCTGTTCTGTACATGGAGCCGAGGTTGATTTTATTGGCATATGATGGGAGATACTTTTTACCTCTTCAGGGAAAAAATGTTAAAGTTCAAATTTTAGATATATTTTCTTAATATGGTTAGTATAGATCACACGAATCAATAGGTTGTACGTATGCAGTGATCTTTTGGTGGCCTATGGTAGAACTAAAAATTATATATAAATACAGCTAACGTGGTCGGTTCACCTGAACTAAATGATATGTGCATACCAAGCTTCAAGAAGATTTCTTTGAGATAAATTGATGTATTCTGGTCCTTCTGGGAACACTTTGATGTATTTGATGCCCTTCTGGCTTTTATTTATCTTAATTGTATTTCTGTCAATTTAACTTGCTAAAGTATTGGACTTTCAAATGATACCCTTATGATTGTAGATAATTCGCCAATGCTTATCGGCTAGCTATTTTACCACTATGTACCTTATACTCATTTATCCCACTGGTTCTTACATGTTCCTTAACTATGCATTCATGGTTCATCTACTACCAGATTTGCATCCATGGAGTCGAGGAATTCAGGGGAATTGCGCAACGCTCTTGAAAGATTGTGTGTGTTGTTGCTGACATCATTGGTTAGGAGTTTCACTTTAAGATGATAGAGAACTTGCTGGCTCTCCATGCTGCCACTCGATTTGGAGCTCCGTTTTTTTTCCTTCTGCTTTATCATGACGATTGGTATTGCAGATGATAAAAAAATGTCTTTAGTGCTCAATAGTTTATCTTTTAGTGCAACTAAGACAGTCATACTGACTCCAATGTATACATGATATGATGCACCTTTGGTTTACTTTCACTTTTGGCAATTCTTTATTCAGAAGCTCCTATGTTATTGTAGGTTTGCTAACGGGTAGCCTATTTATATTTTAACTAAGGTCGCGTGTTTCACTTCCCGCTTTTGTATCATTAGCCATGAACACTACTTATTCTGGTAGGCATGATGTATTTGATCTACAGCTGTCATATCAAGTCAATGGAGAATGCACCATGTCGTCTTTCAGGTTTCAACTTCCCGTACCACTCCAACCAGTAAGCTCACAAGCGAAAACTATAGACGCAGCGTATGTTCTGATGTTGGCTACTCTTATGTTATGGTCCATAAACAGTATCACTGGTTTATGAATGTTTGTTATTATGTAAATCGGTACATTTGTGTGATTATATACTTCCTGCTAGTTATGATGATGTAGGAATTTAAATCAGCTCAAAGTACCCTCTTGCATGCTGGCGGTACATTCAGACACCCTTATTCAAACATAAGCGTACACAATGGCATCAACTAATGCAAACGATTTTAGTAAACCTAGCGTGTGCGATGTGGTCAATGATGAGTACGGTTAAATATAATGAAACATGCGTGATGTTGGAATGTTTGCAAAATCAACCGTGGGCAAAAAAAGCCCTGACATCGCACATGTTTAGATATAACTAAGCGTGTGTGATGTTCGGTCATCACACACGGTTTTTAAAATTGTGTGCAATGGCACCCCCATCAGCAACCCCACATGGTGACGGTTCGCTAAACCGTGTGCAAAGAGCTGTTTCAATTGTGTGCGGTTGTCTAATCCGTACTAATGTGATCACCCTGATGGTTTCAATCTCAATTATCATGTGAAGGAGAAAGGTAGAACAATGTTAATCTGGTAATTAAAATCCAAATTTGGTATACCTCGGCAAAAGATCCAAGTGCATTACCCAGCTGTAAGACCAAATTAATGCAGCAGCTAAAAAATATTAGTTACAGTTTGCAGCATATGAAATCAAAAGTTAGCACGGGCTAAATAAAAAAAACTTAGTTTGAATAAACATCTAAATTATGTTTCAAGAAGATGTTCCACGCTAACATATGGTACATCTCGATCTTTTTCGAGTACATAATCAGGTATACTACTGACATACATATAGCCCAAAAAAAGACATACATATCCAGATCATTATAAGTCAAAACTATATCAACGGAGGGGTCTTACACCTTGGTACAGACAACAGCAAAAAAAAATGTAGACCAATGCTTATTATAGGTAGACAGAGACTACATAGTATCCAAAGCTAGCAGCAGGAGCAACTTCATCGAGCAGCAAGAAAGGTTAAGAAGACGTCAGTTTGCAGGGCTCCACGGGTAGGCAACAACGGCAACAGAGCATCATCCAGCGGAAGCAACACACATACTGGGAGCAGTAGCACCATCACCATCGATTCTAACTTAATAATAAAGAAGATTATTTCAAATTTCATGTATATAATAAAGTTAGTTTATTTATCCACCTAATACAATCCTCATGTTGCTAAGTTTCTCTTAATTCTGGATTCACATAAAATGCAATCACTAATAAAATAAACAGATTGTTTCGTGGACCACTTCTTCGACGTTGCGGACATCTCTACACGTAAGTCTCTTCCCATTTAATAATGTATACATGGAAATATATAAGAGTGAACACAGAGTACAAATTTGAAATGACAGGAACTTCTACAGGGCCTACTCTCTTTGTTCTGTTCTTATGCACTCTTTCTTAATTGTTTCTTTTCTGCGGGATTCTATATGGACAATGTCTTTTTCTTTACTATAATCACAATTGGTCCTGAAATAGGATGGTGCTGTGGATTTGTTTTGCCATGAAATAGAATCATGTTTAAAATTGTACTCCCTCCGTTCCGAATTATAAGATGTAAAGTTATCAAAATCCACCAAGCTCTACAGCGGCAACACTAGCTTACTTCTTTTTATAGAAAAGGTGTAGCTGTTTCCATAAAAACAAATAAGTTGGTTACTGCCATGCAAAAACATGGATCATGGGAAGATTATAGCTAATGTAAGATATTAGATGTCTGATCTCATACCAGAATTGCCTTTGCTTTTTTCCTTTCCTTACAGTACCAGATCAATCAGTGCACATAAACTAGATCTAGTACTCAATTCCAACGGTGAATACATTTAGTTCAGGTCGCAGAGGGACCATCAGGAAGTTTTGTCTTCCTCTTCCTGCCAAGAATGGATGCCTTCTGCAGCATTGCACCCCCAACGCGCCATCTCTTGAAAGCAGCCATCGATTCCCTAGCGGATTCGAACACTTCACAACGAAAGAAGATAAGTTAACCCAAGCAGTAGTAGGTGTTATGGCACCAGAAGATAAATAGATGATGAGTACCAGAGTAACTGCAGGGAGAAGTTTGTACCTTGGGCTTCTTCTTTAGTAAGGCGTGGGGCAAACTTGGGCACTGTCATTGTGGAAGAGCTGTGTGACCTGCTAAGTATCTCCTTGTACCTACTGGTGAATGCATAGCGCAAGAACTGGCCAATGCTCTTATCACTCACCCTATTGATGAGATCATGCAAACAAATAAAACTTAAGGATTATGATTAAGTTTGAATTTATAATAAGAAAGTACAACTTGACTGAAAAATAAACCGCAATCATAGTATAATTTATATATGTGCAGGGGCACAACAAACTATAGGATGGCCACTATTTCACCAAACTTTAAGGTAGACATCCGGAGTGCCTTTGACAGCCCAACGGTCCTCTGAATTACTGGATCATCCCCTGTATACATGTGTCATCTCACACGGATGATTAAGAGTCACTCGGCTAGTCTAAAAGTCAGTACTTGGCGCTCCACATCTGATGTGCTCTGTTCTGAATTCTAAAATTCTTATATGCAAACATATTCTTCTGTCCTACTCGTAGTCCACAACTGATAAGACAAAAAAGTTACCAGAAAAGTAGATAGATAAAAATATCTTATTGCAGTACTGCAGTATTTGTGGCAAGTATAGTCATTGAATAGTCTTTGAGTCGGTACCTCAGCGATTCAATCCAACTTCATAACTCATAAACATTCGTCATCCCCTCGATTCATATTTAAATTTCCAGATTGCATACCAAGTAAAATTTCTTATATGGTTCTCTAGAAATTGAAGTCAACAACATGTAAGTGTTCCCTTACAAAAAAAAAAAATAACAAATGCATTATTCGGCTGTTATTGTGGATAATAGTGAAAAAGAATTATAAGACAAATATCTTGTCCGACAGGTTCACAGGTTTTCATTGCTCTCTTACAAATATTGGGTTTCAGTTCAAATACTTTGAGAGCATCACTCGATAATATTATATAATATGCCCAAACATCACTGTAGCGCCCCGATCACAGAACTATACAGTGGAACGTTGTGTAACCGGTCATGCTACACAATCGAGGGTTACTGGGTTTACCAATCCCAGGCCAAAACTCATTGGCAGGTGTGCTCGGAATGGATCATCGGCACACAACACCTCGATCATGCCATAAGCTCAGACATCGCTTCCACGTATAGTAAAGAGACCGAGACTTGTGAAACAACTGGCACATTGCAGACTTTACGACACAAAAGCATATAGCAACTCATATAAGAGAAGAATACAAATATTACACAACAAAAGGTCACATACCATCAATTCATCAAGCGGAAGCAAAATAGTGTTGTCTAATACAACAAGATCCAAGTTATAGGGCCTAAGAGGCCTACACATAAATAAACCCAGCCAGCTTGCTCCACGGTCCCAAGCTGCCACCTGGTAACCCCGGACTACTAGTCGATGTACACGAAGAACCCACCTAGCTGCTCGGTGTCGTCCTCCTCTGAAATACAAATATAAAGGCAGCAAAGAGAGACTGAGTACGATGTACTCGCAAGTTTAGTAGGGCGATATAGGCCCAATGATTGACGGAGGCTCTAAAGCTATATATGTATTTCTTTTGCATAAAGCTAATTTTCATAAACCTGAACATAATTGACACATGGCATTCGTCTACTCAGAATAGTTTTTATAAAGGGGATAAGAGGATAACATTTCATCTTCGGTTCTCGGCGAACCTACTTGTAGCCAAACCCGCTCATCTCACACAAAGGCACTCCCTCGAATCCCCTCGAGGAAATGAACCTTTGGTCACACGTTGTACTGCAACTTTTAGCTGCCAAATTTTAATTTAAGGTTAAAGTTTTCTATGATCCCGTAAATCCATTCCCAAGGCGTCCATAACCGCGGACACGGCTTTTCGAAAAGATTAAACCCTGCAGGGGTGTACTATTTTACCCATTGGTACCGTCCGGCTCACCTGATTGGCCCTCTTCCGAGGAAGACCGGCGAGTGGGCGCGGTTAAACCTTTACCTCGCGTGAGACTATCCAAGAGTCATCTGTGGCCACAGGGCAAGTTTACCCAGCCTATTTCAGCCCCTGCCCTATCGCCACGTCCTAAACACCACCATCCTCATCACTTCTTTTTCCGCTCACACACACGGCAAATTGAAAAGCGAACTAGAGGACCCTTGGATACGCCCGCACAAGTTATTTAGTTAAAGGGGATTCCATATGTCCCCACCAATGGCAGCACGCTCAGACCTTGGTTCCGAAGACAGGAACTCGCACTTAGGGGCAAGAGTGAGGAAAAACACCATCCCCGATGGCAACTCACCCAACCCTTTTTAGCAACTTAATTAAGTACCACCACAACCTCCACATTGTCCGATCATTCCATCAATTTCATAATCATGGAAATAAGTAACGGACATCTAAACATTTAACTAAGCATGGCTAAGCATTGCTAAGCATATAAAAACCAACAATTATATTATTGTCTCCGGCCAACACATCATCTCTAGGGTTCATAGGTAGGGATACATGTGATTGGCTCGGGGAAAACATGCAATAATAGGATTCCCTATATTTTGATCAAAGAGACAATGGAATCGCATGCAATATTATGGTGGATAAAATAAGTTATAAAACATTAGGATGCTAGAATGCCAAGAAGGTTGGGTTATCTCTTGCCTTGCTGCCGGGGCGTGTAGTACTGCTCGTCGTGATACGTCGGGGTGACCTCAACTCAGGAATCTACCGATACCCAAAAATAATACAAAAGCACAAATAAATCACACGAACACAAGGTGCAATGCTCAATCACATGATGACATGTCAAATTGATGCAAGGATATCATCATTTAATTTATCTAACAAATTAAATGGAGTTCCAAATAATTAGAGCAATTATTTGGAAACAACCCCATATTTAACTTAATGTCCAATTGTCCATAAATGATCACATTATGTAGAATTTGCTCAAATATGCATGAATATGACATGATTAAAAAGGTTTTGCTCTTCCGATCATTTTGGTACCTCATTTGTAATTTTCCGAGCTTCGATGAATAAATAGCGAATTAAATAATTAATTCAATTTAATTCTTTTAAACAAATTATGAATAACATCAAATAAATATTTGTGATCATGATGTGATAATAGAATGGTTTGATTGCATTTGAAGTGTTGATCACATTGGTATTTTATTCATAATTTTTGGATAATTATTTATCAAATTAGGAATTTCCCAAACTATGTATTTTTTGAACCCTTTTTGGAATTCATTTATGAACAGCAAGAATATAAACTCAAAAGACTAATTCAAAGCTTCTAACACATAGGGTTTGTGTTGCTGAACATTTTGATATTTGATTTGTCAAAATTGGAGCAGTTTTCAAAAAGTTATGAATTATTTAAATTTCATTCTTATTTACAAAGGAAAAACACTCAGCCAGACAGGCCGGCCTCATTGTCGACCAGGCCGGGCTCAAGGCCGGGGGGCAGCCCGAAGAGGCCGGACTTTGGCCAGCCTTTGGCCGGCCCAGGTTGGGGCTAGGACGGGCACCCTCCCGAGCCAACCGGCCTCCTGGCCGAGGCCGGGTTGACGGTGACTGCGGTGACCGACGGTGATGTCGCCGGCGACCCAGATTCGGCGGCGAGGAGAGGAAGAGGAGGCGCGGAAGAAGGGAGAACTGGCGAGGAACTCACCCTGATCACAAGGCCGTGGTCGGCGACGACAGGGAGGGGCGGAAATCGTCAGCCGCGTGGTCGGCGTACAACGGCCGGCGGCGGGAGGAGGAACAGATGCCAGCGTCGATTGAGGCGAACCCGGCCCAATTCCTTGCGCGGGGAGGGAGAGGAGGAAGCGGCGAACTTCGCGGCAGCCTCCGATTCGTGCGGGGAGGCCCGGGACGACGGCGTCGAGCTCGACACCGTGGCGGCGATGGAGCTCGGCCTCGGGAGAGAGAGAGGAAACGCAACGGGGAGAGCAGGGGGGAAAGGGAGCAGGTGAGGAGGAGGCGTCGACCACGCGCGTCTTGGTCCACCAGGGGGAGCAGGTGGAGCGCGGGGCAGGGCGGCATGGCCGGCGGCATGGCGCCAGTGCCGTCGGCCACAGTGGAGGAGAGAGGGAAAGAAAGATTTCGCGACAAACCCCTGACAAATTTTAAATGAATTGCAAAGAGGTCCTTAACAGATTTTAGCGATTTAAAAGAGGCACCAGGACATTTTTATAAATTGCAGAAAAATTCACGTAAGCTATATTTAACCTTTAGAACCTCCACAAAATTTGGTGGTCCAAAATAAAATGTTTTGGGCAACATTTGTTCATAGGGTTTAAATTTGGTCATTTTTGATAAATTGCCAAAAGCCTTTAATTGGAGCAATTAACCATTTCCAAAAATAGTGAATTTAATCATGGAGGCTCCCAACATATTAATGAAGCTCCCCATGAAGATAGTTTGAATTTTTGGAAAGGTTTAGCCTGATTTCAAAATAGGAGTTGAATTGAGCCAAATTTGGATTCTCATATTCTTTTCTTATTTGACAATATTTAGAATTTGAGAATTGGTTATAAAAGCAAAGTTGGAACTTCCTAAACAATTTGGAAGTTCATTTAGTTTGTTGACAAGTTGAGCAATGGTCTTTGGTTTGGATGTTGGTAGTTGACCTCCCCATTTCAATTTGTTTCCAATTGGAAGTTTGAAACGGCAATTGCATATGGATGCTATGATGCAAACAAGAAAACAAAAAGTGGAAAAAAATCCTTCGTATTTTTCATTACCAAGTTGGGGCTGTTACAATTCTACCCCCCTTACAGGAATCTCGTCCCGAGATTCTAGGCTTGAGTGAAGAAGGCGGGGTATTCCTGACGAAGGCTAGTTTCTCGCTCCCAAGTGGCTTCTTCCTCGGAATGGTTGGACCATTGAACTTTTAGGAACTTGATAGTCTTGTTGCGGGTTTTCCTCTCCGCTTCATCCAAGATGCGGATAGGATGCTCGCGATAGGTCAAATCTTCCTGAATGTCCAACGCCTCATGATCAACCCCACGGATGGGATCCTTGAAGCATCGACGAAGTTGGGAAACATGGAACACATCATGCACATCCGGGAAGTTTGAGGGCAACTCAAGTTGATAGGAGAGATCTCCTCGCTTGGCTAGGATGGTGAAAGGGCCAACAAAGCGAGTTTCCAATTTGCCCTTGATCTCGAAGCGACGAACGCCTCGGAGAGGAGAAACTCGAAGATAGGCCTTATCACCAATTTCATAGTGGACCTCTTGATGATGCTTGTCATAATAGCTTTTCTGACGGGATTGAGCAGCCTTGAGATTATCCCTAATGATGCGGACTTTCTCTTCGGCTTCATTGATCACATCCGGACCAAAGAGTGGCCTCTCTCCGGTTTCAGACCAATTTAGAGGAGTCCGGCATTTTCTCCCATAAAGAACCGCAAAGGGAGCCATTTGCAAACTGGCTTGGTAGCTATTGTTGTAGGAGAACTCGGCGAGAGGGAGGTACTTTTCCCAACCCTTGCCGAAGGAGATAACACAAGCCCGAAGCATATCCTCAAGAACTTGGTTCACCCTCTCTGTTTGACCATCAGTTTGAGGATGATTGGCGGTGCTGAAGTTGAGGCGGTTTCCCATAGCATTTTGGAAAGCCTGCCAGAATCTGGATACGAATAGGCTCCCACGGTCTGAGATGATCCTCATTGGAACACCGTGGAGAGGAACAATGCGAGCAACATATAACTCGGCCAATTGCTTTGCATTTATGTCCTCGCGAACCGGAAGGAAATGGGCTACCTTGGATAGGCGGTCGATGACGACCCATATGGCATTGTTGCCCTTTTGTGACCTCGGAAAACCGGTGATGAAATCCATGCCAACTTCATCCCATTTCCACTCGGGGATGGCAATGGGGCGAAGGGTACCGGCTGGTCTTTGATGTTCAGCCTTCACTCGGCGACAGACGTCGCATTCAGCAACATATTTGGCAATTTCCCGCTTCATACGGGTCCACCAGAATTTGGGACGGAGGTCTTGGTACATTTTTGTGCTACCGGGATGGATGGATATAGGAGATTCATGGGCTTCTTGGAGTATCAATTGCTTGGTATTTCCCCGTTTGGGCACCACAAGGCGGTTCCCAAAATAGACCACCCCGAAATCATCAACGGAGAAGCACTTGGCCTTCCCGCTTGCAATATTCTTCTTGATCTTGCGGATGCCAGTATCATGTTGCTGGGCGGCCTTGATTTCATCCTCAAGAGTGGATTTGATCTCGAGGTTAGCTAGATAACCGGAGGGAACAATCTCCAGATTCAGCCTAGCAAATTCCTCGTGGAGAGCGGGTTGTGCCTTTTCCACCATCACGGTATTGCAATAGGCCTTGCGACTCAAAGCATCGGCCACGACATTTGCCTTGCCGGGCTGGTAGTTGAGGGCCGCATCATAGTCTTTAATCAATTCCAGCCATCTTCTCTGTCTCAAGTTCAGATCCGGCTGGGTGAAGAGATACTTCAGACTTTGATGGTCGGAGTAGATCTCGCAACGTTTGCCCAACAGGTAGGGCCTCCATTGCTTCAGAGCATGTACCACGGCGGCAAGCTCCAAATCATGAGTTGGATAATTTTGCTCATGTGGTTTGAGTTGACGGGAGGCATAGGCGACCACATGGCCTTCTTGCATCAGAACACAGCCCAAACCTTGGAGAGATGCATCACAATAGACGACAAAATCCTTGTCTGTGTCGGGAAGGACAAGCACCGGAGTGGTGGTGAGCTTGACCTTGAGGGTTTGGAAGCTCTCTTCAGCCTTGTCTGACCACACAAATTGCTTGTTTTTCTTGAGGAGGTCAGTCAGTGCCTTGCCTATCTTGGAAAAGCCCTCGATGAATCGGCGGTAATAGCCCGCCAATCCAAGGAAGCTTCGGATATCTTTGGCGGACTTGGGAGTTGGCCAATCCAGGATTGCCTGAATCTTGTCTGGTATCACTGCTACTCCAGCAGCTGACACCACATGACCGAGGAAAATGAGCTCTTTTAGCCAAAACTCACACTTGGAGAACTTGGCATCGAGGCGGTGATCTCGAAGCTTGGTCAGGACTAGTCGAAGATGCTTAGCATGTTCGTTTTCGGTTTTGGAGTAGACAAGGATGTCATCGATGTAAATAATGACAAACTTGTCTAGGTACTCATGGAAGATGGAGTTCATCAGCCTCATGAATGTAGCCGGAGCATTTGTGAGGCCGAAGGACATGACGGTGTACTCATATAACCCATAGCGGGTAGTGAAAGCCGTCTTTGGGATCCATGGACCAAGAGGATGGACTCAATTGCTATATAGAAAAAATTTGCACACTGTAGCCCCAAGCACTGAGTCCTTAGCTCTACTAGGACTCGGGGCTGCTAATTTACTGTCTGTCGGGTCCTTAGACCAAAATTTTTGCACGAGTAGCCCCTAAGCGCCGAGTTGTCAGCCTGCGACGACTTGGAGCTACCAACATATGTAATTTACTGATATCTTACTTGAAGAAAAATTTCTGTTCTGCGAGTAGCCCCCAAGCGCCAAGTTGCTAACTTGTGGCGACTTGGAGCTTATGACTTGTCGACTAGGACTCCTGCCTGCTTACTATTTATGAAAAAATTGACTCCTGAGTAGCCCCCAAGCGCCAAGTTGTTAACTTGTGATGACTTGGAGCTCATGAGTTCTCAACTTGAATTGTGAAGCTTAATTGTGCTTTATGACTTGTCATTGCAGTGCATTGTCTCCAAGATGAAGAGAGACATGAAAGAGCTTGAGGACCAGGCAGCTGCCAGTACCAGGTCTGCCATGGCCGAAAAAGAACACTCCCTTCAGCTTGAGAAGGATCTGAAAGCCTTGGCTGCTCAACTGGAGCAGGTAAAGAAAGAGTCGGCTGATGCCAAAAAGATTGCTCAGAAGGCACACAATGACCTAAAGGCTGTTTTTGATACTTGCCGCAAAGGCATTGGTGCCATGTCCCAACACATATTTGGTAAGTTTATGACTTTTGCTTGCTTCCTTTTTGCACCTTTCTCAATTGCTTTTAGACTGACAATCACTCTTTGATCTCTTTTCCGCAGGGGCCGACTCCCCTAAACTGAAGCTACCCACCAGCAAGCAACTATCTGAGATGCTTGATCACTGTCATGGGCTACAAGAGGGAGCCCGTGCTGTGGTTAAATATCTGAACCATAAGGGCAAGTGCCCCAAGGAGCCTGAACATCTGGTGGACGAGCTGTCTAGGGCACCAGGCTACATGCGTCTGTGGAAACAATCTTCATTGAGGAGAGCCTCCATCAGGATCTTGGCTTTAGCCCACAGCTACTATCCAACTGTCTTAGAGCCAGCAATGCTTACAATGGGGAAGCCTGAGCAACATGAGGATGGCAAACCTTTTACTCAAGATGACTTCAAGGCTGAAGAAAAATTGGTGCGACCATATGCTTGCGAGATAGCCAATAAGATGGACCCTGAGGTATGGGTTCATCACTATGATTTGGAGAACAAAAGAGTCGCTCCAGAAACTCCTGCGATAGTAAACTTTGGCCGCCCATCACAGGACCCATCTGGTGTTTTCTCTACTTCTACTGGTCCAAGTTCCTTGTCACCGGCGGCTCCTGCTCCTAGTGCCGAGCCCACTCTGAAGACTCCTGCTGCGCCCACTCCTTCTAGAGCTGTCTCTGGAGACACTCAGAAACAGGCAGAGCTTGCGAAGCATATGAAGAGTCCCAGGGGTACTGGCTTTCAAACGAAGAGAGTCGCCACCAAGCCTCCTTTGAAGCCGGCTCCTCCTTCTGCTGCTCCAGCCAAAGACAAATCTCCTGCAAAGAAGGACTCCTCAGTTCCTGCCGAGAAGTCGACTCCTCTGGAAGACAATCCTTTAAACGATTTTTGACAACTATGTACTGCTGTGCTGGTATTGAAACTTTGTAATTATGCACTGCTGGTGCTTTACAATATTGAGCTTGTTAGCTATTTTGAATTTGTGCCAATCGGCTTGGTTCTTATAACCCGTCTAGTTTTTCACTGATGAATAAGTAGGCCCTGCATGACTTCTCTTACAGCTTGTGCTGACAGGTTATTAACTCATATGTTCCTTAGGATACATAAGAGAGAGAAACAAGTCATGCCTGTAGATAGATCATATTGTGCAGGATGCATCTGACTTATCAGCGAGAAAGCTAGGAAAATTTGGCTACTGTGCCGGGTCTCAGAGTTTAAGCTTAACTTTTTTCGCTGAAAAGCAAGCCCCCAAGAACCTGATGATCAAAATTTAAAGAACAAAGCGCACTCACTGGGTGACTCGACTAGAGGACTCATGTTCACAAAAGCCGGCTTTATTTCATTTGATCATAACAATTCGATTACATCTAGGCATGGCTCACTGGGCTCTTTGCCTTGCAACTCATAAAACTATTACAACTTAAGTATAATATGGACGTAACTGAGCTATGTTCCAAGGCCTCTTTGCCTCTGCATAAGGATCTAGTGTATGATCTGTATCAGCTCCTTTGCCTACACTTGCCGGCTCTCGCACATGCATTAGATAGTACGACCCGTTGTTCAGATTCTTGCTTATGACGAACGGTCCTTCCCATGGTGGAGATAACTTGTGCATCCCTTCCTTATTCTGGACTAGGCGAAGCACTAAGTCACCCTCCTGAAAAGTCCGGGTCTTGATTCTGCGTGCGTGATATCGCCGCAAGTCCTGCTGATAAACTGCTGATCTCTCAAGGGCTAACTCCCTTGCTTCCTCGAGTGCGTCCACCGAGTCCTGGCGGGCGAGTTCATTTTCTGTCTCAACATAATTGGCGACTCGTGGCGAGTCATGCAACAAGTCGCTTGGCAGGACGGCTTCTGCTCCATACACCATGAAGAAAGGTGTGAAGCCAGTGGATCTATTGGGAGTCGTTCTGATACTCCAAAGTACTGCTGGTAACTCCTCAACCCAACATCCGGCGGCTCTTAGCAAAGGGACTCGGAGCCGAGGCTTAATTCCCTTCAACAACTCCTGATTTGCCCTCTCTGCTTGTCCATTGGACTGTGGGTGTGCCACTGAGGCTAGGTCGAGCCTAATGTTGTTCTCACCACAAAACTTGGCCATCTCTCCAACTGATAAGTTGGTACCATTGTCTGTAATGATGCTATGAGGGTATCCAAAGCGTGTTGCTATCTTTTTGAAGAATCTCACAGCTGATGCACCGTCGACTCTGCTGACGGGTTCCACTTCCACCCACTTGGTGAACTTGTCAACTGCTACTAGCAGATGGGTCTTCTGACAAGGCGACTTTGAGAAAGGACCAACCATGTCAAGCCCCCAAACTGCAAATGGCCAAGTGATAGGGATGGTTCTGAGTTCTTGGGCTGGCACGTGGTCTTGCCTTGCGTACCTTTGACATCCATCACAGACTCGAACTATTTTCTCTGCATCCAAATGTGCTGTCAACCAGAAGAACCCGTGTCTGAAAGCTTTTGACACCAAGGATCTAGTGGATGCGTGATGACCACAATCTCCTGCGTGGATTTCTTGCAGGATTTGCCTTCCTTCTTCTGGGGATACACACCTCTGATAAACTCCAGTAACGCTTCTTCTGTACAACTCGCCATTGATAACTGTGTAGGACTTACACCGTCTGATGAGTTGTCTCTGCTTGACTTCATCCTTTGGGAGTTCACCCCGCAGGAGATATGCTAGGTAGGGCTCTGTCCACGTTGGGATTGGTCGTGTTGCTGCTACCAATACCGACTCTGGGTCTGGAAAGGCTAACTCCTCCTCTGAGGGTAATTTGACTGAAGGATGATGGAGTTCATCCAAGAACACATTTGGTGGTACTTTCTCTCGACGAGAGCCGAGTCGTGATAACGCATCAGCAGCCTCGTTCTTGCGCCTGTCAATATGCTCCACTTGATAACCAGAAAAGAACCCGGCTATTTGTTCGACTGCTCTTCTATAAGCCGCCATATTTGCATCCTTCGAGTCCCAAGTTCCAGATACTTGTTGGGCTACAAGGTCTGAATCTCCAAAACACCGGATGCGCTTGATATTCATCTCCTTGGCTAATCACAGACCATGCAACAAGGCCTCATACTCTGCCATGTTGTTTGTACAATCAAAGTGTAACTGGAGGACATATGCTAGCTTATCTCCCTTAGGCGACGTCAACACCACACCGGCTCCTGAGCCCTCTAACTGTCTGGACCCGTCAAAGTGCATTGTCCAATACTTGGTGCAGGGGGTATTTGGTGAAGATGTAAAATCTGTCCAATCATTGACAAAGTCAACCAAAGCTTGAGATTTGATCGCTGTCCTAGGCTCATATGTGATATGATAAGGATCCAACTCAATTGCCCACTTGGCGACTCGCCCTATTGCCTCTCTGTTGCGTATAATATCTGCCAGCGGTGCTGAACTCACCACCTTAATTGGATGCTCTTGGAAATAATGCTTGAGTTTTCTACTTGCAAGAAAGACTCCATAGACCAACTTCTGCCACTGTGGGTACCTTTGTTTTGACTCTGTGAGGACTTCACTGATGTAGTAGACAGGTCTCTGTACTGGATACCCCTTTCCTTCCTCTGCTCGTTCCACGACTACTACTGCACTGAAACCTTTCTCGTTGGCAGCTACATATAATAGCATGGGCTCCTTATCTGTAGGAGCTGCAAGCACCGGAGCTGTTGACAAAGTTTTCTTCAACTCCTCAAAAGCACGGTCGGCTTCTCCCATCCCATAGGAATTTATCTGACTTATTCAGGAGTCGGTAGAGAGGACCCGCCTTCTCCCCGAGTCTTGAAATAAACCTGCTTAGAGCTGCCACACATCCAGTGAGATTTTGAACGTCCATTAGACAAGTCGGCTTCTGCAAGTTATGGATAGCCTTGATTTTCTCTGGATTTGCCTCAATGCCTCGCTCTGAAACAATAAAGCCTAGGAGTTTGCCCGCAGGGACTCCAAAAACACACTTGGTCGGGTTGAGCTTCATCTTGTACTTGCGTAGGTTCTCAAAGGTTTCTGTCAGGTCTGCTATCAGAGAGTCGGCCTTCTGAGACTTGACCACTACATCATCCACATAAGCATGGATATTCCTCCCAATCTGTTGCTTGAAACAATTTTGGGATACATCT
The DNA here is from genome assembly GCA_012064385.1 of Puccinellia tenuiflora. Classification (NCBI taxonomy): domain Eukaryota; kingdom Viridiplantae; phylum Streptophyta; class Magnoliopsida; order Poales; family Poaceae; genus Puccinellia; species Puccinellia tenuiflora. Next base: position 133,174 of record QRDG01000561.1, on the reverse strand, counting down.
CTGATATGTAGCTCCTGCGTTCTTGAGTCCAAAGGGCATTGTTGTGTAGCAAAATGCTCCAAAGGGCGTAATAAAAGACGTCTTCAGCTCATCCTCTACGTTGAGTCTGATCTGGTGGTACCCTGAATATGCATCCAAGAAACAAAGTAACTCTGACCCCGCTGTGGAGTCAATGATCTGGTCTATACGAGGTAGTGCGAACGGGTCCTTAGGGCAATGCTTGTTTAGGCCCGTGAAGTCGATGCACATACGCAACTCTCCTGTTTTCTTTGGTACTAACACTGGATTGGCCACCCACTCTGGGTGAAAGACCTCCTTGATGAACTCGGCTGCGAGGAGCCGAGCCACCTCTTCTCCTATGGCTTTCCTCCTGTCATCATGAAACTTGCGCAGACCCTGCTTAACTGGTCTTGCATTAGGATTAACATGTAAGCTGTGCTCGGCGAGTTCTCTCGGGACTCCTGGCATGTCAGATGGCTTCCATGCAAAAACATCTCGATTCTCACGGATGAACTCGACGAGCGCGCTTTCCTATTTATCAGAGAGGTGTGCCCCAATAGTGAACTGCTTGGAAGAATCACCAGGGGTAAAGTCGACTTGCTTTGTGTCCTGAGCTGACTTGAATTTCATCTTCTCCTCTGTGGCCGGTTTCTTAAGGACCGAGTTGTCCTCCGGGTCCATGTTTGCCTTGTAAAACTTCAGCTCCTCTTGAGCACAAGCTGTCTCAGCCATAGCTGCATCACCTAACTCACACTCCAATGCCATCTGTCTGCTGCCATTAACTGTAATGACTCCTGCTGGACCTGGCATCTTGAGCTTCAAGTAAACATAGCATGGTCTGGCCATAAACTTAAAATATGCAGGTCGACCAAAGAGAGCATGGTATGGACTCTTAAGATCCACTACCTCAAAAGGCATAATCTCTGAACGAAAATTCTCCACTGTGCCAAAAGCAACCTCAAGATAAATCTTACCAATGGGTTTTGCCGACTTCCCTGGTACTATCCCATGGAACACTGTCTCTGTTGGAATTAGCTGTCTATCTTGCAGCTGCATCCTCTTGAATGTGTCATAATATAAGATGTTGATACTACTTCCACCATCCATAAGCACTTTGTTCAATGTATAGCCCCCAACTTGAGGTGCCACCACCAAGGCTAGCTGCCCTGGGTCGTCGACTCTTGGAGGATGATCTGCCCTACTCCATGTGATGGTTTGTTCTGACCACCTGAGCCACTGTGGAAGGTCCGGCTCTACTGCATTAACAGCTCTAACCTTTAACTTCTTGGAACGTTTGGACGTGCTTGTTGTGAAGACATGGTAACTGCCACGACTCGGGTTTTGCTGCCGAGTTGTGACATAATATTGCCCATTGCCGTCATGGAGCTGCTTCGGGTTCTGCTGGAACCCGCCCTGTTGGTTACCTCCTCCTTGAGGTTGGTTTGGATTATTGCCGACTCCTCCGCCGTTATTGCCGGGTCCTCTGGCTCCATTGTTTCCTCTGTACCCACCATTGTTGTTACCTCTGTTTCCTGGCCCTTGGAACCCGGCACGCTGCAAATCTACGCACTGTCCCAAGGTATGACCGCATCTGCCGTTCTTGGCGTGTTTAGGGCATGGAATCCTCAAGACCTCCTCTATGCTTGGAGTACGGCCTTGGTATCCATTAGAATTATTGTCCTTGCGTCTGACCCCAGTATTTGTGTTAGCCACTAGGTCAGAGTTATCTCCATACGGCCGCTTGCTACCACCTTGATTCTGGTTTTGATTCTGGTTCTGACTCTGACCGTTGCCACCTTGTCCTTTAGTCCCTTCCTCCTGATCCTTTGTTTTGTCTATGGCAGCGTGCTTATTAGCGCCTGCCATGATCTCACCAATCGTAAGGGGAATACCTTGATTCAGGCTCTCCTTCATACGACCTAGCTTCCAACTCAAGGGATTGTAACTGCAATTTCTCTCCATCGCCATTAGCACTGAAACCGGTGGGAGTCCTTGTGAGGAGTTAATGATCTCTGAGACCCGCTTCATCCAGTGCCTTGCTGACTCGCCCTTCCTCTGGACACACCGCTCCAGGTCCTCGATGGTGCTGAGCTTTTTGCATGTGCCCTGGAAGTTCTGAATAAAAGCCGCCTTCAATTGCTCCCAAGAGTTGATTGACCTAGGAGGCAAGTTGCGCATCCAAACCTTGGCTGCTCCCTCCATCATAAGATACATGAATTTGGCACACAAATTACCTGTGGCATTGCGAATACTCATCGCCATCTCGTATGTACCCAACCAAGAGGTCGGGTCCATGTTGGGCTCATAGTTTGGAACCTTGCGCGGCTCCTTGAAACTGCTGGGGAAGGACTCGGACCTGATGGCATCAGACAGGCACTCTAGTCCTGTTAACGCTGGGGAAGCACCAGGAGAAGTCACCTCTTCGTGCACCCGGGTTGGCTGAGGTGGGTTAGCTACACTAACTAACGCTCTGTCCCTCTCTGCCTCCCGAGCTCTTGCTGCTTCTCTTTCTCGTCGTTGCCTTGCTTCATCAACCACTAGCTGAGCTCGTGAAGTAGTTGGTATATTTGCGCGATTCCTCTCTTGTTCACGACGCCTTGCACTTGTAGAGTTGGCCGGGTTGGACTCACCGTGCCGACTCCTCGTACCTGAGTTAAAGGGTGTTGAATGTAATCTACTTGCATCTGGAAAAGTTGGATACAAAGCTTGCTGAGTCAAAGCTGCTTTCAGTAACTCGATAGCCTCACGAGTCTCCTGTCCTGCTGGTCCCTCTGGTACCACAATATTCTCCAATCTCAGAGTCGCCGCATGAACGTTGTCCATAGGATTAGAGTAATGTCCCTCTGGAGTATGAAATCTGTTAGGCTGAGACCCTAAGCCACCAGATGCTCCTCCTCCGACTCCTCCTTCAGGTGGTGGTCCGTTGGTACGGCTGCCTCCCAGTCCTTCTGGGGGGGTGGTGGTGGTGGTGGTGGTGGTGCTCCTGTTCCTCCTCCTGCGGCGCCTCCTGCTGCCGATGAGCCTCCTAGTCCGGCACCTCTGCCTGGACCATTAGGTGTGGTGAATAAATTGGTTGGATTGATGTGGACTCCATCATGCAAGCGACTCCTGGCTCTGCGGTGCTGAATTGAAGTAAGCTCCTCGCGGCGCCTCCGCACGACTTGAGCTTCATCTTGGACTCGGGCCCGCTCTTCGGCCAGTCTACGGTTTGCTTCTATGATATCAGCTAGTTGCCTCTCCAACGCAGCACGAGCATTGGCTAACTCAGCCGCCCTCTCTGCAGCATTATTTGCATTAATTTCCTTCGTCAACAGAGCCGGATCAAATTGATTTCCAGTGTTTCAAGACATGTAGACTCCCACAACACGGGCGCGTACTGGTGACTCCTAATAATCTTCTTCCTCTATCCCATACCCAAGCCGATCTTGAAACAAGGGTAAGATAGACTCTGAATCTGCATCGTAATCTGAATCTGACTCTTGCAGCATCTCTGGTTTCTCAGCTTGGGGTTCCTCAGACTCGGCGATGATGCCGACCTCTGAAGTTCCGACCGACTCCTCGCCATCGGACTCGACGATAACAGTTGGCTCTGATATAGATTCCGCCGAGTTCGCGCGAAGACCTGACGCGCAAACCATCCCGACGAACACGTTGATTCCTCCAAAGACAAGCTGGTATCCCTCGTCGACTTCGTTCATCTCCGAAGTCCAGCCTGAGTCATCGATCTCGGTCTCACCATGTTCATCAGTGTAGACCCGCCCGATGGCGAGTTTCTCCATAGCCCGACGAGCAGCTCCAACGATCTCAACTCCTCTCGTCACCATAGGCCCCACGGTGGGCGCCAACTGTCGTGGGGTTGTCACGGCAAGTTCTTCCTCAGGGAAGATGAGTTCTGGGGCCATTGGTGATTGAAGTACATGGGAACGGTTAATCTCGCCAGGAAACAAGGATTTACCCAGGTTCGGCCCCTCTGATTAGAGGTAAAGCCCTACTTCCTGCTTCTATGTTATTGCTCTTGGTTAGATCTCGATTACAAGGACCCGGCTCCTACAACTCAGGAGCCGGCGACTTCTCTCTGGTGGCTAGGGATTCTCTAACTTGATTGGGCTTGCCTCTACTGGTTGAAGCTTATCGATCTAAGGTCCAGGACCCTGCTTATAAAGGTTGCCGGGTCCCTGGACTTACAGGCTATACCGAGTTACACTAGAACACGGAGTCCTAATCTACGTCTTGGTCTTCCAAGTTAGACTCCGGGTTGTACTTGTACTCCTTCTTTGGATGAGCCTCCTTCTCCACACGGGCCTCGGTCAGCTTGTCTCCAGCCCAGCCCATGTGACTCGTCTCGTGACTCGGCATTGGCCTTCTTGGTCTTGGCGGGTCTACTTTCCGGGTCCATGGGCCTACCTATAAAGTATCCCCCCATCATCCTCCTTTCGGATTTTTATCTGATGGTAGCCTGACCTCAGATCCATCTTGGAGAATACCGTGGCACCAGCCAGCTGATCAAACAAGTCAGTTATTCTGGGAATAGGATATTTGTTCTTGATGGTCACCGCATTCAGAGGGAGGTAATCAACAACCAGACGAGGAACATTTGTATCCCTCTTCTTGACAAAGATGACCGGGCAGCCCCAAGGTGAGCTACTCGGCCGGATGAATTCTTTTTCTAGCAGCTCATCAAGTTGCTTCTTCAATTCAGTTAGCTCTTCCGTTGGCATGCGGTAGGGCCTTTTGGAAACTGGGGCGGTTCCCGGAACCAACTCAATCACAAACTCCACGCTGCGATCAGGTGGCATGCCGGGCAATTCCTCCGGAAAAACATCGGGGAAATCACACACCACCACAACTTCATGCATTTTTGGCGGTGTGGTTCCTTCCAGGAAACATAAGCTGATCTCCGGTGAGAGTGGAGTGGCAGCGGAGGTAATTGCAGACGAGGGTGACCAATAACTCACCAGCCCGACGGTTGGGTGGATCACGGTGACAGACATGGCAGCACAGTCCAGGTTGGCCTGGTATTTGACTAACCAATCCATTCCCAGAATTATATCTAGCCCATCTGACTTCAGTGCTATCAGCTGGAACGGGAAAGACCAATATCCTATGGTAATCTGGACTTCCGGAGCAGCCCATTTGGTGTGCCAACTAGAGCCTGGGGTCTTGACCACTAACGGGGAGTCCATGTTCACAAATGGGATTTGATGGTTGTGTGCAAAAGCTATTGATATGAATAAATGCGATGCTCTAGAATCAAATAAGACTGAAGCAGGGTAATCATTGATTCGAAGTGTACCCATGAGAACTCCGGGGTCCTCCTCAACGCCTTCAGCCGAGACGTGGTTCAGGCGGCCACGGCTGACGGTGGTAGCCTTGGCGGCTCGGGTAGAGGGTGCTGGTGCAGGTGCTGCGGGAGCCGGTGCCTTCTGGGGACACTCCCTGGAGTAGTGCCCAGGCTGGCCACAAGCGAAGCAAGTGAGCCTCGGGTGTGGTGGAGGCAGCTGAGGGAGGAGGCCACTTCCAGCCGCACCCAAGGTCGAGGTAGCTGGGCGAGGCGGAGGTGGCTTGAACCGTGAAGACTTTGGCGCGAAGCGTGCCTTAGGCACAGCGCTGAAGGGCACGAATACCCGGCGCTTCTTGCCCTCAGAAGAAGAGGAGCTCTGGTTGTCGGTGGAAGCTGGCCTCTTGGAAGCCTCCAGCTCCTTCCTACCTTGCTCCATAGTGAGAGCCTGGTTGTAGAGCTCCTGGTAGGAGGTGAACTTGAAGGGTAGGAGCTCGTATCGGAGACGAGGTGCGAGCCCCTTGCGGAAGAGGTATTGCTTGTCCTCATCATTCGTCACATCCCAAGGGGCGTAACGGGAGAGGTGGTTGAACTCCCGCCCATAGGCTTGGACGTCCATGCGTCCCTGGGTCAAGTCCAGGAACTCCCTCCTCTTGAGCTCCAGGATGGGCTTGGGGATGTACGCCGCACGGAAAGCGGCGCGGAACTCCTCCCAAGTGAAGACATGGCCCACGGCAACCATTGCCACGTGGCTCTCCCACAGGAGCCGGCGGCTCCATCCAGCAGGTAGGTGGCGAAGTTGACATGTTCCGCCACCGGAACGTGAAGAGCGGCAAACTTGCACTCTAAAGCCCGAAGCCAATCATCCGCATCAAGCGTCTCCTTAGCTTCAGAGAAAGTGGGAGGTTGGGACCGCAAGAACTCGGTGAGAGTGGTGCAGTTTGTGTTCCTCCTGGCCCCTTGCTGCACCAGCTGCTCGAGCAGATGCTCATTTCGCAGCCGGTTTTGCTCAATAGCCATTAGGACCTCCGCCATTGAAGGTGGCGGCGGTGCATCAGGATTGCTTGTTTCCCCACGACGGGTAGGAGCCATTCTGAAGAATTGGAACAATGACATAGTTAGTAAACACCTTCGACAGATAGGATAGATCATTAAGGTGCTTCCAGATATAGATATTGAAGATGGCAAACACTAAGTCAGATTTAGACAACCACGGTGACATAACGTCATCGCGGCGATATCAAACGGATATAACGGACTCGAGGCATAACTGGACGGTAGAAACCCAACCCCGAGAACCTAAACATCGACACCAAACATAAACCAAATAGAGTTAAGAAATCAGAGTAGAGCGAGTTGGATGAGGAGTAAAAAGAATCCTAAGAAGGTTTTCACAACTCATTTTTAGGTTAAAATAACTTTCAACTAGACTCGACATCGACCAATAGAAAGGATTTCCTATAGGCAGTCCTGCTCTGATACCAACTTGTAGTGCCCCGACCCTAGAACTATACAGTGGAACGTTGTGTAACCGGTCATGCTACACAATCGAGGGTTACTGGGTTTACCAATCCCAGGCCAAAACTCATTGGCAGGTGTGCTCGGAATGGATCATCGGCACACAACACCTCGATCATGCCATAGGCTCAAACATCGCTTCCACGTATAGTAAAGAGACCGAGACTTGTGGAACAACTGGCACATTGCAGACTTTACGACACAAAAGCATATAGCAACTCATATAAGAGAAGAAAACAAATATTACACAACAAAAGGTCACATACCATCAATTCATCAAGCGGAAGCGAAATAGTGTTGTCTAATACAACAAGATCCAAGTTATAGGGCCTAAGAGGCCTACACATAAATAAACCCAGCCAGCTTGCTCCACGGTCCCAAGCTGCCACCTAGGAACCCCGGACTACTAGTCGATGTCCACGAAGAACCCACCTAGCTGCTCGGTGTCGTCCTCCTCTGAAATACAAATATAAAGGCAGCAAAGAGAGACTGAGTACGATGTACTCGCAAGTTTAGTAGGGCGATATAGGCCCAATGATTGACGGAGGCTCTAAAGCTATATATGTATTTCTTTCGCATAAAGCTAATTTTCATAAACCTGAACATAATTGACACATGGCATTCGTCTACTCAGAATAGTTTTTATAAAGGGGATAAGAGGATAACATTTCATCTTCGGTTCTCGGCGAACCTACTTGTAGCCAAACCCGCTCATCTCACACAAAGGCACTCCCTCGAATCCCCTCGAGGAAATGAACCTTTGGTCACACGTTGTACTGCAACTTTTAGCTGCCAAATTTTAATTTAAGGTTAAAGTTTTCTATGATCCCGTAAATCCATTCCCAAGGCATCCATAACCGCGGACACGGCTTTTCGGAAAGATTAAACCCTGCAGGGGTGTACTATTTTACCCATTGGTACCGTCCGGCTCACCTGATTGGCCCTCTTCCGAGGAAGACCGGCGAGTGGGCGCGGTTAAACCTTTACCTTGCGTGAGACTATCCAAGAGTCATCTGTGGCCACAGGGCAAGTTTACCCAGCCTATTTCAGCCCCTGCCCCATCGCCACGTCCTAAACACCACCATCCTCATCACTTCTTTTTCCGCTCACACACACGGCAAAATGGAAAAGCGAACTAGAGGACCCTTGGATACGCTCGCACAAGTTATTTAGTTAAATGGTGAAAGAACAACTATGCCCGAGATGTCGCCTAGAGGGGGGGGGTGAATAGGCGATTTAAAACTGTTTCTAATTAGGGCTTGATAAATGCGGAATAAAACTATGTGTTTAAATTAACAAGCCAACAACCTAATTACTAGGCTCACCTATGTGCACCAACAACTTATGCTAAGCAATTCAAGCAACAAGGTGATAGCAAGATAAGAACTTCAAGCACGAAGGCTATCACAATGTAAATTGCATAAGTAGAAGCTCGGGTATAGAAATAACCGAGGCACGCGGAGACGAGGATGTATTCCCGAGTTCCTCCTTGTTAAGGGAGTACGTCTCGTTGGAGGGGTGTGAGCTCGCCACAAAAGGCCTACTCAAGATGCCACAAAGGCCTCACCCTATTCTCCGATGAACCTCACCCAAGGGATTGGTTCACCTTCCACTATCGGAATCCTTCGAGGCGGATTCCGGAGCCCTTTACAACTTCTCTTGGGGCACACACCCACAACTCAATTGGGGGCTCCCAAACTCGTGCCGAAACTTCACAACTCGAAGTCTTCGCGGCACCTCCAACCGTCTAGGGTACACGATGCACCCAAGAGGCAACAAGCTCTTGGGAACACAATGCACCCAAGAGTAACAAGCTTCTCAACCTTCAACTTCACGTATCACCGTGGAGAGAGCAACCCGATGCAACAAATGCAAAAAGGTGTAATGTCCTGGGGTTTTCCCCAAATTAGATTTTTGTTTGTTTTTCTTTTTGCATCATCATGACATCAGCATCATGGCATCGCATATTTTTGGCAACAAAAATTATTTTTATTAAACCCTATTTTGTTTTCCTAAAATTGTCGGAAAATATTTTATCGAGACAGTCGTCTCTGTTTTCTAAAATTAATTGTCAAATTTAGTTTGCAAAATAAAATGTTTTGAGTTAGAGAGAGAGAGCAGCCCAAATCTGGCCCAAGCCCACCTAGCCTCCAAAACCCTAATTCCTGCACTGGCTCTTTTCCTCCTACCTCCTTGCACCTTGCAGCCACCCTCCCCTTCTTTCTTCTTTTTGCAAACAACTCCCTCCACCTCGCAACTTGGTCCTTTTTTCTTTTTTTAGGCCCCTGCCCCTTTTCTTTTCCTTTCTTTTCCTTCTCTCCCTCTCTCTCTTACCTTCTCTCTCCATCGCACCCGCACCCGCTCCCCATCCCTTCGCTCTCTCCTCCCGTGCCCGAGCTCGATTCCGAGATGCTCCCGGCCCGCCGTCCTCCAGCCCCAGCTCCTCTTCCCCGCCACCTCCCTCCTCCATGTCGGACGGCTCCCCGAGCGCCCCGTGCTCCTCCGCCCCCTCCCCGTTGACCTCTGGCTGCTCCTCCTCGCGGCGCGCCTCCCGGCCCGACGCCCTCCTCCGCGACCAGCCTCTCCACCGCCGCCTCGTCCCCGCACCACGCCCTCGTCCTCCCGGCCGAGCCGCCGCCGCGGTGCTCTTCTCCGGCCCGGCCGGCCTCCACCCGCGCCTCCCCGAGCTCCGTCCCCACCTCCCGCGCCTGCAGCTCGCTCCCGTCGCCTCCCTCTGCCTCCTGACCTCCACCAGATGCCATGGCTGTCGAGCTGCCTCACGGCATGGTCTCCGCCCCTCCTCCCCTCTGGCACGCGTCGCTGCCGTCCCACACGCCTCCATCGACCCCAGCTCCTTCTCCTCCCCCGACCTCGCCCTCTGCCAGGCCCGGCCTCCACCTTGTGACCCCTGCTGTTCAGTTTGTTGCTCGTGCCCGTTGCCGGCTCCGTGTCGTGCTTGTGCTGCTGCTCTGCCTGGTGCTGCTTCCCGTCCCCGACGGTCGATCTCGTGCCGTGTTTCGTTGACTGTCTCCCGACGACAAGTTTCCCGTGTGCATCCCCGTCGGGAAGCCCGTCCCCGATGTTCACGTTTTGGTTCCCCGGTGTTTCCCCGACGTGTTCCCCGGTGCTTCCCGAAGTTGTTTCCCCGTCGTGAAGCCGTTCCCGTCGTGAACCGGTGTTCCCCGTCTCCGTTTCCCGATGTTCTCCGATGCCGTGACCCCGAAGCCCGAGTACTCCGACGCCGTGAACCTCGTCGACCCCGAAGCCCGGAACGCCAAAGTCCGCCACGACTACGACCCGAGTACGACTACTTCCACTACTTCGACTACCTCGACTACTTCGACTACGACGACTACTTCGACTACGACCCGAAGACGGTGGTTCCGAATCCGAAGTTCCTCGTTTCCGATGTGCGACCCCAACCCTAAACCCCTATATGCCATATATATATGCGATATCTTATGAAATCATGCATCATTAATTAACATCGCACCTTTTTCTCCATTTAGTAGAATTAATCCAACTTTAAATTATGGGATTTGTCCGGTGCATTTATATTATGCACCGATCCCATTTAAAATGTTTTGCCATGTGTTAGGGAATAAAATTGGACAACCTTTAATTTGTCATGCATCATGTCATCAACATGCCGCTTCTTTTGCCGTAGAGTAAAATGCATCTTTTATGTTTCCAGTGTTTGTTGCTTCTTCGGGAATAAGACGATGAGTTGATGTGAGCAACGACAAGTTCTGCTACCTCAACCGGATTGCAGGCAAGTGATACTCCCTTGCTATCTTTGCTTGTTTTCTGTCTCTTACACCTCCTATCTTTTGTTCCTTGCTAGCCTTATGTCGCGATGCTTGTGTCTCGATCCTATATGCATGTTTACCTTGCAGCCATGATATGCCACCACCCCCACATCCTATTACCCTGTTGCTTGTTTACCTTGTTAGCCTTGCGAGTCGTAGTGCATGCTTAGGTGCTTTGCTTGAGTCCTGTTATCTCTCTATCTAGTCTTGCTTATAATATAATAGCTAGGCTCAACTAAAATGGTAATCTTTAATTTCTGTTGCGATGGGAATAACTTAATAAAGATAAGGCACCGGCGGAAGGCCAATCGTGGTGATTTGTTCTGCTAGTGTCGCCTAGGACCCGAGTTCTTTTCCGCTGATCCAAGACTGAGCGCACTAACCACATGTGGGAGTTCTATGGGCCTCCCCGCAATCTATTACCGGATCCTCAAACCTGTCCAGGTGCCACAAGTAGTTCGGGTGTTTCCATTTGCGCGCGTATTACGATGATGATGAGAAGGTAAGATGATGATGGTTACGTGGTTACTTACGGTAGGGCTTGCGGCATGGGCGTTTACCGCATGTGGACGGAGGGCAATCGTATGAGTGTTCCTCCCCGAAGCCGTGCGCGCAACGGTTAGGCCCACCTCGAAGCTTCGGCCGGACTCTCAAGGTGGATCAGACCTAGCTAGGTGGCTCCCTGGACTTGTTTGTAGAGAAGGGAAGTATTGCGTCGAAACCTCCACCGGTACACCTCTAAGCGAGAGTTTCGATGCATGTGGGTTCATTGGTGCATCCCTGCAGGGTGAGATCTTTTCGAAAAGCCGTGTCCGCGGTTATGGACGACTTGGTGAAATGCGCTGGCTAAAAAGATCATAGACAACTTGCACCTTATGATGATAATAACTTGACTAGTAAGATAGATTACTTGAATAATAATCTGTTTTAAAACTTGTCAACCGTGTGAGTGCCCGGACTTCTTCCTCGTGGGTCGAGGATACGAGGGAGTCGTTTTAGGGCGGGTTTGTTTGGTGTGTAGTATAGATGGTTTCTTATGCGCTCTCTTACCTTGTCTCTTTTAGACGAAAGTTTGTAGCGTGTCTCTATAAGTTGTTAGTGCTGCTTGCCACCTCAATCGCTAACCCTCTTTCCCCAGAATTCCAGCTTTGATATCTTGTGAGTATTACTTGCCAGTACTTCTACTAGTACTGACCCCTTCGGGGCTGCTATTCCAATGCAGCCAACAGGTTTGAAGTCTGACGACGTTAGCTTGGGAATCCCTCCGGGTTAGCCTGGGCAGGGATATGGTGCCTTCGTTTATCTTCAGGACTCTTAGTCCAATTTGTTTCTTGTCCGTAGCCAGACGCTACCCGCTTCCGTTGTTATTTGGATCTTTGTATTGTATCTTTTGTTCTTGACTCGGTGAGTCGTTGTTGTATATATGTTCTTTTGTGGGTTCCATCGAGAACTATTGTAATGTTATCACTATTCCACCCGCATAACGTGTGTGTTGCGACGTGCACGTTATGCCTGGTGGGCGTCCTTTAGGATCGTTATTATGCGGATTTGGCTGGAACGCTAAAGTCTGCATAGTACCGATCTTGGGGCGTTACAAAGTGGTATCAGAGCTCTGGTTCTTCGATACCCGCGGGTCCAGTCTGCCTGTAGGCTAATGGTCGTTGTTTGTAGAGTGTCCAAACTATTTTACTAAAGTTATTTGAAAAGATCTCAATAGGAATTCTTGTTTACTCCTTACCTCTACTTTCTTTCCCCTCTTACCTTATATGATTTAAATCTTCTCTCTTATCTATTTTCCGAGTTATAGCATCTTCGTGGGTGGACGATCTCTTGCCTTTTACCTAATAGGTTTGATCTTTGGAAGCATCCCCGACAGACGAACATCGCCATCAACGTGAGGAAGAACCTCTTGTTAGTGGTGTCGAGAAGATCAACATGACGCTCGAAGATTCGATAGATTACCTTGCTCTTCTTTTTCCCGACGGTCGTGGATCTCGAGGCGAGATCCCTTGTTAGTGGTGTCGGTTGTAATGTCCTGGGGTTTTCCCCAAATTAGATTTTTGTTTGTTTTTCTTTTTGCATCATCATGACATCAGCATCATGGCATCGCATATTTTTGGCAACAAAAAATATTTTTATTAAACCCTATTTTGTTTTTCTAAAATTGTCGGAAAATATTTTATCGAGACAGTCGTCTCCGTTTTCTAAAATTAATTGTCAAATTTAGTTTGCAAAATAAAATGTTTTGAGTTAGAGAGAGAGAGCAGCCCAAATCTGGCCCAAGCCCACCTAGCCTCCAAAACCCTAATTCCTGCCCTGGCTCTTTTCCTCCTACCTCCTTGCACCTTGCAGCCACCCTCCCTTCTTTCTTCTTTTTGCAAACAACTCCCTCCACCTCGCAACTTGGTCCTTTTTCTTTTTTTAGGCCCCTGCCCCTTTTTCCTTTCTTTTCCTTCTCTCCCTCTCTCTCTTACCTTCTCTCTCCATCACACCCGCACCCGCTCCCCATCCCCTTCGCTCTCTCCTCCCGTGCCCGAGCTCGATTCCGAGATGCTCCCGGCCCGCCGTCCTCCAGCCCCAGCTCCTCTTCCCCGCCACCTCCCTCCTCCACGTCGGACGGCTCCCCGAGCGCCCCGTGCTCCTCCGCCCCTCCCCGTTGACCTTCGGCTGCTCCTCCTCGCGGCGCGCCTCCCGACCCGACGCCCTCCTCCGCGACCAGCCTCTCCACCGCCGCCTCGTCCCCGCACCACGCCCTCGTCCTCCCGGCCGAGCCGCCGCCGCGGTGCTCTTCTCCGGCCCGGCCGGCCTCCACCCGCGCCTCCCCGAGCTCCGTCCCCACCTCCCGCGCCTGCAGCTCGCTCCCGTCGCCTCCCTCTGCCTCCTGACCTCCACCAGATGCCATGGCTGTCGAGCTGCCTCACGGCATGGTCTCCGCCCCTCCTCCCCTCTGGCACGCGTCGCTGCCGTCCCACACGCCTCCATCGACCCCAGCTCCTTCTCCTCCCCCGACCTCGCCCTCTGCCAGGCCCGGCCTCCACCTTGTGACCCCTGCTGTTCAGTTTGTTGCTCGTGCCCGTTGCCGGCTCCGTGTCGTGCTTGTGCTGCTGCTCTGCCTGGTGCTGCTTCCCGTCCCCGACGGTCGATCTCGTGCCGTGTTTCGTTGACTGTCTCCCGACGACAAGTTTCCCGTGTGCATCCCCGTCGGGAAGCCCGTCCCCGATGTTCACGTTTTGGTTCCCCGGTGTTTCCCCGACGTGTTCCCCGGTGCTTCCCGAAGTTGTTTCCCCGTCGTGAAGCCGTTCCCGTCGTGAACCGGTGTTCCCCGTCTCCGTTTCCCGATGTTCTCCGATGCCGTGACCCCGAAGCCCGAGTACTCCGACGCCGTGAACTTCGTCGACCCCGAAGCCCGGAATGCCAAAGTCCGCCACGACTACGACCCGAGTATGACTACTTCCACTACTTCGACTACCTCGACTACTTCGACTACGACGACTACTTCGACTACGACCCGAAGACGGTGGTTCCGAATCCGAAGTTCCTCGTTTCCGATGTGCGACCCCAACCCTAAACCCCTATATGCCATATATATATGCGATATCTTATGAAATCATGCATCATTAATTAACATCGCACCTTTTTCTCCATTTAGTAGAATTAATCCAACTTTAAATTATGGGATTTGTCCGGTGCATTTATATTATGCACCGATCCCATTTAAAATGTTTTGCCATGTGTTAGGGAATAAAATTGGACAACCTTTAATTTGTCATGCATCATGTCATCAACATGCCGCTTCTTTTGCCGTAGAGTAAAATGCATCTTTTATGTTTCTAGTGTTTGTTGCTTCTTCGGGAATAGGACGATGAGTTGATGTGAGCAACGACAAGTTCTGCTACCTCAACCGGATTGCAGGCAAGTGATACTCCCTTGCTATCTTTGCTTGTTTTCTGTCTCTTACACCTCCTATCTTTTGTTCCTTGCTAGCCTTATGTCGCGATGCTTGTGTCTCGATCCTATATGCATGTTTACCTTGCAGCCATGATATGCCACCACCCCCACATCCTATTACCCTGTTGCTTGTTTACCTTGTTAGCCTTGCGAGTCGTAGTGCATGCTTAGGTGCTTTGCTTGAGTCCTGTTATCTCTCTATCTAGTCTTGCTTATAATATAATAGCTAGGCTCAACTAAAATGGTAATCTTTAATTTCTGTTGCGATGGGAATAACTTAATAAAGATAAGGCACTGGCGGAAGGCCAATCGTGGTGATTTGTTCTGCTAGTGTCGCCTAGGACCCGAGTTCTTTTCCGCTGATCCAAGACTGAGCGCACTAACCACATGTGGGAGTTCTATGGGCCTCCCCGCAATCTATTACCGGATCCTCAAACCTGTCCAGGTGCCACAAGTAGTTCGGGTGTTTCCATTTGCGCGCATATTACGATGATGATGAGAAGGTAAGATGATGATGGTTACGTGGTTACTTACGGTAGGGCTTGCGGCATGGGCGTTTACCGCATGTGGACGGAGGGCAATCGTATGAGTGTTCCTCCCGAAGCCGTGCGCGCAACGGTTAGGCCCACCTCGAAGCTTCGGCCGGACTCTCAAGGTGGATCAGACCTAGCTAGGTGGCTCCCTGGACTTGTTTGTAGAGAAGGGAAGTATTGCGTCGAAACCTCCACCGGTACACCTCTAAGCGAGAGTTTCGATGCGTGTGGGTTCATTGGTGCATCCCTGCAGGGTGAGATCTTTTCGAAAAGCCGTGTCCGCGGTTATGGACGACTTGGTGAAATGCGCTGGCTAAAAAGATCATAGACAACTTGCACCTTATGATGATAATAACTTGACTAGTAAGATAGATTACTTGAATAATAATCTGTTTTAAAACTTGTCAACCGTGTGAGTGCCCGGACTTCTTCCTCGTGGGTCGAGGATACGAGGGAGTCGTTTTAGGGCGGGTTTTGTTTGGTGTGTAGTATAGATGGTTTCTTATGCGCTCTCTTACCTTGTCTCTTTTAGACGAAAGTTTGTAGCGTGTCTCTATAAGTTGTTAGTGCTGTTTGCCACCTCAATCGCTAACCCTCTTTCCCCAGAATTCCAGCTTTGATATCTTGTGAGTATTACTTGCCAGTACTTCTACTAGTACTGACCCCTTCGGGGCTGCTATTCCAATGCAGCCAACAGGTTTGAAGTCTGACGACGTTAGCTTGGGAATCCCTCCGGCTTGGCCTGGGCAGGGATATGGTGCCTTCGTTTATCTTCAGGACTCTTAGTCCAATTTGTTTCTTGTCCGTAGCCAGACGCTACCCGCTTCCGTTGTTATTTGGATCTTTGTATTGTATCTTTTGTTCTTGACTCGGTGAGTCGTTGTTGTATATATGTTCTTTTGTGGGTTCCGTCGAGAACTATTGTAATGTTATCACTATTCCACCCGCATAACGTGTGTGTTGCGACGTGCACGTTATGCCTGGTGGGCGTCCTTTAGGATCGTTATTATGCGGATTTGGCTGGAACGCTAAAGTCTGCATAGTACCGATCTTGGGGCGTTTCAAAAGGCAAAAGCACACAAAGTGCGCAAATCCTTCACTCCCAAATTCCAACCAAAGCAACTAATGCTATGGAGGGAATAAGAGAGGAAGAACAAAGGGGATGAACACAAAGCAACCCCAAATCTAGATCCACAAGATTCCCCTCACTAAGAGGAGAATTTGATTGGTGGAAAGGTAGATCTAGATCTCCTCTCTTGAAACCCTAAATTTGGGCAAGAATCATTGGAGGGGAAGAGAGGAATCAAGCTCACAAGGATTAGAACAAAGGGGAAGAGCAAGAACAAGTGAGCAAGGTGTGTAACCAGGTTTTGGGGGGGGAAGGAGGCTTTTTATAGCCTCCCCCAAAAACTAGCCGTTGGAGCCTGTCCAGGCCGGAGACTCCGGAGTAAGTGACCGGAGACTCCGGTCTGCTGGGTCATCGGGGAGGGCGGAGATTCCGGTCCTTGGGGCCGGAGACTCCGGGCACCCTCCGGGGGAGCTCCGGACCCCTATCCAGAGGCGCACCACACAGATGCAAAAGGGCTGAGAAAAAGGAGGGCCGGAGATTCCGGGTCCTCGGGCCGGAGACTCCGGTCCTTCTCCGGGGGAACTCCGGACCGAGTCCAGAAGCGCACCACACAAAGTTGATCGGCAGCGAAAAACAGAGACCGGAGACTCCGGTGTGACCGGAGACTCCGGACCCTCTCCGGGGTAGATCCAAACAGAGAAAACCAGAACTGGCATAACTTTTGCAAATGAAGTCCGAATCGAGTGAATCCAATTTTGTTGGAAAGAGGACGACAAGAACTGAAAATATGAAAACAAGCAAAGGAGATTGTGCGGAGGGATGGAATGGTGAGACCTTTCCAAGCGGATGAACCGGCAAAATCTCCAACACCGAAAATGCACAAGCTTTTCATCAAGACTCCGTTTTCTATGATCTTGGGCTTGTTTCGAAGATAATCACAAGCCCTACAAGATCATGCATATACACATCATAGTCTATCATGTGAGGAGGAAAATATAAGGAGAGAGTTTGACCTCAATACCAAAACCGGTAAAACCTCCAATACCAAAAACGCAAGAAGATATTCATTAAATCCGTTTTTGGTGAACTAGAGCTTGGTATGGAGATGAACACAAGCTCTAAATTCTCACATGGATAAAAGCCAAATAAGAACCAATAAAGATGATTGCAAGGATGCAAAGGTTTGTGCTCTCTACGACGATACGATCACGATACTCGGTCGAGAGCCCCTCTTGATAGTACGGCTATCTATCCTATAATCCGGTCTCTCACTAAACATCATGAGACCGGTAAAATAAAAACCCTACCAAGATCATACCTTTGCCTTGCGCATTAATCCACTTGAGGTCGATGAAGACGATCTTCATCTCCTCAAGACGAACCAACTTTCTTGATTGCGCTTCGCTTGGTGAAGAATCACATGACGCTCCCCCATACACCAAGATGGGGAGAGCACTCTTTGACATATCTTCACTTGAACTTGAGAGTTGATCAACCCGCACAAAGCCTTGATCAACCCAACACTTTTCTTCCCTTGAGCTTGACTCCAACAAATGGAGATCAAGCAAAGCACCTTGACTCCAACACATGGAGACAAGCTTGGCCTTGATCAACAAATGATCTTGACACAAGCAAAAGAACAACCTACACATAGAGCTCAAAGCAAATATTAGTCCATAGAGATTGTCATTAATTACCAAAACCATGCATGGGATCAACCATGCACTTTCAATCTCCCCCATTTTGATAATTGATGACAATCCCTTATTAAGAGGGTTTATATAAAGAATAAAGCAACCTTGCACGACAAACAAGCAAGGGAGCAAAGCGCATTAAAGGCAAATGCAACAAAAGCATAAAACCCAAATTCCCTTAAACCCTCTAAACTTCTCCCCCATTGGCATCGATTGCCGAAATGGGAAGAAAAATTTAGAGAGCCAATATAATAAGAGTTCCTCCATGAAGGTGTGCATTTCTCAAAATATGAGAGAAATCAAATGCACTTATTCATTGAAGAATAATGAGAGGAAATCAAACTATATTGAGGATCCAAAGATTGCAAAAAGATTAACTCATTTTAAACATCTCCACAAAGGAGAAAAGCAATCGAGAAGATCGAAAGAGAGAGTTCTAAATGAAAATTGAGAAGCTCCCCAATGTTCATGCACTATGAGTGCACAAATATGGCATCCTCACTCCCCCAAAATCATCTAGAACACGCAACTAGTGCAAGAGTGCATAATGCAAGAAGCAAATCATAGCACTTGCACCAAAGATGTGGTTGAGCCATAAGATAAGAAGATACCAATTTTCAAAACAAATCATCATAAGATAGGCCCAACCGATATAAAAGGATCTTTTAGAGAAATATGTTCACAAGCTTAGGGATACCAATTGGAAACTAAAACCAATTGAAAATGCCAAAAGCTAGTGAGATCATTTAGCCAATAAAATTCAACATGCTCACCATGGTAGGCATGAGGTCAAAGATCTTCAAGAAATGCATGAGTGTGCAAGGATACCAATAAACATTAAGACACGCACTCATGAGACAAATTTGGAGCCACCAAAGAATTATAGATGAAAACAAGGTAGCTCAAAAGAATTAGGATACCAACTAAAAGGTGACCTCTCTAATATGTATAGGTTTCTAATTATACAAACCATTGAAGATATACATCCACAAAGAAACCTATACATACGAAATGGTCCGGGAAAAAGAGAACAAGGTATCCAAAGGGAAGTCATAAATATACAAACGAGATTGTTGCTAAAAAGCATAGCACATAGCTCAAATTTATCTCATTGTATATAAATGAACTTCAAATATATCAAATGCATCACACAAATCACTAAGGGAACAAGAGATAGTGAAGATGCTTTGAGTTAGGCAACAAGTATCACAAGGAAATAATATCAATTGAAGAAAAGGTTTTTGCAAATTCATCACACATATCACAAAGATATATTAAGTGAAGAAGATAAGCCAAAACCACAACAATTGCACATAAAGGATTTCATGCCAAGAGGGAACCTACACAAGGTTGGATACTATAAAATTATGCATGGGATAGATACTTGTTACCGAGATGACATTGGTGATGAAGATGATGAGAGTTGGTTTGACATCAAAGCTTGACTCCGACAATCACACGGTGAGAACACCTTCCTTATAAATGAGGCAAGCATCCAATGCATCTCCATTGTACCTAAAACAAAATTAGAATACAAAATGGTTCCCAAACTCATTGGGTTCCATAGTAGTTAGATCAACTACAATATATAGGAAACACTCCACATAAATATGTGCATATAGATATGAAATTGAATTTCATGCACATCTTTGCCGATTTAGGATTCGGTGGAGTATCCCCTATATATTGGATCAAGAAAGATAAGCATGCTAAAATAATATAAATTAGTAACCAAGCATGCAAAGGCTTTCTAGAACCAAAAGAGATACAATTTGGACGAAAACACAAAGTGAACCAAAAAGGTTGTCCAAATTATATCAAAATCCAAATCAACACATGAATTAGGAGAAATCAAATCAACCTATGATTGATTCCAAAACACATCAACACATGAAGTGTGATATCAAAAGGAATCAAACCAACATAACAAATAATCGATAAGACACCAATTGAAAATAAGATACCAATTAAAACAAAAAATATCAACTAGGAGAAAAGATACCAAAAAGAGGGTGATACTTGACCGAAATCAAGTAAAGGAAAATAAGGCAAAAAAAGGTATCAAGACTCCCACAAAAAAAATATTAATTGGAACAAATATCTATGGGAAGATATTAAATTTCAATTAATACCAATTGAAGGTATCAACACAAGATAAAGAAATAAATGCCAATTGAAAGGATCAAAAATTGATAGATAGGTTAGTGTTCTAAATAAAAAGGAATGCTCCCCCAATATTTATGCATTATCTTACTCCCTCCATTCCTTGATATAAGGTGCCTAAGGTTTTGAGAAAAAGTCCAAAATACAAGGTGTATTACATTCCACCATTCACCTAGACGATTTTTTAGAGATTTGATTACGTTCCGTTAGCTTATTTGAACTCCTCTTTTCCCCATGCCAATTAGTCATAGGTAATTACATATAAAACTAGTGTAATATTCTCCTCTACGAGCATGCTTTAATTCTCGTGCAAAACCTTAGGCACCCTATATATAGGAACGGAGGGAGTATATATTTGCATTTGAATACAAAATGCACGCACATGGGATCATTAATCTCCATATTTTATTTTCAACACTAAACACTACCAATTGAAAAATAGGATCCATTCAAAAGGCAAGGAGGGCAATAGATAAAGCAAATCAACGCAAGAGCCAATGTGAAGATGGTCTACAAAATCCACCACAATTACTAGTATCACTTGTCACGGACAAGGAGTATATAGAGATATTTCTCGGTGGTATAAAGGAATGATGTACAAGACCAACTTCACCACAAACTAGCAAATGGCAAAAGATAGGAATTAAAACACCATTTTTTAAAGAGGTTTGTTGGTAGTTTCAATTATTCGAACCAACCGGCAAAGCCAAGGTTAGAATAAAAGGAAACAAATGGTTTCTCACATAATATATGGAAATGCATATTAGAGAAAAACCACACCAAGCAACCTCACACAAACAAGAACCAACGGGTAACCACAAAGGAAAATTGGAACTTGTTTGAGTAAACATGCCACATAGGAAATGGATAATGTACAATATCAACTCTAAGTGGCAAACCTCAAATGTTCACATTTTTTATGGGATTGTAATATGTACATAGCTTATTACTCCCCCATAATGTGATAATTTATTTTATTTTTAAACAAGAGGCAAATAAGACCAACTAGAGAAATTAATGGACATTGTAGAATTTGAATTTCTCATGAATATGACATACCACATAGTAGCTAGATAATATTGAAATATCAATACTAGGTAGTGTGCTTCATGTACACATATTTTTAGGTTTGTGAGGTGCACAAAGCACATCACTCCCCCAAAATGGGATAGTCCATTAATAACTCAAAGAGCCAAATGAAATCCACACAAGATTCAATAAAGCTCAACACAAAGTTACACATACATGATACACAACTATCATACACAACCTTGAGTAACAAGACTAGTAGGAAAGAAGCATATCACATACAAGCACATATTAGGAACAAGACTAACACATGCAAGGGAGTAAGCAACTTTTAATGAATATATGAGTTAAATACAAGTTACCGCAAGGAGGAAGCATTGGTTATGAGATAGATATGTGATGATCCAATTGACTTGGCTTGATGAGATAAAACCATGAAGATCCCTTAATTCTTCAAAAGAAACCAAGTCACCAATGTCCTCCACAAACACCTATTGATCAAGTTTGAGCTTGTTGGTCCCCAACCGAGTTGGGTCCTAAGAGGTTAGTCACAATAGGTTTGGGAACCCAAATGGTGATTTTCTTGCCACCACTTTGAGCTCCCACATACTTGGCAAACACATTGCCAACTCTATCCTTCCCAAGAGAATAAATATCATCAATTATGATAGGGTTGGATGGGGTACCGTTCGTGCATGCAGAAGCAAAATGACCTTTGCCACGACAAAGGTAGCAACACCGACTCTTCTTCTTCTTAATAGGCTCCTCAACTTGAGAAGCATTGGCTTGAGTCTTCTTGGGAGGTGGCCTTTGTTCAACCCGTGGTTGAGCACGAGATTGAACAAGAGGCCGCTTCCCTAGTTGCTTCTCACTAAGAGGCTTCTTCTTCTTCATTGGGCAATCCCGAACATGGTGCCCTTCTAGCTTGCACTTGAAGCAAGTGATCTTGGCCGGATTCTTGAATTGAACTTGGCCCTTCTTCTTCTCAACCTTGGACTTGTTCTTGTTGTTGGAGTTGAATCCAAGTCCACTCTTGTCATTGGGGGATTGTTGCACACTCAACATGTTGTCAAGTGCACGCTTACCTTCATGATGCTTTTCCAAGCCTTTCTTCATAGAAGTGGCTTGGGCCTTGAGCTCTCCTCTTTTCTCTACATGGTTAGTGACAACACAAGTACTAGAGGAGGTAGATGCATCATTGTTAGAGCAACAAGGCAAAGCAAGTAATTCATCACATGATGTACCAACATTTTTAGTGGATGAACTATTAGGACTAGCACATGGCAATATAGCATTTTTAATTAAAGTTGTGCTAATATCCACATGAGGCTCACTTGATGTTACCTTTGTAGTGATGGCATCATGAGCTAACTTAAGACAAGCATAGGATGCTAGAAGATCATCATTGGAGCTAGATAGCTTTTTATGATTTTCTTCCAACTCCCTATACTTGCTAGTTAGCAACTCAAGTTGAGCCCTTAGCTCAACATTCTCCTTCAAAGTGGATGCTTCACAAGAAATTGAGTTAGTAGCACAAGCATCATTGACATTAGGGATAGAAGAAGAAATCTTGGCAAGCTCATCATTTAATCTAGCATTTTCATTTTTCGTGACTTTGTATTTAGCATGAGCATGGTCACGTTCTTTAAAAAATTTAGCAATTATTTCATTATGAGACTCCTCGATAGATTCTAATTTCTCCTCTAGAGAAGCACGAGTCTCATGCTCTTCCTCAAGAGCATCTTCTAACGATGCTTTCTCCATAGCATCGTCTCTTTCGATCTTACCCTTTTCTTCAAGGCTTGCTTCCAAAGCCTCAATAGTTTCCCCACGCTCAATAAGAGTGCTCATGATTTCAAAGAGGTTAGCTTGGGCACTTTTATTACTAGGAAGGGCTTTAAGAATCATTAGACCTTTATTTTGAAGAAGGGCATTAACTTTTTCCATATTATCTTCTTCATCATTATTATCATGATCATTATTATCATCATTGTCATTACTAGAAGAAGATTTATCCATGAGACAATGAGAGGTGGAAGAACAAGAATAATTAATTTTTGAACTACTCAAGTTCACATCTTGTTGCATAGCAAATTGGGTTTCCTCTACATTATTATTAATGCAAGAGTTAGAGGGAACACAAGAATTTTCATCATGGCAACAAGATAAAGCAAGCATATCATAAAGAGATTCATCCAAGCAAATTTTTGATGATATGCAAGGACTATCAACACTAGCATGTAAATCATTTATAGTGCTATGTGTGTTTAGGTCCAAAGATGAAGCATTGCAACAAGATAGAGATAGATGATCATCAACAATGAGCTCACTATCCAAATTGCAAAAACCATCACTACTCACCATCACATTGGATTGTGGCTTACCACATTTTGGTGAAGTAGACGAAGATGAGAACTCGTCACGGCCGGAGGTGGAGGGAGAGCAATCATCCTCAAAAGAGTTGGACAAACCATATTTATCTTGTAGCTTGGTCCAAAACTCATGAGCATCCCGAAGAGGCATGATTGACTCGAAAACTACAACACTCACAAATTTGCAAAACTCATTAGATGCTAGAGCATCTAGATATAAGTTTTCTCATCCTCTAAAGTCATACTTTCGTAGTCCTTTGGAGGAGAAAAACCTATATCTAAGATCCGCTCAATATCGGGGTCCAAGACCCGTAAGTGACTAAGCATATGAGTTTTCCAAACATTAAAATTTGTGCCATTAAATCTAAACAAGGAATTGTGCACTAAATCCCTAGACGACATCTTTACTCTCTAGGCGGTAAAGCCAAACAAGAGAGACGAGGCTCTGATACCAATTGAAATAACAACTATGCCCGAGATGTCGCCTAGAGGGGGGGGTGAATAGGCGATTTAAAACTTTTTCTAATTAGGGGCTTGATAAATGCGGAATAAAACTATGTGTTTAAATTAACAAGCCAACAACCTAATTACTAGGCTCACCTATGTGCACCAACAACTTATGCTAAGCAATTCAAGCAACAAGGTGATAGCAAGATAAGAACTTCAAGCACGAAGGCTATCACAATGTAAATTACATAAGTAGAAGTTCGGGTATAGAAATAACCGAGGCACACGGAGACGAGGATGTATTCCCGAGTTCCTCCTTGTTAAGGGAGTACGTCTCGTTGGAGGGGTGTGAGCTCGCCACAAAAGGCCTACTCAAGATGCCACAAAGGCCCCACCCTATTCTCCGATGAACCTCACCCAAGTGATTGGTTCACCTTCCACTATCGGAATCCTTCGAGGCGGATTCCGGAGCCCTTTACAACTTCTCTTGGGGCACACACCCACAACTCAATTGGGGGCTCCCAAACTCGTGCCGAAACTTCACAACTCGAAGTCTTCGCGGCACCTCCAACCGTCTAGGGTACACAATGCACCCAAGAGGCAACAAGCTCTTGGGAACACAATGCACCCAAGAGTAACAAGCTTCTCAACCTTCAACTTCACGTATCACCGTGGAGAGAGCAACCCGATGCAACAAATGCAAAAAGGCAAAAGCACACAAAGTGCTCAAATCCTTCACTCCCAAATTCCAACCAAAGCAACTAATGCTATGGAGGGAATAAGAGAGGAAAAACAAAGTGGATGAACACAAAGCAACCCCAAATCTAGATCCACAAGGTTCCCCTCACTAAGAGGAGAATTTGATTGGTGGAAAGGTAGATCTAGATCTCCTCTCTTGAAACCCTAAATTTGGGCAAGAATCATTGGAGGGGAAGAGAGGAATCAAGCTCACAAGGATTAGAACAAAGGGGAAGAGCAAGAACAAGTGAGAAAGGTGTGTAACCAGGTTTTGGGGGGAAGGAGGCTTTTTATAGCCTAGCCACCCCCAAAAACTAGCCGTTGGAGCCTGTCCAGGCCGGAGACTCCGGAGTAAGTGACCGGAGACTCCGGCCTGCTGGGTCATCGGGGAGGGCGGAGATTCCGGTCCTTGGGGCCGGAGACTCCGGGCACCCTCCGGGGGAGCTCCGGACCCCTATCCAGAGGCGCACCACACAGATGCAAAAGGGCTGAGAAAAGGGAGGGCCGGAGATTCCGGGTCCTCGGGCCGGAGACTCCGGTGGGCCGGAGACTCCGGTCCTTCTCCGGGGGAACTCCGGACCGAGTCCAGAAGCGCACCACACAAAGTTGATCGGCAGCGAAAAACAGAGACCGGAGACTCCGGATCCTTGGGGGCGGAGACTCCGGTGTGACCGGAGACTCCGGACCCTCTCCGGGGTAGATCCAAACAGAGAAAACCAGAACTGTCATAACTTTTGCAAATGAAGTCCGAATCGAGTGAATCCAATTTTGTTGGAAAGAGGACGACAAGAGCTTACCCTACAAAACTGAAAATATGAAAACAAGCAAAGGAGATTGTGCGGAGGGATGGAATGGTGAGACCTTTCCAAGCGGATGAACCGGCAAAATCTCCAACACCGAAAATGCACAAGTTTTTCATCAAGACTCCGTTTTCTATGATCTTGGGCTTGTTTTGAAGATAATCACAAACCCTACAAGATCACGCATATACACATCATAGTCTATCATGTGAGGAGGAAAATATAAGGAGAGAGTTTGACCTCAATACCAAAACCGGTAAAACCTCCAATACCAAAAACGCAAGAAGATATTCATTAAATCCGTTTTTGGTGAACTAGAGCTTGGTATGGAGATGAACACAAGCTCTAAATTCTCACATGGATAAAAGCCAAATAAGAACCAATAAAGATGATTGCAAGGATGCAAAGGTTTGTGCTCTCTACGACGATACGATCACGATACTCGGTCGAGAGCCCCTCTTGATAGTACGGCTATCTATCCTATAATCCGGTCTCTCACTAAACATCATGAAACCGGTAAAATAAAAACCCTACCAAGATCATACCTTTGCCTTGCGCATTAATCCACTTGAGGTCGATGAAGACGATCTTCATCTCCTCAAGACGAACCAACTTTCTTGATTGCGCTTCGCTTGGTGAAGAATCACATGACGCTCCCCCATACACCAAGATGGGGAGAGCACTCTTTGACATATCTTCACTTGAACTTGAGAGTTGATCAACCCGCACAAAGCCTTGATCAACCCAACACTTTTCTTCCCTTGAGCTTGACTCCAACAAATGGAGATCAAGCAAAGCACCTTGACTCCAACACATGGAGACAAGCTTGGCCTTGATCAACAAATAATCTTGACACAAGCAAAAGAACAACCTACACATAGAGCTCAAAGCAAATATTAGTCCATAGAGATTGTCATTAATTAGCAAAACCATGCATGGGATCAACCATGCACTTTCAAATGGGATTCCATATGTCCCCACCAATGGCAGCACGCTCAGACCTTGGTTCCGAAGACAGGAACTCGCACTTAGGGGCAAGAGTGAGGCAAAACACCATCCCTGATGGCAACTCACCCAACCCTTTTTAGCAACTTAATTAAGTACCACCACAACCTCCACATTGTCCGATCATTCCATCAATTTCATAAACATGGAAATAAGTAACGGACATCTAATTATTTAACTAAGCATGGCTAAGCATATAAAAACCAACAATTATATTATTGTCTCCGACCAACACATCATCTCTAGGGTTCATAGGTAGGGATACATGTGATTGGCTCGGGGAAAAAATGCAATAATAGGATTCCCTATATTTTGATCAAAGAGACAATGGAATCGCATGTAATATTGTGGTGGATAAAATAAGTTATAAAACATTAGGATGCTAGAATGCCAAGAAGGTTGGGTTATCTCTTGCCTTGCTGCCGGGGCGTGTAGTACTGCTCGTCGTGATACGTCGGGGTGACCTCAACTCAGGAATCTACCGATACCCAAAAATAATACAAAAGCAGAAATAAATCACACGAACACAAGGTGCAATGCTCAATCACATGATGACATGTCAAATTGATGCAAGGATATCATCATTTAATTTATCTAACAAATTAAATGGAGTTCCAAATAATTAGAGCAATTATTTGGAAACAACCCCATATTTAACTTAATGTCCAATTGTCCATAAATGATCACATTATGTAGAATTTGCTCAAATATGCATGAATATGACATGATTAAAAAGGTTTTGCTCTTCCAATCATTTTGGTACCTCATTTGTAATTTTCCGAGCTTCGATGAATAAATAGCGAATTAAATAATTAATTTAATTTAATTCTTTTAAACAAATTATGAATAACATCAAATAAATATTTGTGATCATGATGTGATAATAGAATGGTTTGATTGCATTTGAAGTGTTGATCACATTGGTATTTTATTCATAATTTTTGGATAATTATTTATCGAATTAGGAATTTCCCAAACTATGTATTATTTGAACCCTTTTTGAAATTCATCTATGAACAGCAAGAATATAAACTCAAAAGACTAATTCAAAGCTTCTAACACATAGGGTTTGTGTTGCTGAACATTTTGATATTTGATTTGTCAAAATTGGAGCAGTTTTCAAAAAGTTATGAATTATTTAAATTTCATTCTTATTTACAAAGGAAAAACACTCAGCCAGACAGGCCGGCCTCACTGTCGGCCAGGCCGGGCTCAAGGCCGGGGGGCAGCCCGAAGAGGCCGGCCTTTGGCCAGCCTTTGGCCGGCCCAGGTTGGGGCTAGGCCGGGCACCCTCTCGAGCCAGCCGGCCTTTGGGCCGGCCCAGGCCGGGACGAGGCCGGGCAGTAGCCCGAGCCAACCGGCCTCCTGGCCGGACAGGCCGGGGCGAAGGCCGGGTTGACGGTGACTGCGGTGACCGACGGTGACGTCGCCGGCGACCCAGATTCGGCGGCGAGGAAAGGAAGAGGAGGCGCGGAAGAAGGGAGAACTGGCGCGGAACTCACCCTGATCACAAGGCCGTGGTCGGCGACGGCAGGGAGGGGCGGAAATCGTCGGCCGCGTGGTCGGCGTACAACGGCCGGCGGCGGGAGGAGGAACGGATGCCGGCGTCGATTGAGGCGAACCTGGCCCAATTCCTTGCGCGGGGAGGGAGAGGAGGAAGCGGCGAACCTCACGGCAGCCTCCGATTCGTGCGGGAAGGCCCGGGACGACGGCGTCGAGCTCGACACCGTGGCGGCGATGGAGCTCGGCCTCGGGAGAGAGGAAACGCAACGGGGAGAGCAGGGGGGAAAGGGAGCAGGTGAGGAGGAGGCGTCGACCACGCGCGTCTTGGTCCACCAGGGGGAGCAGGTGGAGCGCGGGGCAGGGCGGCATGGCCGGCGGCATGGCTCCAGTGCCGTCGGCCACGGATGGAGGAGAGAGGGAAAGAAAGATTTCGCGAAAAACCCCTGACAAATTTTAAATGAATTGCAAAGAGGTCCTTAACAGATTTTAGCGATTTAAAAGAGGCACCAGGACATTTTTATAAATTCCAGAAAAATTCACGTAAGCTATATTTAACCTTTAAAACCTCCACAAAATTTGGTGGTCCAAAATAAAATGTTTTGGGTAACATTTATTCATAGGGGTTAAATTTGGTCATTTTTTATAAATTGCCAAAAGCCTTTAATTGGAGCAATTAACCATTTCCAAAAATAGTGAATTTAATCATGGAGGCTCCCAACATATTAATGAAGCTCCCCATGAAGATAGTTTGAATTTTTGGAAAGGTTTAGCCTGATTTCAAAATAGGAGTTGAATTGAGCCAAATTTGGATTCTCATATTCTTTTCTTATTTGACAATATTTAGAATTTGAGAATTGGTTATAAAAGCAAAGTTGGAACTTCCTAAACAATTTGGAAGTTTATTTAGTTTGTTGACAAGTTGAGCAATGGTCTTTGGTTTGGATGTTGGTAGTTGACCTCCCCATTTCAATTTGTTTCCAATTGGAAGTTTGAAACGGCAATTGCATATGGATGCTATGATGCAAACAAGAAAACAAAAAGTGGAAAAAAATCCTTCGTATTTTTCATTACCAAGTTGGGGCTGTTACAATCACTAGATAATAACTCGATGCATCGCTAACTTCAGCGTATAGGGTACCAAGGCAATGCAGAACAACATTTTGCAGAGTTGAAAAAAAAGGTGAAAATAGCAGTGTGGACTGCCTATCGCAGGGCATCTACAGTTGAATGTGATGGGTTTGCCCAATTTTTTCACCCACGTATGGAAGCCAAGCATCCAGCCAAACATGCAAGTTGAGGAGTTCAGAGCTTTCCTGGCCGTTTATCAAGAAATTCAGACCTCTAAAGTGACCCCAAACCCAAAAGAATGTGTCACATAATCCACATTACAAAATGGTGTACATTTGTATTGTAATTGACATACACCATATCTAATCTGAAAATAAATACACACTATTTAATAAATCACCAGCGTCATCAAGAAACACCCAGGTCCATATTAGAATGACTCAGAGCATTACCAATACAAGTGATAGCTCCACATGTCCACCCAGTGGCTCGCACTAATTGGCACAGGCAGCTACTGAACATACGATAACTTATGTTCTAGTGGCAATAAAAACTGGCAAAAATACAAGATAATATAATGTGTTAATACTTGAAGATGTAGACAATGATGATTGCAGTGAAGTGTACAGAGTACGTGTTTGAAGAGATAAACTGAGCTATGTTTTATCCATGTATTCTAGCCATGTTTTATCTACTGTATTTATGGATTAAATCATGTGAAAAATTGCTTGTATTTTCAATAGCCCGACAGTACCAACTGGGCTACCTTGGACTGCCGCCGTGGCCGCGCCCTCTTCTGCACCTCCATCCGGCACGGGGAGCCCTGGGATCTCATCGTCCTGGACCCCGCGATGGGCCACCTGCGCCGCGTGCCCTCGCCCTGTGACTATGACCACTTGTTGCGCTTCAGCGCGGCGGTGCTCTGCGCAGCACGAGGCTGCGAGCCTGCGACCAACTCAATTGCTATCGAGGACATTTCCTCGTGGCCTTGGTGACCACTGATGAGGATGAAGGAATCGCATCGGGCTGGCTGTACTCATCCGAGAATCACGCCTGGAGCGAGCTCACCCCTGTTCATCACCCCAATGTCACCTCTGTTCATCACCCCAATGTCAAGTTCTCCTCTCACATTGCTCGGGGTGGCGTCCTTGTAGGCGACGTGCTCTACTTCAACGCAGGTGGTGGCATCATCGAGCACCAAGTTGGTACACTCAGCTTGTCAGTGTTCGAGAAGCCGATGATCAATGACAATGGGACTCTCATCACGGCAGAAGGCGGTGGGTTGTGATTCTCTGCCGTGGTGGATGCCTCAAATCTAACCCTGTGGTCAAGGGAGATCGGACCTGAGGGATCCATGGGATGGGCAGAAATCAGGGTAATCAATCTTACCGCGCTGCTCTCTGGTGTGTTGAAGATCCCAAATAAGATGATTAGCTTTGTTAAATGGGGGATCTGTGACTTCGCGGAGGGCACCCAAGCCATTTTCATGAGAACATGTGTTGGTTCCTGCATGGTCGACCTCAAGTCAGGGCGAGCGAGGATGGTGTCTTGTTAGGAAAAATTGTTTCCTTACGTGAGATTCTACTTCCCAGGCAATACTACTTATCACTCCGTATCAAAATATAACATGTTTTGGACTGTTTGCTTTTCATCCGTATCTAGATATGTTTTAATGTAAGGTTTAAATGTACCTTGCAATAAAACATATCTAGATACGGATGGAAAGTAAACAGTCCAAAACATCTTATATTTTGATATGGAGGGAGTACTTACATATATAAACCTGATCACAATCCGTTCTTACAATCTGTCAGTGCCACTTATCACCATGGGATCAAAATGTGGCACTTCGCGCGACGTTATTATATCTAATAAATCC
Organism: Puccinellia tenuiflora; assembly: GCA_012064385.1. Lineage (NCBI taxonomy): Eukaryota > Viridiplantae > Streptophyta > Magnoliopsida > Poales > Poaceae > Puccinellia > Puccinellia tenuiflora. The sequence continues at coordinate 102,321 of QRDG01000561.1, read as the reverse complement.
TTGCATTTCTGTAGCAATGGAAGTGGCTTGCACGGGCCAGGAGCAATGAGGTTACGTTTGAGGTGTTTGGATCAAGTGCTCGAGTTGCTGGAGCAAATGCTTCTGGATCTAGTGGGAGCCTGGGAGGTGGTGGTAGTGATGTTTGGATCCATGAGATTACTGTTGTTAGGGAACTTTGTTCAAGACGTTGTGCTTCCATGCTTGCAATTTGTAGAAACTTTGTTTGGGAAGTTGTTTTTTCTTTTTTTTGAGGCGCAAACCGTAGAACAAAAAGTTCTACGGTAAATTTTCAATATATCTCCACGTTCTCATATGTACAACATAAGGAAAAACAGGAAATAAAATTAACCAATTCCGGCTCTTTGTTTGGGAAGTTGTTGCTTCCGTGTTTGCAATTTGTCGGAACTTCGTTTCACAAGTTGTTGCTTCCGTTCTTGCAATTTGTAGAAACTTTTTTTTTTGGAAAGTTGTTGCTTTCGTGCTTGCAATTTTAGGAACTTCGTTTCAGAAGTTGTTGCTTCCGTGCTCGCAAATCGCAAAGATTTTTCCGTCACGGAGCAGAGCTTATTTGAATATCAACCGGAAGTCTGCTTCTCAGGTCAAACGACCTGCTGCCGGTAGAGGGAACCATCAACCATGGAGCCGACAAACACTAGCACGGTAACCGCCGCGGTGAGGCGAAAAAGCGCGGAGGCCATCGAGAAAATGATCACGATCGCGGATGCTATGACTGAAAACATGTGTGAGGTGAGCTGGTTGTTTAAGAAGTTGTTTCTTCTGTGCTTGCACTCTGTAAAGACTTTTCAGTCAGCTTGTGATCTTGATTCTTGAGAATGGTGACACTAGCATGCAATGAAGCTTATTTGAATGTCAACCGGCAGTCCTCGATAAAAGTCCATGCATACTTCTCGTTCTCAGGACGGAGTCACAAATGCTACGACCGAAGGCAGACCTGTGAGGCGAGCAGCCATCTTAGTTGGGAAAAAGAATTGAATCGGCGTATGCTGCCTTAGCCACAAAGCACTTACATTTAAGACCGGACACTTCGTCATCAGGTGGAGAAGAACGAACGGACATTTCCATCTTTTGTATTCGATTCGGATCTCTATTCAATGTGTTTTCAATACCCTAACCTCCAAGGGATGAGGCTGCATAGGCATTGTCTTAAGCAGATGAAGGAAGTGTAGAGTCAAAATACACAAGAGCAGCAGCAGTTATGACCTATTCTGCTGAATATACATAGCAGAAAATTCAGTCTCTGATATGTATAAGAACAGCCAATATAGAAGTAAGACCAGAAAATTATTAGTTCACAGGAAGCAATTTTGGGTTCCTGTACCACTCCCCAACAGCATCCCGTCTAGGCAGAGCTCAGTGTGAAAATCTTTACACTAGATCATGTAGGCGTGCTTTGCCGCGCCCGTTCATTGGGACTATAGGATGTGAAGAATTGATGAATTATTTTTTAGAATTAATTTGGAAGTTTGATATATTAAAAAGGCATAATTGATGAATTATATTTTTGGTAAATTTAATTACTGCTATAAACTATCTTCGCCATTATTGTTTTAGTTAATATAATTACATGTAAGCAAATTTGAACGGGTGTGATGGTACACATTACACATTTTTGCATGATAGAGTGGCATAATGTGCGATGAAACTTGCATTAATAAAAGTAGAATTGAATCAAAATTATTGTATAGCAGAATGAGTAAACCGAAAAACTAACATTTTTGCTCGCAAAGCTGCTAGAAGTCACATTTATGCTTAGTTTAGAGTTAACGTGATGCATTCACGAACAAGGGAACATACAAATGCTGCTAAAGAGAAAGTGGTACCCCCAGAATCCAATAAGTTCACATATGTTAGTTATTGACATATGTTTTACTTGCAAAAGCATGAAAAGTGACACATCAGAATTAGCTACGGCAGAAGGCATACATCTAAAATAAATATGGGTTGGTTTGGGATTTCCAGTACGTGTCGGCCTCTTTGCTGTTCCCCTTGCCATCGTGGGAGTAATGGTGGTGGGTAGAAGGCCATGGGAGGTACCATATCATCTCTCCTTAGAGCAACTCCAGCCGTTGGCCCCCCAAGGGTATCCGGCGAAGGTTTTTTAGCCCGTTCGCCGGCGCCCCCCCCCTCCCCAAGCCTTGGGGAGGCCTCGGTTCCCACTCGCCCCCCCAGCTTTCGGCCCCCCCAAGACCCTTTTTTTGAATCGACATGTTCCCGCTACATATCGGCGATCGCAAGTTCGGTGATCCAGCCACAATTCGACGGTCAAGTTTGCATAGTTTTAGACAAAAAAAACATAATTCGGCGATCAAAAGCGGCCAAATCGACGACGTCGACCTCAAATCGCCGGCTCGTCGTCCTCCACATGCACCACGACGGAGGAGTCGGTTGATGGCGCAACGATCGGCGGCGACGATACCGGCGTGGTGACGGTGCTCGGCGTCGATTTCGTGGTGGAGCCTTCCGTTGGCGGAGTCGGGGTCATCGTCGGGGGTGGAGTCGGGGTCGGGGTCGGCGCTGGTATCTCGTTCAGGATGAGGTCACACTGGCTCATGTACCATGCCTTGACCTTGTCGTCCATGATCGTCCTCGGGTCGGCGCTCATGAGGAACGCCAGATCGGTGTTCCTCTTCTTGGCCGCGATGTTGGTCTTGAGGAGGTCGATCTTCACGTCTTGTTTCTCCATCATCTGCGACCACCTCGCCTCGCACTTCTCCTCCCTCTTGACGGCGTGGGTCTTGGCGTTGGCGATGCACTTCTCGATCGACGTGTGCAGCCTTTCTGTCGCTGGTGCACTAGCCCTCGCCGCCTTCGCCTTCTTGTTCCCTTCTGGACGTCCATCCGAGGCTGCCGATCCCGGCGCGTCGGGGTTGAAGGGTTCTTTCCCCTTGCCGAGGTTCACACAAACCTCGGCCCACTTCTCGCACTTCTCGATCCTGGAGAAGACATGGAGGAACTTGAACTCGGCATCTTTTCTGTCCTGCCAGTACATCTCGAACATCCGGACCATCTGCCGGCGCGCAACAAAAAGAAATGTCAGCCGAAGTAGAACGAACAGGCCATGGGCGACCAAGTCGGGGTTTACCTGTCGCTCGACGTCGGCGCCGCTCTCCGGGCGAGCCATGACCTCCTCGCCGATCCCGTGCCATTTGCTGCAGGCCGCCTGGACGACCGTCCAGTGGTTTGCCATCGCTTTCTCGCCGCGCTCCATGTAAATTCCTTTGAACTCGGGGTCGCAAAGCTTGCGCTCGTTGAACGATCTCTTCACCCTCGCCCAATAGTTCTCCGAGTTCTGATTTGCGCTGGTGATTGGGTCAATGCTCACCATCTTCCACGCTTCGGCGAGACACTCGTCTTCCTTGGCGGACCATTTGATGCGAGGCTCGGCTTTGTCGGCGGCCGCCTTCTTCTTCTTCTTCTTCTTCTTCTTCTTCTTCTTCTTCTTCTTCTTCTTCTTCTTCTTCTTCTTCTTCTTCTTCTTCTTCTTCTTCTTCTTCTTCTTCTTCTTCTTGTTCTTCCCCTTCTCCGCGGCGACAGGTTGTTCTTCCTCCTCCTCGTACTCGCCGTATTCTTCCTCCTCCCCGGCGAACTCATCCCCGGCGAAGTCTCCCCCGGTGTCATCCTCTTCTTCTCCCCGGGCGTATGATGCCGCCACCGCTGAGCCAGACGCGATGATGTCGTACATGTAGGCGTCCTGCGACTCCTGCGATTTGGGCATTTGGCTGAACACATTGCGGGCGCCGTCGAACTCGACCGGGTTCACCGGAGGGCGGGAACAGAGGGCCACGGTATGGCACGGCCGACGAGCCCCTGGTACCGGCGCTGAGTGCCGAAGGGCCGCGGAACGTTATGTTGGGGTTGAATCCGCCGTGCGGATTGCCGTCTCCGTAGTCCAGCGAGTCCCCCCTCCAGTGGGGTGTGGCTGGCAACGCCGGCGAGAAGGCGGTGGGCGACGGCGAGAAGGCCGACGGTGACGGTGACGCCACGCTTGCTTGGCTTCCTCCTTGGCTTCCTTGGGTTCCCCAAGCGCCGGGCGGCAAATAGAGGCCGTGCGGCGTAAACAGTGGCAACGGCGCAGGAAGCACGGTTTCCCGGCCGCCACCGCCACCGCTCGTCATGTCTCCTTGGCCTCCTCCGCCTCCTTGGCCTTTTTCCTCTCGTCCCTTGCCTTGTGGTCGGCGGTGACCGTCTTCCTTCGTTCGCCCACTCGGTGTTGCTCAAGCCGTCCGGCCACCCCCTCCCCCTCCCCCTACCCCTCCCAGCGGAGGTCGCCCCTTCCCTCTTCGCCGGTGGTTCTTCGCCGGCGGCTCGTGGGTTGTTGAATTTCTTGGGCGCCATGGGAGGTGATTGCCGCGGGAAACGGCGGGAGCTACGGGATATGGAGAAGGAGAAATGGAGGGAAACGACGGGAGCTACGGGATATGGGGAAGGAGAAATAGAGGGAAGCGAAACAGAAATGGCGGGAATCATGTTGTCTCGCCGACAGGGCTGGCCCGCGCCTCTTTTCCCTTGTTAAATTGGGAGAGTCCGAACAAATAATTTCCATGCCAAGCTAGCTAGGTAAATTGAATCCACCAATTTATAGCGAACTATTAAGGGTGTGATGATCATATGCAAATCCATTCATGCAACAGTATCAAAGCAAATGTAAAAGGCCATGTATATATAGCCATCCATATGTCCTTAGCGGTTCAGTCGACCCAAGCATATCAACCAGTTCGTGGACTATTATGTCTTCTTTACAGCTCCTTGAGAGCAATACAGGTTACATGATTCTTATTAGTGGTTATTGATGTTAGGGTGAACAATGACCTCGATGGGAGGCATCGGTTACGTGTTATAGGAGATGGGAAAAACCCCCATCATGGCACGTACAAAGAGTTACGATAGGATCGGAGTACTACTCCGTATCCCATACGATACATGTTTCCTTTTACATGTATTTTATCTAACACCCCCCTTAATCTAAACCTTGCAAAGGTTAAGATTACGTCTGAATTCCTCAAGTTTCTTGGTGCATAGCGTCTTGGTAAATCCATCAGCTATCTGGTCCTTGCTGGAGATAAACCTGACATCAAGTTGTTTACGAGCCACTCTTTCTCGAACAAAATAGAAATCAATCTCAATATGTTTGCTGCGAGCATGGAAAACTGGATTAGCTGAGAGATAAGTAGCACCAAGATTATCACACCATAAGCAGGGTGTCTCCTTAAGTGTAACGCCAAGCTCTCGTGTCAGGGCTTCAACCCAAATTAACTCAGTAGTTGCATTTACTAAAGCCTTATATTCAGCCTCGGTACTAGAACGAGAAACTGTAGGCTGTTTCCTGGCACTCCAGGAAATGAGATTAGGACCAAAGAAGATAGCAAAACCTCCTGTAGAGCGTCTATCATCTAAATCACCTGCCCAGTCAGCATCTGAAAAGGCACTAAGTAGTGTAGAGGGGGATTTCTAAAAAGTGAGTCCAACTGTATGTGTACCACGAATGTACCATAATATCCTTTTAACTGCAGTCCAGTGAGCAGACGTAGGTGCATGAAGGAACTGGCATACCTTGTTAACTGAGAAAGACAAATCTGGACGTGTCAATGTCAAATATTGAAGAGAACCTACAATACTCCTATAGCGAGAACTGTCCTCAGAGCCAAGAGGTGAGCCATCATCGAGTGATAATTTATCTGTACTAGAGAGAGGTGTAGGACATGATGTACAATCACGCATGCCAACACGAGTCAGTACGTCCATGGCATATTTCTCTTGATTCAAGAGCAATCCTTGTGACTGAGTATGGACCTCAAGACCCAGAAAAAAATGAAGAGTACCAAGATCTTTAAGAGCAAAGTCAGCACTTAAATTTTTCAGAAGAACTGAGATGGCTGCATCAGATGAGCTAGTCACAATAATATCATCGACATATATAAGAATGAACATAGTGATACCTGCTTTGTCAAACAGAAACAAGGACGTATCTGACTTGGAAGGAGTGAAACCAAGAGAGTCCAATTTCGAACTGAGACGAGAGTACCATGCTCGAGGTGCTTGTTTCAAACCATATATAGCTTTGTCAAGTTTGCAAATGTAATTTGGATTAGCGGAAGACTCAAAACCTGGTGGCTGTCTCATGTAAACCTCCTCTTCCAGAACACCATGAAGAAACACATTCTTGACATCTAGCTGCCTTAAACTCCAACCTCGAGAGACTGATATGGAGAGAACAAGTCTGATAGTAGCAGCCTTGACCTTGCCAACAGGACTAAAAGTATCTTCATAATCAATAGCATATCGTTGTTTGAAACCTTTTGCAATTAGGCGAGCTCTATACCTGTCAATCGTGCCATCGGCATGTTTCTTGATGCGATAAACCCATTTGCAATCAATGATGTTTCTATTTGAGCTTGGTGGTACAAGGTGCCAGGTGTTGTTCGCAAGAAGTGCATCACATTCATCTTGCATTGCATGTTTCCAATTGTTGTCCGTGAGTGCCTCATGCAGATTTATTGGTTCTCCTGTAGATGTCAACAAACACCATCTAATGGTACCATCAGTGGGAATTTTTGGTTGACGAATACCTTTCTGCAGACGAGTGCATGGTTCACATGGTTCAGCATCATGTAGGGCAGCAGCCGAAGGATGCACAGAAGATCCAGAGGGTTGTTGCATGTGCGGCTCTTGCATGTGCAGCTCAGGCGAATCAGCAGTGCCGGAGCTGTCTCCACCCGTGCTGGCACCTGAAAAGGAGCCGACCGGGCTGTCGTCTGCAGTGGCGTAGGTCCCAGCTGGGGACGAGCTGTCGGGAGACAGCAGCCCGCGCCCGCACGTGCGGGAAGCAGGAGACGGCGTGGCGACCGGGGAGTGGGGCGCACGCACGCTGCCAGGTGCATATGCCTCGGAATCAGGCGGGGAATGATCCGAGACTGATTCTGCCAGGGAATCATCATGGGGATCAGCACCATTTTCTCTTGAAGTTTGCTCTTGACTGAAATCATCATTTGATGCACTGGTTTCAACTCTTTCTTCAGAATTTGAACTTCACTAGTAGAAAATAGGGCTTCCGTTTTGCCCTTTTGTCCCGGATCAACAAAGAACCGGGACCAAAGGGGGCATTGGTCCCGGTTCCATCGGCCGGGGCGCCGGGGAGCAATCGTCCCGGTTCTATTGGGACCTTTGGTCCCGGTTCGTGGCTGGAACCGGGACCAAAGGGTCTGCACATGCGGCAGTAGCCGTGGGACCCCTGGCAGGCTCCCTTTGGTCCCGGTTCCAGCCACGAACCGGGACCAAAGGTCTTCCCTGCACTATATCATCTTCTTCCACCCGAGCTCATCTCCATTTTGAGCTCATCTTCCACCATTTTCTCCTCCTTTTCCTCTCCCTCACTCAAGTTAATCCCCATTTTTTTGCACCAATTGTGAGGATTAAAGGCACCCCATCTATTCAAGGGTTAGCAACATCATCCTTTCCTCCGAAGTTGCAACTTTAGCTCATTTCGTTGCTAGTTTAGTTCATTTCAGTTTTTGTAGTGCAAGCAAGGTGTTTGATGAAATGCCTAAGTTAGAGAGTTTATTTTTTATATGCATTTTGAGCTCAAATTAATTTATTATTTGTGGATTTTAGTGTCGTCCCGTCCTCACCGCCGTCGATAGCCCGCGTCGTCCCGTCACCGGCACCACCTCGGTCAGCTTTTTTTCTTTATCTTCTATTTAAGAAAAATGACATGTATGATTTAAAAGCATATTTATTTCTTGTATATTTTTCTTATGTTTTTTTTATATGTATAGTGTCATGGTTTTGATATCCGCCCCCGTCGGCCCTTGTCCGGTCTATGATTCGGATGTGGTATATTTTCATAACTATTTGTTTCATTTCGTGTTTAAAACAACTATACCTACCAACTTGACATAGAAACTTTTATCTAGGAGGTAGTTGAACCGGAAATTCCAACCGACCCTATTGTCGAGTTTTTTGTAAAAGAAAACAATGATTTGAAAGCAAAATTGGAAAGAAGTGAAGATCTTCGTCTGCAATGCCTAGAAGAGAAGATGAAATTGGAGTTGAAGCTTGCCGACATCATCGATGAACACGAGTTCAAGCTTGCCGACGTCGCACATGCCCATGAGATCAAGATGGATGCAATGCGCTTGAAGATTAAAAAGATTAGAAAATATTCCATTAGTCAGGAGGCTTGGTACCATTATGTTGTTGGTTCAGTAGTTACCTTAGTTGCGATTTTGATCGCATTTGGTGTTGGATTTAAATTATTTAGATAGTTGTATGTTAGTTTCAATTAATGTATGTTTTATGAGGACTATGCATTACAATTACTTTACTTTGGTTTTAATGTGATGAACTTGTATTAACTAATTTGGTCACTATTATATACTCTTCATGTAGTGCAATAGTTTTTGATATATTTATATAATGCAGATGAGCCGGCAATGGATGTATAGTGACCGACGATTTCCCGACTATATTAATGGCATGCATTATTTTCTCCGTGTGGCTGAGAAAAACAAGCCGTCGAATGGTTTTATTTCTTGTCCATGTAGCGTCTGCAAGAATACGCAGGATTACTCTACCTCAAAAACCATTCACGTCCACCTGTTGCAGCATGGTTTCATGTCCGGTTATAATTGTTGGACCAAGTACGGAGAAAGAGGGGTTATAATGGAAGAAAATGAAGAAGAAGAGGATAATGACAACTATCCTACGTTCACCGAAGACGGTGATACTGCAATGGGGGAAGACGAAGCTGAAGAAGAGCCCATTGTTGATGAGCACGATGATGATTTTGGTCGGGCCATTCTTGATGCACAGATAAACAGCGGAACTGAAAACGAGAGGTTGAAGTTGGAGAGCATGTTAGAGGATCACAAGAAATTGTTGTACCCAACTTGCGAAGATGGCCAGAAAAAGCTTGGTACCACGCTGGAATTGCTGCAATGGAAGGCAGAGAATGGTATATCTGACAAGGGATTTGAAAAATTGCTGAAAATAATAAAGAAGATGCTTCCAAGGGATAACGTATTACCCCCCAGTACGTACGAAGAAAAGAAGGTTGTCTGCCCTCTAGGATTAGAGGTGCAGAAGATACATGCATGCATCAATGACTGCATCCTCTACCGTGGTGAGGAGTACGAGAATTTGAATGCATGCCCGGTATGCGGTGCATTGCGGTATAAAATAAGGCGAGATGACCCTGGTAATGTTGAGGGTGAGCCGTGCCCTAGGAAGAGGGTTCCTGCCAAGGTGATGTGGTATGCTCCTATAATACCACGATTGAAACGTTTGTTCCAAAACAAAGAGCATGCAAAGTTGTTACGATGGCACAAAGAAGACCGTTTGAAAGACCTGATGTTAAGACACCCCGCCGATGGGTCGCAGTGGAGAAAAATCGACAGGGAGTTCCCGGAATTTGCAGCTGACGCAAGGAACTTAAGATTTGGGCTAAGTACAGATGGCTTTAATCCTTTCGGGGAGCAGAGCTCTAGTCATAGCACCTGGCCTGTGACTCTGTGTATTTATAACCTTCCTCCTTGGTTGTGCATGAAGCGGAAGTTCATTATGATGCCAGTGCTCATCCAAGGCCCGAAGCAACCGGGCAACGACATTGATGTGTATCTGAGGCCATTGGTTGAAGAACTTTTACAGTTGTGGCGTGACGAAGGTGTACCTACGTGGGATGAGCACGAACAAAAGGAATTTGACCTACGAGCGTTGCTGTTTGTAACCATCAATGATTGGCCTGCACTTAGTAACATTTCAGGACAGTCAAACAAGGGATACAATGCATGCACGCACTGTTTAGGTGAGACTGAAAGTATACATATGGGAAACAAGAATGTGTACCTGGGGCATCGGCGATTTCTTACAAAAGGGCATGCCGTAAGAAAGAAAGGCAAGCATTTCAAAGGTGAGCCAAATCATCAGACGAATCCTAAATTACCTAATGGTGATGTTATATATGACATGGTCAAGGACTTAAAAGTAATCTTTGGAAAGGGTCCTGGCAGTCTATCTATTTCGAATGACACTGATGGACACGTACCCATGTGGAAGAAGTGCTCTATATTTTGGGAGCTACCCTATTGGAAAATACTGGAGGTTCGCTCTGCAATCGACGTGATGCACGTGACGAAAAATCTGTGCGTGAACCTACTAAGCTTCTTGGGCGTGTATGGGAAAACAAAAGATACACCGGAATCACGACAGGACCACCAACGTATGCACGAACGAGACGACCAACTGAATCCAGATAAGTATCAAGGTCTTGCCAGCTACGCTCTTACCAAAGAAGAGAAGGAGATCTTTTTTGAAGTCCTGAGCAGTATCAAGGTCCCGTCTGGTTTCTCGTCGAATATAAAGGGAATAATAAACATGGCAGAGAAAAAGTTCCAGAACCTAAAGTCTCATGACTGCCATGTGATTATGACACAATTACTTCCGATTGCATTGAGGGGGCTTCTACCGGAAAATGTTCGAGTACCCATTGTGAAGCTATGTGCATTTCTCAATGCAATTTCTCAGAAGGTGATCAATCCATTAACTCTACCAGGTTTACAGAGGGAGGTGGTCCAATGTCTTGTCAGCTTCGAGTTGGTGTTCCACCATCCTTCTTCAATATTATGACGCACCTCATAGTTCACCTAGTCGAAGAGATTAATGTTCTCGGTCCTGTATTTCTACACAACATGTTCCCCTTTGAGAGGTTCATGGGAGTCTTAAGAAATACGTTCATAACCGTGCTAGGCCCGAAGGAAGCATCTCCAAGGGCTATGGAACAGAGGAGGTAATTGAGTTTTGTGTTGACTTTATTCCTGACCTTAAACCGATCGGTGTTCCTCAATCGCGCCATGAGGGGAGACTGCGTGGAATAGGCACGCTAGGAAAGAAAGCAATAATGTGTAAGGACTGGGATTCTTTCAATCAAGCACACTACACAGTTCTACATAATTCCATCTTGGTGGCTCCGTATATCCAGGAACACATGAATATTTTACGCTCTAAATGCCCGGAGCAGCCTGGAGAATCGATTGAAAGAGAACACATGAAGACTTTCAGCGGATGGTTGCAAACACGTCTCATTAATGACAACACTGTTGAAGAACAATTATACTTGTTGGCCAAAGCACCATCGTCGACTATATTGACTTTTCAAGGGTACGAGATAAATGGGAATACATTTTACACGACTGACCAAGATAAAAAGAGCACCAACCAAAACAGTGGTGTCCGCTTTGATGCAACAAACAACAATGGGAAAAAGGACACATATTATGGTTACATAGAGCAGATATGGGAACTTGACTATGGACCTTCTTTCAAGGTACCTTTGTTCAGGTGCAAATGGTTCAACCTGGAAGGCGGGGTAAATGTAGACCCGAAGTACGGAATGACTACGGTGGATGTAAAAAAACTTGGGTACGACACCGAACCATTCGTCCTAGCCAATGACGTGGCTCAGGTTTTCTATGTGAAGGACATGTCTTCCAGACCGAAAAAAAGAAAAGATAAGCAAGCGAATACATCATACGATGAGCCAAAGCACCACATAGTTCTTTCAGGAAAAAGAAACATCGTAGGAGTGGAGGACAAGACGGACATGTCGGAAGATTACAATAATTTTCATGAAATTCCCCCCTTCACGGTTAAAACTGACCCAACCATCGCGTTGAATGATGAAGATTGTCCATGGTTGCGACGCAATCAGAAGAAAGGGACACACACGAAGAAGAAAGGGACACACTAGATAGGGATGTTGGTGGTGATGTGTAATAATGTATTAAACCTTTTATCAAATGCACACGGTTTCACCTGACTTGTGATTACCTGCATATCAAATGACTTGTATGACTTGTATTCGGTCGATGAACTGAAGGATTCCTAGATATAGAACAAAACACACGGTTTCACCTGCATACAGCCCAACAGTGGCTCGTGAGTGCCTGCATATAAAATGCACTGTTGGACGTATGCAGGCGAATCCGAATGATTTGTATTCGGTCTTTGCCTTCCGGACTAGTTTGACTAGCTTCTTCTCCACTGTTGCCGTACTCTTGTTCTTCATCTCCTCCTCGATCATGTTTGGTATTTATAGCTAAAAGATCAGGGCAACTCTTCATCTTTAGTCCCGGTTGGTAGATTGAACCGGGACTAAAGGAGCGTTGATATGTGAGCCGTTGGATCAGAAGCACATGGATCGTGTGTTTCGTTGGAGCTCTCGTGAGCCGTTTGATCGGAAGCACACGGATCGTGTGTTTCTTTAGAGCGCTTGTGGGCCGTTGGATCAGGGTGTGTTTCTTTCGAGCGCTTCTGAGCCGTTGGATCTCAAGCAGAAGATATGGCACACATATCAACGCTCCTTTAGTCCCGGTTCAATCTACCAACCGGGACTAAAGATGAAGAGTTGCCCTGATCTTTTAGCTATAAATACCAAACATGATCGAGGAGGAGATCAAGAACAAGAGTAGCCCTGATCTTTAGAGCGCTTGTGGTGGTGGTGGAAGTGGTAGCCATGCCCCTCGGTCGGATCCAAGCAGCTGCAAGGCTCTCTCATGATCTACAACATTCCCAACACTTTTTGGGACGGTCGTTAGATCAAGAGAGATGTCTTGCGGCTGCTTGGATCGAAGGTCGATTTGCTGCTCACGACGACGCAAGACAGATGCGCAAGCTTCCGGATGGGCAAAACCAGTGTTGGATCAGCCACATGACAACCGGTAGTAATGGGCTTCTGTTTTTTTCTCTCTTATTTTTTCTTTGCCGTAATGACCACATGGGCAATTAGGTATTGAAACATTTGAAAAGAAACTAGAAAAAGATATGATTTTCAAATAATAAAAAGAAACTAGAAAAATAAATATTAACAAGATAATGATTTTCAAATACTGAAACATTTTAAAAGACACTAGAAAAAGATATGATTTTCAAATAATAAAAAGAAACTAGAAAAATAAATATTAAAAAGATAATGATTATATGACTTTTTAAATAATAAAAAGAAACTATAAAAGAAAACAGAAAAAGAAACAAAAAAGAAACCAGAAAAAGAAAACAGAAAAAGAAACTAGAAAACAGAAATAGAAACAAAAAAAGAAAAAAGAAAAAAAAGGCCTTTGGTCCCGGTTGGTAACACCAACCGGGACCAAAGGCCCGCTGGGCTTCGCGCGCATTTTTTCGCGGCCCGGGGGGACCTTTCGTCCCGGTTGGTGTTACCAACCGGGACCAAAGGGTCTTTGGTCCCGGTTCGTGGCTGGAACCGGGACCAAAGGTCCCTTCCGCGTCGATTTGGGCGGTTCGGCCTCCTTCTTTCTCCTCATTCCATCTCTTTCTCCCCGACGCCGCGCACCCTCTCCCCTGCCGCCAGGCTGCTCCGCCGCCGCGCGCCCTCTCCACCGCCGCCGTGCACCGCCTCGCCTCCCGGCCGCCGCGCCCTCGGCCTCCCGCCGCCCTCGGCCTCGCCTCTCCCGGCCGCGCCTCGCCTCCCGGCCGCCGCGCCCTCGGCCTCCCGCCGCCCTCGGCCTCGCCTCTCCCGGCCGCGCCTCGCCTCCCGGCCGCCGCGCCCTCGGCCTCCCGCCGCCCTCGGCCTCGCCTCTCCCGGCCGCGCCTCCGCCGCCGGACGTGCTCCGCCACCACCGTCCTATCCGCATCCTCCTCGCGCCGGTAAGCTCCCCCCCCCCCCCTCCTCCACTCTTCACCAGATTGAGCTCGAGGATACAGATGCAAGCATTCTAATTTGTTTAGCTCGCTGGATACAGATGCAAGCATTTGTGTCAGATTTTTTTATAGTGAATTCATGTATGTAGAAATTTCCTCCTTTCCATAAATTGGTATGTGCAATATGCACAGAACCAAAATTTGGCATTCCCGTGTGTGTGGCATCATGTGAAGCTCTACCATTAATTGATCGGTGTTTTGTTAGTGGATTACGTTCTTCATCTCTCAATCCTGAATTTTCTATGTTGCTAAAATTGTCTTTGTGATGCCTTGCTCTGTTTGTGCGGCATAATCAAATTCTTGGAAAATATTTTGTGCAATATTATGATCAAGATTCAAGACACTAATCAGTTTTTGCAAAAATTGGTGCAAATAATAGTTCTGTAAGTTTATGATGAATGAACTAATCTTTGGCAAAGTATAAAATGTCCTTGGCACGTAACTGTTCTTGTAAAATATAATTGATTTTCACAAACTATGATTTTACTTGGTACTAATCTGTTCTTGTCACTAATTTGTTCTGTCAAAGATATAATTGTTTTTGGCATCTAATAGTTGCTTATTTGGTCGTGTTAGTAGAAGAAAGTTGTCCAAAATCATTATCAATTGTCTTATTAGTAAGATCCCATTTTCCAACTCGAAAGTTATCCAAGCAGCCTATATAGTTTCTAGTTCGACGATTTAATAAGTATCCACATGATGCAAATGAAATGGAGTAGCTTGCTATTTTGAATGGAGATATGTACTTTCAAATGTGACTGTGTGTCATTCTTTTGTAAAAGGGACAGAGGGAGTACTACTTTTCAGAGGCCGATTCTTTTGTAATTTCCTCTTGTATTTATGTATTTGTAAAACTCCAGTGTAAGACAGTTTGTAACAAACAATTCGTATCATAAATGACTATGTATATTTGATTCCTAGTTTTGTTGTATTTTTCATGATTTTTTCCCTTATGTAATATGATTTGGGATTTTCCCTTCAAAAATAAAGGAAATGAAACGAAACTTATCTATTTATGTTTGAAATAATATTTTTGAATAAATTTTAAATGTGTAAGTGGTGAGTACTTCACCTATAGATGACTTTCAAACATATATGATGAAATTCTCAAGTGTATTAACTTTGAGTGTTTGCAACGACGATTCCCACTTGTTCGTTGATAAAGTTCCTGTCAAAACATATGCTAAATGACTAATGTGAATAGAGAAGAAAATCCCATAACTCGTGAACTAGCTCGCATGAAAAAAAACTCTAACCCCGGATAACTTTGATTACCAATGAATAAAGAGGTTTTTATTTTCCAGGTTAGCAAGCGACAGACTCGGAAAGGTTTGTGCAGAAGATGGACATCGACAGAGATGAGGAGGCCGAACTGCGAATCATGGATTTTATAGCAGGACGTGCGGCCGCGCCTGTCGGTGAAGAAGATGCCTTCACCGGCGAAGATGACGGCTCCCAATTTCTGAACGATTCCGGTGAGGGGGTTCAGGAAGAAGAAAATGATAGAGAGGGGGAAGAAGTGCCCATTACAAACTCTGGCGAGGTATAATAAGCCTATGTACATCGATCACACTAGATGTATTATTTGAGTTGTATATTGTTGTTATTAACGAACCATTTTTTCTTTTAGCCCTCCGGATCATCCACATCTACTGCATTGCCGAAACGAGGCCCGACGAAGCCGTTGAAGGAGGGTCGTAGGATAGTGATCAACACAGTTAGTGCTAGTGGGGAACCTTTGGAACCCATGGACAACCGCCGCAAATACATTAATCAATGCGGGGTTATTGTAAGGGACATTGTCCCGATCAACCTTGAAGAGTGGATTAAGCCGAAGGATGTAAACAACCCAGCTACTTATGTCGAGGAGAGGCTAAAAACATCGTGTTGGAACACACTCTTAACAAAGGTCAGCCTACCGCCAGATCTGCCGGTTCCCCTGATGGACAAAGTGAAGGAGTGGTCGCTTAGTAAGATGGCCGAACAATTCCGGACCTGGAAGAAAAACTTATGGAAAGCTTATATAAAGGCCGGGGAGACGGATCCAGATTTCACTGGAGCACTAGTGAAGATTAAACAGCAGTGGCCCACATTTGTGGCGCAAAGAAAATCGGAGGGCGCTCTGGCCCGATCGGTTCAAAATAAGTTAAATGCTGCGAAGAAGGAACATCACCACCATTTGGGGGCAGGTGGCTACAGGGCTGCCGTGCCTAAGTGGGAAGCCTTTGAAGCACGACTGCTTGATAACGGGATCATTCCACAGACAGCGGATTGGCCCCCGAGGTCCAAGTTTTGGTTGTTCGCGCATGGGGCAGGGTTGGACCCACAGACAGGAAAGATTATTGCTCAGGGAAAATGGAAGGCAAAAATTGAGTATATAACCAAACAACTTGAGGACGCAATAGATAAAGTTCGCAGGGGAGAGTACGTCCCTGACAGAGAGAATGACGAGCTGACACTAGCACTCGGGAATCCTGAACACGTTGGACGATTACGAGGCTATGGAGCCGGTGTCACCTTGAAGCAAGGTTTTCCGGAAGACGCTGATACTTATAGAAGCCGTCAGAGAAGAAAGAAGCAGGAGTCTGACCGGTTATCAGCACTGGAACGCAAGGTGCAGGAGCAGCAGGAGCGACTCGACTCAATTAGTAATCAAAATGAATCTCAGCTGCAGGTACAAGCCGCCCCATCTGATCAGCGGAAAAGCAGCGTGGGTTCCACTCATTTGGAAAATTCTCAATTTCAACCGGCGGCTCACTACCCCGTGGATGATATCACGGAGAAGACAGACTGTGAGCTACACATGTCAATGAAGAACATGTCTTTCAAGGTGGCGGTCGGCTATGCTTTACCTAATCCAGCTGGAGCAAGCTACCATCTCGAAGGGATTCCACAGGGCTATGCTCGTGTCGGGGTGGATCAAGTTGTGCCGTTATATGCTAATCTGGAACTTGACATTCCCGAAGGTGACGGCGAGAAGACACTGGGAGAAGTCGAGAAGGGTATCGCTCTCTGGAACAAGGAAAACATCGTGTTTCCGAACTTCACTCCTCGATCCAGCAGCAGACCCCCACCTCAAGATCCATCCCCCCCACCTAATGATCCATCCCCCCCACGTCAAGATCCATCCCTCCCACCGCAAGATCCATCCCCCCCCACCTAAGGATTCATCCCCCCCACCTAAGGATCCATCCCCCCCACCTAAGGATCCATCTCCCCCGCCTAAAGATCCATCTCCCCCACCTAAGGATCCATCTCCCCCGCCTAAAGATCCATCCCCCCCACCTAAGGATCCATCTCCCCCGCCTAAAGATCCATCTCCCCCACCTAAAGATTCATCCCCCCAAGATATATCCTCCTCACATGAAGATCCATCCCTCGATGCCCCATCCGTCGCGAGTCCATCGCGCGCGACGTCCCGTCCTTCAATTCCGCCCCGGGAAAAGACCTTCTTGTAATGCCCGGGGTTTTCTCCAAATTAGATTTTTGCTTGTTTTTGTTTTTGCATCATCATGACATCAGCATCACCGCATGTTTTTGACCGCAAAAAATATTTTTATTAAACCCTATTTTATTTTTCTAAAATTGTCGGAAAATATTTTAACCGAGACGTTCGTCTCCGTTTTCAAAAAAATAATTGCCAAATAAATTTTGCAAAAGAAAATAAATGTTTTGAGTTAGAGAGAGAGTAGCCCAGCTAGCTAGGCCCAAAAGCCCAGCAAGCAAACCCTAGCCTCCAAACCCTAATCCTGCCCCTGGCTTTTTCCTTTCCCACCCCCTGCGTTTTTGCAGCCGCCCTACTCTGTTTCCGGTTTTTCGCAAATCGGTCCTTCCACCCCTCTTCTTTTCCTCTTTCCCCTCCTTTTCTCTCTATCTCCTCCCTTTTCCTTCTTTTTCTTTTCCTCTATCTTTTCTTCCTGGCCACTCCTTCTCTTCTCTCCCGCAGCATCTCCTTCACCGAGCCCGAGCTTCTCCCGTCGATCTCCTCCCCTGCGCCACCACCTCGGCCGCCATCCTCGCCGCCCCATCCTCGCCACGGCCGCCTCCCTGCCCGAGCCGCGGCCAGCTCCTCCTCGTCGCCTCCCAAGACGCGCGCCTCCTCGAGCCGTCCCGAGCCGCACGCACGCCTCCCTCCGAGCTCCCCATGGCCGCCCCCTTCTCCTCTGGCCCGGCCGCGCCGCCGCCCGGCCCCTTCTCCTCCCCAGCCCGGCCAAGCTCTGGCCCTGGCTGCTTCTCCCCGGCGCCCTCCACCTCCAACTCCCTTCCCGGCCACTCCCCTGCTCCGGCCCGCCGTCCTCGCTCGTGGCCATCCCCGAGCTCGACGTCCCCCCATCACCTCCTCTCTCCCTCCTCTTCCCTTCCTCCCGAGCTCCCTTTTCCCCCTGCGCTGGCCAGCACGCTCGCGTCCTCCTCGCCCCCTCTGCCTTCCCGTCGCCCTTTTCCCTGCCTCCCCATCCACTCGTTGACCTGCTGCTGCTCGTCGCCGTGGGCAGGTTTGCCCGTCCCCGACAGCTCTCCGCGTCCCGCTGCTATACCTGTGTGTGCTTCTGCTGCTCCCGTTACGATCCCTGACGTTTCCCGATCTTGTCTCCGTGCTGGCCGTGCCCGTGTTTTCCCGTCCCCGACGTCCGTGTTGCTGTCCCCGACGCGTGCTGTGTTTCCCGTCCCGGTGCTATCTCCGTTTCCGTCTCGTGTCCATCTCCGGTTCCCCGATGCCGTTCCCGATGGCCGCTTCTCGTCCCCGTCGTGGATTTTTCCCCGACGTTTTCCCCGTCGTGAAGTGGTTCCCCGATGCCTCTGTGAAGCCATTCCCCGATGGTTTCCCGTTTCCGTTCCCCGTCGTGAACCGGAGTTCTCCGTTTCCCGTCGTGAAGCACCGCGAAGACCGGAGCTGCCAAGATCTTCCCCGACACCGGAACCCGCCGAGTTCTCCGATGCCGTGAACCCCGAAGGCCGAGTACCCCGACACCTCGGACCCCGATGACCCCGAAGCCCGGAACGCCAAGGTCCGCCACGACGACGACCCGAGTACGACTACTTCCTCGACGTCGACTACCTCGACTACTCCGACTCCGGATGGGACGACTACTTCGACTACGACCCGAAGACGACGGCTTCCAATCCGAAGATCCTTGTTTCCGATGTGCGACCCCAACCCTAAACCCCTATATGCCATATATATATGCGATATCTTATAAAATCATGCATCATTAATTAACATCGCACCTTATCCATTTAGTCGAATTAAATCAATTAAATTATGGGATTTGCCCGGTGCATCTAAATTGTGCTCCAATCCCATTTAAAATGCTTTTGCCATGTGTTAGGGAATAAAATTGGATCGCATTTAATTTGTCATGCATCATGTCATCAACATGCCGCTTCTTTTGCCGTAGTAGTAAAATGCATCTTTTCCGTTGCCCAGTGTTCGTTGCTTCTTCGGGATAGGCCGTTGAGTTGATGTGAGCAACGACAAGTTCTGCTACCTCTACCGGATTACAGGCAAGTGATACTCCCTTGCTATCTTCGCTTGTTTTCTGTCTCTCACTCGTCCTATCTTTTGTTCCTTGCTAGCCTTATATTGCGATGCTTGTGTCCCGATCCTATATGCATGTTTCCCTTGCAGCCCTGATATGCCACCACCCCCACATCCTACTACCCTGTTGCTTGTTTATCTTGTTGGCCTTGCGAGTCGTAGTGCATGCTTAGGCTTGTTTTGCTCGAGTCATGTTCTAGTCTTGTTATAATTTGATAGTTGGGTTAAATTCACATGATAATCTTTAATGTTTGGCGATGGGATATAATTAATAAAGATAAGGCACCGGCGGAAGGCCAATCGTGGTGATTTGTTCTGCTAGTGTCGCCTAGGACCCGAGTTCTTGTCCTCTGATCCAAGACTGAGCGCACTACCCACATGTGGGAGGAAATGGGACTCCCCTCGACCTAGTACCGGATCTGCAGCCTCGTCCAGGGCGCCACAAGTAGTTCGGGTGTTTCCATTTGCGCGACGCTTTATTTTGATGCAGGTACGGATGGGACGCCTCCGATACGATGATGGTTACTTACGGTAGGGCTGCGGAGCGTTCGTTTATCGAGTGTGGAAGGAGGGGCAATCGTATGAGTGTTCCCTCCCGAAGCCGTTCTCGCATCGGCTAGGTCCACCTCGGAGCTTCGGCCGGACTTTCAAGGTGGGTCAGACTTAGCTAGGTGGTTCCCTGGACAAGTGCGGTAGTGAAGGAAAGTGTAGCGTCGGATACCCTGCCGGCACACCTTAGGAAGTGTGCTAATAGCTGGCAACAAGGGTTGAAGTGCGTGTGGTTACATTTGTGCACCCCTGCAGGGTTAAATCTTTTCGAAAAGCCGTGTCCGCGGTTATGGACGACTTGGTGAAATGTGCTGGCTAACAAGATCATAGACAACTTACACCTAATGATATTAAATTGACTAGTAAGATAGAGCTACTTCAATAATAAATTGTAAAATTGCCAACTGTGTGAGTGCCTTTGGGCTTACTGCTCGTAGGATAAACGGGCTGGTAAGGAATTTGCTGGGTTATGTTTGGTGTTAGTATAGATGTTTACCTTATGCGCTCTCTTACCTCTTCTCAATTAGACGATTGTTGCAGAGTGTCTCTATAGGTTGATAGTGCTGCTTGCTGCCGCCTCAATCGCTAACCCTTTTTCCCCGGAATTCCAGCTTTGATATCTTGTGAGTATTACTTGCCAGTACTGTTTTATAGTACTGACCCCTTCGGGGCTGCTATTCCAATGCAGCCAAACAGGTTTGAAGTCTGACGACGTTAGCTTGGGAATCCCTCCGGCTAGGCTTGGCCTGGGCAGGGATATGGTGCCTTTAGCTTATCTTCAGGACTCTTAGTCCAATTTGCTTCTTGTCCGTAGCCGGACGCTACCGCTTCCGTTGTTAATTGGATCTTTGTATTGTATCTTGGTTCTTGACTCGGTGAGTCGTTGTTGTATATATGTTTCTTTTGTGGGTTCCGTCGAGAACTATTGTAATGTTATCACAATTCCACCCGCATAACGTGTGTGTTGCGACGTGCACGTTATGCCTGGTGGGCGTCCTTTAGGATCGTTATTATGCGGATTTGGCTGGAACGCTAAAATCTGCATAGTACCGATCTTGGGGCGTTACAAAGTGGTATCAGAGCTCTGGTTTTTCGATACCCCTTGGTCCAGTCTGCCTGTAGGATACCCTAGCTAATGGTCGTTGTTTGTAGAGTGTCCAAACTATTTTACTAAAACTTATTTGAAAATATCTCAATAGGATTCTTGTTTACTCCTTACCTCTATTCTTTTTCCCTCTTACCTTATATGATTTAAATCTTCTCTCTCATCTATCTTCCGGTTATAGCATCTTCGTGGGTGGACGATCTCTGCCTTCTATCCTAATAGGTTCGATCTATGGAAGGATCTCAACGGAAGGTCATCGCCATCGACGTGAGCAAGAACCTCTTGTTAGTGGTGTCGAGAAGATCAACCAGGTGCGACAAGATTCGATAGTTCACCTTGCTCTTCTTCTCCCCGACGGTAGCGTGGATCTCGGGGCGAGATCCCTTGTTAGTGGTGTCGGTTGTAATGCCCGGGGTTTTCCCCAAATTAGATTTTTGCTTGTTTTTGTTTTTGCATCATCATGACATCAGCATCACCGCATGTTTTTGACCGCAAAAAATATTTTTATTAAACCCTATTTTATTTTTCTAAAATTGTCGGAAAATATTTTAACCAAGACGTTCGTCTCCGTTTTCAAAAAAATAATTGCCAAATAAATTTTGCAAAAGAAAATAAATGTTTTGAGTTAGAGAGAGAGTAGCCCAGCTAGCTAGGCCCAAAAGCCCAGCAAGCAAACCCTAGCCTCCAAACCCTAATCCTGCCCCTGGCTTTTTCCTTTCCCACCCCCTGCGTTTTTGCAGCCGCCCTACTCTGTTTCCGGTTTTTCGCAAATCGGTCCTTCCACCCCTCTTCTTTTCCTCTTTCCCCTCCTTTTCTTTCTATCTCCTCCCTTTTCCTTCTTTTTCCTTTCCTCTATCTTTTCTTCCTGGCCACTCCTTCTCTTCTCTCCCGCAGCATCTCCTTCACCGAGCCCGAGCTTCTCCCGTCGATCTCCTCCCCTGCGCCACCACCTCGGCCGCCATCCTCGCCGCCCCATCCTCGCCACGGCCGCCTTCCTGCCCGAGCCGCGGCCAGCTCCTCCTCGTCGCCTCCCAAGACGCGCGCCTCCTCGAGCCGCCCCGAGCCGCACGCACGCCTCCCTCCCGAGCTCCCCATGGCCGCCCCCTTCTCCTCTGGCCCGGCCGCGCCGCCGCCCGGCCCCTTCTCCTCCCCAGCCCGGCCAAGCTCTGGCCCTGGCTGCTTCTCCCCGGCGCCCTCCACCTCCAACTCCCTTCCCGGCCACTCCCCTGCTCCAGCCCGCCGTCCTCGCTCGTGGCCATCCCCGAGCTCGACGTCCCCCCATCACCTCCTCTCTCCCTCCTCTTCCCTTCCTCCCGAGCTCCCTTTTCCCCCTGCGCTGGCCAGCACGCTCGCGTCCTCCTCGCCCCCTCTGCCTTCCCGTCGCCCTTTTCCCTGCCTCCCCATCCACTCGTTGACCTGCTGCTGCTCGTCGCCGTGGGCAGGTTTGCCCGTTCCCGACAGCTCTCCGCGTCCCGCTGCTATACCTGTGTGTGCTTCTGCTGCTCCCGTTACGATCCCCGACGTTTCCCGATCTTGTCTCCGTGCTGGTCGTGCCCGTGTTTTCCCGTCCCCGACGTCCGTGTTGCTGTCCCCGACGCGTGCTGTGTTTCCCGTCCCCGGTGCTATCTCCGTTTCCGTCTCGTGTCCATCTCCGGTTCCCCGATGCCGTTCCCGATGGCCGCTTCTCGTCCCCGTCGTGGATTTTTCCCCGACGTTTTCCCCGTCGTGAAGTGGTTCCCCGATGCCTCTGTGAAGCCATTCCCCGATGGTTTCCCGTTTCCGTTCCCCGTCGTGAACCGGAGTTCTCCGTTTCCCGTCGTGAAGCACCGCGAAGACCGGAGCTGCCAAGATCTTCCCCGACACCGGAACCCGCCAAGTTCTCCGATGCTGTGGACCCCGAAGGCCGAGTACCTCGACACCGAACCCCGATGACCCCGAAGCCCGGAACGCCAAGGTCCGCCACGACGACGACCCGAGTACGACTACTTCCTCGACGTCGACTACCTCGACTACTCCGACTCCGGATGGGACGACTACTTCGACTACGACCCGAAGACGACGGCTTCCAATCCGAAGATCCTTGTTTCCGATGTGCGACCCCAACCCTAAACCCCTATATGCCATATATATATGCGATATCTTATAAAATCATGCATCATTAATTAACATCGCACCTTATCCATTTAGTCGAATTAAATCAATTAAATTATGGGATTTGCCCGGTGCATCTAAATTGTGCTCCAATCCCATTTAAAATGCTTTTGCCATGTGTTAGGGAATAAAATTGGATCGCATTTAATTTGTCATGCATCATGTCATCAACATGCCGCTTCTTTTGCCGTAGTAGTAAAATGCATCTTTTCCGTTGCCCAGTGTTCGTTGCTTCTTCGGGATAGGCCGTTGAGTTGATGTGAGCAACGACAAGTTCTGCTACCTCTACCGGATTGCAGGCAAGTGATACTCCCTTGCTATCTTCGCTTGTTTTCTGTCTCTCACTCGTCCTATCTTTTGTTCCTTGCTAGCCTTATATTGCGATGCTTGTGTCCCGATCCTATATGCATGTTTCCCTTGCAGCCCTGATATGCCACCACCCCCACATCCTACTACCCTGTTGCTTGTTTATCTTGTTGGCCTTGCGAGTCGTAGTGCATGCTTAGGCTTGTTTTGCTCGAGTCATGTTCTAGTCTTGTTATAATTTGATAGTTGGGTTAAATTCACATGATAATCTTTAATGTTTGGCGATGGGATATAATTAATAAAGATAAGGCACCGGCGGAAGGCCAATCGTGGTGATTTGTTCTGCTAGTGTCGCCTAGGACCCGAGTTCTTGTCCTCTGATCCAAGACTGAGCGCACTACCCACATGTGGGAGGAAATGGGACTCCCCTCGACCTAGTACCGGATCTGCAGCCTCGTCCAGGGCGCCACAAGTAGTTCGGGTGTTTCCATTTGCGCGACGCTTTATTTTGATGCAGGTACGGATGGGACGCCTCCGATACGATGATGGTTACTTACGGTAGGGCTGCGGAGCGTTCGTTTATCGAGTGTGGAAGGAGGGGCAATCGTATGAGTGTTCCCTCCCGAAGCCGTTCTCGCATCGGCTAGGTCCACCTCGGAGCTTCGGCCGGACTTTCAAGGTGGGTCAGACTTAGCTAGGTGGTTCCCTGGACAAGTGCGGTAGTGAAGGAAAGTGTAGCGTCGGATACCCTGCCGGCACACCTTAGGAAGTGTGCTAATAGCTGGCAACAAGGGTTGAAGTGCGTGTGGTTACATTTGTGCACCCCTGCAGGGTTAAATCTTTTCGAAAAGCCGTGTCCGCGGTTATGGACGACTTGGTGAAATGTGCTGGCTAACAAGATCATAGACAACTTACACCTAATGATATTAAATTGACTAGTAAGATAGAGCTACTTCAATAATAACTTATAAAATTGCCAACTGTGTGAGTGCCTTTGGGCTTACTGCTCGTAGGATAAACGGGCTGGTAAGGAATTGGCTGGGTTATGTTTGGTGTTAGTATAGATGTTTACCTTATGCGCTCTCTTACCTCTTCTCTATTAGACGATTGTTGCAGAGTGTCTCTATAGGTTGATAGTGCTGCTTGCTGCCGCCTCAATCGCTAACCCTTTTTCCCCGGAATTCCAGCTTTGATATCTTGTGAGTATTACTTGCCAGTACTGTTTATAGTACTGACCCCTTCGGGGCTGCTATTCCAATGCAGCCAAACAGGTTTGAAGTCTGACGACGTTAGCTTGGGAATCCCTCCGGCTAGGCTTGGCCTGGGCAGGGATATGGTGCCTTTAGCTTATCTTCAGGACTCTTAGTCCAATTTGTATCTTGTCCGTAGCCGGACGCTACCGCTTCCGTTGTTAATTGGATCTTTGTATTGTATCTTGGTTCTTGACTCGGTGAGTCGTTGTTGTATATATGTTCTTTTGTGGGTTCCGTCGAGAACTATTGTAATGTTATCACAATTCCACCCGCATAACGTGTGTGTTGCGACGTGCACGTTATGCCTGGTGGGCGTCCTTTAGGATCGTTATTATGCGGATTTGGCTGGAACGCTAAAATCTGCATAGTACCGATCTTGGGGCGTTACACTTCTCGTCAAAGCGGAAACTATCCTTCACGTCGACGCGTGCAGATAAGTTATCTCGAGCGGAATGCGAGTTGCTAAAGCCTGTTCCAAAGAGACCTTACGACTTGACTCCAGAGGAGCTCGAGGAGTCGGTGCGTGCCCATATTACAGAACAGTTAGCTCCGAAACGGCCCCCGCCTAGAGAGAAACTGGATCCAGAAAAAGTTAAGACATTTCTGAAAAATTTCAGCAATCCCCGGCCAAAGTCACCTCCATTGGCAGATGACTATGATCATGTCATGCTGAAGACAATTAGTCAAGAGGCCGAGGAAAAGAAGGCTGCCTATCTCCTAAAGAAGCAGAAGATGAAGGAGGACAAGGAGGCGGCAGATCGACTAAAGAAGGAGCAGTTCTATGCTGCAAAACGCGGGAAACAAGTGGCCCAGCTCGGAGAACAGGCAAAAAAGTCGATATCCCCGCTGAAGGTGATCTCAACTAAAACAATTGCCCAGCTCGTACAACCACAGCAACAGTATCAGTATGCATGGACATATAAACCCGGGAAGTCCCTGGTCAGACCTGAGGAGATCAGTTCTCTATCATACCAATTGCGTCGATTGCATCACTGGTACGAGAAAGCTGCAGCGGCCGGGCATAAAGCTTTCTGGGTGAGTTATAAGAAAAAGCATTACTTCACGGATGACTTGTTATATATTCCGTTTTCGGAAGTATTTCAGTTATTCAATCAAGATGCCCTCGACAAAGTCATCGTCAGTTCCTATTGTTTGTAAGTGATTTATTTCTGCAATTTAATTAAGTCTTCAGCTCTGCACGTTCATTGCCTTTAATTATCTCACTATATTCTTTTGTATTGTAGAATGATGATTGTCGAATGCAGAAAAAAGGGCATCTATGACACTGGGTTCATTGACCCAAATTATATTCATGAAGTGACCGTACAATACAATTGGAAGACCACCGAGGATAGCTTGGTCAATTGGTTAGTGAACCAAAATACTTGCGGAGAAATACTTTTTCCTTACGTCAACAAGTGAGTGTTACCTTCTACCCATTCTATTTTGCTTTGCATATCTTTAGTGTAACCGATGAGTCATTGACATATAAACGTGCGTAGTTTCCACTGGATTCTGCTAATCATTAGAGTTGACCAAGGAGTCGTTCAAGTCATGGACTCGCTAAGGAAACCAATGGAAAAGTACCAACGCATTCAAGATATGCTCCAGATGTAATTTCAATCATTATCGCTCTATATCGACCTCTGTCATTCATTTTCAGATATCAACTAATCAATAACTTCTTTAATCATTTTTCTATTGGCGGGCAGCGTTTGGAAACGGTTCATCAAGATCGTTCCAGGGGAGTGGAAACCGGAGCTGTATTTTTATACCACCAACGTAAGTAGTACTATATATATTGCTCCATTATGAAGCAACTCTTTAATTCTAGTTTCAATACCATTATGAAGCTTCACTATTATTTGATTAAATTCTATTTTTTTGTAAAGTGGTGTCTGAGGCAGGATACTGGGACAAATTTATGTGGATTCTATGTTTGCGAGTGCATACGCTCTTTTGTCTTAGAGCGGAATAGAGAAAAAAGAACGCATGATGTATGTATACACTCTTCTCACTTTTTATTACCATGCATATTGTGTTGACTTCCATCCATAAATTGTTTTATTATGATTTCATATATATATATATATAGTTATAAACAACTCACATATTCATATTGATCTAGATGGAGAGAATGCGGGACCAGCTCATACCATCGAAGCGCCTAAAAGCACTTCAAGAGGAAATTGCGGGATTTTTTAACTCCGCGGTCCTGAAGAGAGATGGAGAATTTTTTCACTCGGCAAATTTTGTTTTGCCCGAGGACATGTAATTGACATCATCTCGACGTGTGAGAAACATTATGTCGGCGTGTGACGTTATGTATGTATATATGAAACATGATCTCGACGTGTGAGAAACGTTATGTATGTATATATGAATCAAATATTAATGCATGGTAGTACCACTTACACGGCACGACACGACACGACACGGCATCGGACACGACGACACGGCACAACACGGCACGGCACGGCGACACGGCACCTATTGATTTAACCCCCCCCCCCCCCCAAAAAAAAGAAAGCATTTGGTTAAAACAAAAAAAAGCATTCGGTTAAAAAAAAAACTCTCGGTCCCGGTTGGTAATACCAACCGGGACCAAAGGGTTCCCGCCCGGAGTCCCCCCGCCCCGCCCACGTGGAGGACCATTGGTCCCGGTTCTTAAGGTACCGGGACGAAAGGCCCCCCCCCCTTTTGTCCCGACCCTTTAGTCCCGGTTAGAAAACTGGGACCAAAGGCCCTTTGGAACCGGGACCAATGCCCCTGTTTTCTACTAGTGCTTGTATCTTCAGACGAAACTGCTGTAGCTGTTTCCTGCGGAGGAGTGACAACAGGAATAACAGGAATAATTTGCAAACAATGATCATTAGTGTGCACACCCCTATCCTGAGACTCTGAAGGAAGTAACAAAATTTCTTCACGAAGACGACGACCGGCATTAGGATGAAGTGCAGCAAACGGAAAAATATTCTCGTCAAACACAACATCACGAGAAACATAGACCCGGCCAGTGGTGACGTCAAGACACTTGACACCTTTATGGAGAGGACTATAGCCAAGAAAAACACAACGTTTGGAGCGAAAAGAAAGTTTTTGTTTATTGTAGGGACGTAGATTTGGCTAGCACGCACAACCAAAAACTCGAAGAGAGTCATAGTTGGGCGTTATATGAAGAAGTTTTTGAGTGGGTGTGTCGAAATTGAGAACCTTTGTGGGGAGCAAGTTGATGAGAAAAGTGGCTGTAAGAAATGCATCATCCCAATATTTTAAAGGCATGGAGGCATTGGCAAGTAAAGCAAAACCAACTTCAACAATATGGTGATGTTTGCGCTTAGCTGAGCCATTCTGTTGATGAGCATGAGGACATGAGACATGGTGCGTGATGACCACTTTTTGAAAGAAACCATTCAACTTTTCATATTCACCACCCCAATCAGTTTGCATGGTGATAATTTTTCTATCAAACTTGCGCTCAACATATTGTTGGAAATTAAGAAACACTTGATACACTTTAGAACGATTTTTAAGCAAGTAGATCCAAGTAAATTTGCTATAATCATCGACGAAGCTTACATAATACGCATGTTTGCTAGCAGAGAGAGGAGCTAGACCCCATACATCAGAAAACACTTGTTCCAAAGGAACAGTAGACACACTAGTGGAAATATGATAAGGTAACTGATGACTCTTTTCCTGTTGACATGGATCACATATGTAAGAATTTATTTCTGGAGGATATGAAAGATTGTTCTTCCTAAGAATTTGCTGAACAATAAAGGATGATGGATGCCCTAGACGACGATGCCATGTGGAGGAGGTAGGCTTGATGGTGACGAGTGCGTGCTTGGTGGACCCCGTTGACACAGGAACGAGGGGATATAGACCACCATGACAAGGACCTTTAAACATGATTTGCTGCGTTGCCTGGTCCTTAATCAAGAAAAAGAAAGGGTGAATTTCTATAAAGGCATTGTTATCAAGAGCAATTTTATGAGCTGAAAGCAAATTCACGGATGAACTAGGAACATGCAAAATATTGCGAAGTTGTATAGAGCTATGTGGGGTGTGCAAAACTGAATGACCAACATGTGCAATTTCCATACCTTGTCCACTAGCATTGTGAACTTGATCACGCCCCTGATAATTGTCACGAACCTGAAGCTTGTCAAGTTGTCCTGTGACATGATTTGTAGCGCCTGTGTCCATGTACCAATTTGTATCTACGCCATAAGCACCTTTGTTATCCGGTGGTGGTGTGTTATCATCATCATTGTCATCACCATAGCGCCACCAACAATCACTAGCTGGATGACCTTCCTTTTTGCAGATTTGACAGATGACTCCTTCCTGCCAAGGCGTGGCAACACGGCCACAATTTTTACCACGCCCCCCTTTGGACGGCGAGCTTGATCCTCGCATCCTTTATCGGGGCGCCCACGATTCTGCTGTGGTGGTGATGACGGAATTGATGAGAGTGTTTCTCCCTCAACTACGCCAACAAGCACTCTTGATACCCTGAAAGGAAAATAATATATGGGATAGGTTGAGCCTCCAAGTGCAGAGTATGTAGAAGTGGAAGTTTTTTTCCCCACGAGGGTGACTCGAGAGTTTAATATCGAACTCTCGGGGAATCAGTAGTGGGAATTTTATCTCCTTGTCCTTCTCTAGATTTCCTGCAAACAAAGTAGATTGCTTTGTGCCCTCAACCTCACCAAGTGGTTGTCAAGCACAAGGTGTGAGAATGATATTAGGATTAACATATGAGATTGCAAACAAGTTTAATGACATGTTACTAATTATATGGGCATCACGTCCTAACATAGAGACCTTTTGATTGTTAGTCTCACTTATACTCCACCAAGATGCGAACTAAATCATAACACCTCAGTAATTAAGATGACTCAGAGTATAGCCTTAAGATTAATGACATGAAGTGAAAATGAGAACATGCTGGATCTATTCATAGGTAGAGGCATGTCACTCCTCATACCTTGCAACATGGTATTTTGGTTTATCCCTAGTGAGGCAACAAAGTAAGGTAAACACCCAATGGATCGCGATATTAAGTTGTCAGCTTATCACATCACCACCCCCGTTACTCCAACTAATGCACACGTTCCCCCTCACACGCTCTCATAAACATGCTTGATCAAAACAAGGATACAAGAACGGGGTACATAATATGCATCTACTTTCATAACTGAAATAAACATTGCAATCTCAACATATATTAACTCATAAAAAGATCCACCACAAAGGTAATACAACGATGACCGTAATCATGTTCAGCAACTCATACGGTGCTTGTCGGGGATATGAACCCCGGATATCCCTAATAGGTCCATTTCTTCAAGAACTACATAGGCCGGCTACGCAGGTGCCGGCTGCAGCGCGCCGCCTGGAGCCAGCCGGGTGAAGCAAGCTGCTTCGTCTACCCGGAGGCGGACGGCCGACTAGGCTCAAGCCGGCCTCTACCCACCGACCGGTCCGTACTAGTGGGCCCGGATCGTCCAGCCCCTGTCGGGCGTTGCCGTTACAATGTAATGATGAGATAGCTCCAGCCGGCTCCAGAGTAGTGATGTCATAGGGGCAATCGTGTAATCTCCTTGTAACCCGAAACCCTAGATGCTGCCTATATAAGGCGTGCATGGGCCTCCTGCGCGGGGCAAGTGGAGACACAGAGGGAGAGAGGCACAGACATACGTAGATCACCTTCTTCCACCTCTAGCCGGCTTGACATCTCTAGCCGGCACCACCGCCATACAGCTCTAGGAGCAACCTTTGTAGCCCGATTTGTGATCAATCAATAAGAACAAGAAGAGCAGGACGTAGGGGTGTTACCTCCACAAGGAGGGCCCCGAACCTGGGTAACTAGCGTGTGTTTGCATGTTTGTTGCCCAATCCCGCGCGAGCATCCGATCGTCGCCTGCCCCACACTCTTTTCCGTCTTTGATGGATATGCCGTGCTACCCACCACGACAGTGCTAATTAGTGAAGCTCAAGAGAGAGAGAGATACATATGCTACTGCCACAAACCCATAGTCCATAGGTGGACTACTCCCTCTTCATCATGGAGACGGTGGAGATGTCGATGGAGAAGAAGGATACCTCTCCGGCAGTGCTCTGCCGGAGTTTCCCCCCTCCATTCTGTAGCCTCCTGGTCTCTGTTTCTTGTTTCTCTCGTGTGGCGGCTCTCTCTTCGAACAACATCGGGGGGCTCTTTATATAGGCGTTTTTAGGTCACGAGGAAGCTTCAGGAAGAAGGATCGCCGCAAACGGGGCCACGAGGGTGAAAAGAGGTGGGCCCATGCGGCCCCTATACCTGGCCGCGTGGGGCACCCTCTTTTGCCCCTCCGGCCTCCGTTCGCTTCCTTCTTTCGCTCTTAGGTCTTCCTCCTTCCAAAATAATGATCCCCATAAATTTGCAGCTCATTATGACGTCGTTAAGGCCCTGAAATAAATAAGGAAAGAAATAGGGGTTTTCTACCTGCGCAGGATTAATTCCATAAAAAGGGGAAATCATTATTAATTACCAAAAATCATTAAATAACAGTAATATACCCCTTATATGATGCAAATATGAATGGAATACAAGTATTACAGTGCAAAGTTCATGTATGCATTTTACATGCATCAACATCCCCAAGCTTAACTCATGCTCGTCCTCGAGTATGAAAGTGATAAAACCAACATGAACTTTGCAATATAATAACAACATGGATATAAAAGATGATTGCTACTGCTACATAAAGTCAAATGATTTATTAATTCAAAAAAGTAGCAATATGCAAACAGTTTATAAAGTGATATCAAGTATTCAATGCAAGGATGTTCAATGATAGTTCACAAAGTGTAACATAAAAGATAGTAATATGGACCACAAGTATGCAATATGATAAGTAAGAACATCCTACATTGGTCATAGAGTGAAGATGAAAATCTGAAAGTAAAAGGTGGATACTTTGGAAAGGATATATAAATGAGTAGAGGTAAAACATGTATAAGTTTCATCTATCCTCCAAACTATTCTACTTGAGTTATTGATTGCAATGGTAATACTTGGTGTCAAGCTCTCATTCCCCTATCATAGCATCTTGAATGATTAAAGTTAAATGTGAAAGCAAATATGAGTAGTGGCCTTGATAAAGTAAAGGTTAGATGTCTCATGCCCCTTGAATACAAGTACCTACACCATGATTACTCAACTTGGGAAACAAAGTAATTTTAATTTATCTATCATTGTAAGTAATAATGGTTTATCAAGAGCCTCAACTGGGGTACCTCTTGTCCCATGATATGGATCAAGCCCACATCAAAACAACAAGACAAACAAACATAATGAACAACCTCAACACCCTTTTTATTTACCACTTGATATAGCTTTTTATTGTAGGGTGTATCACAAAAAGTTCAGAATAGCATGTAAGTAAATTTCCACCATGAATGATGCATGGCTTAGATTAGCGGCCCAGGTTTCTCTCTAACCATTTATACAAACTCATTTAAACTTAATCTATTTCCACATTATTTCACCTTGATAGGTATCCATAAACAAAAATACATGATATCAACTAAATAAATGATGGAACATGTTGAAAGCTTTGCATGTGACAGCACATATGGGCTAACTCCCAACCTTAAACATTTATCAAGCCACTATCATCATAATATTAATCACCATGGTTCATGTTTATTAAATGCAATAAAAATAAAGTGTGCATCAAGTTCGCGAGAGCTTTTTAACCAACTTTTCCCATTAAAATAAATAACATAATCATTTTCATTTAGAGGTATAGATAACACAAATAACATGGTAAACATACTTGGAATAGCATAAAGCTAATAGGTAGATATGGTGGACTCACTAGAAAAACTTGGGTTGAGGGTGTTGTAAACAAGTTTTTACTTGTTAGAATTTTTAGGCTAGCAAAAGGGAGAAAGATGACCATCTAGATGCATGCATGAGTGTCCATAAAACTAACTAATTCATGTCAAACAAGGTGAAATAACATACAGCATCAAAACATGAATAAAAGATAGCTCATGACAAAGCATTTGCAAATTATTACTCATAAAGAAGCTCATGAATCATGCAACTATATGTGTCATTAAAAATCAACTTAGACATCCCTTCTCCCAATACAACAAAAGCATGCAAGATATTTCAACCCATATTTCCATTAGATTTCTCATATATAAATGATAGTGTGGTGGTCTCACAAAATAAAAATCAAGGCAAAAACAAACAAAAAGACGCTTCAAGTTTATGCGATAAAGTGTTTCAAATGAAAAACAGAAGTTAGACGTGTGCAAACCGAGAGTATGTTGGTTCAGTGGGGATGTTCTACACATCCCCTAGCTTATGCTTTTCACCATCCTTGGATAACTCATGGTGCATCTCCTCCCATCCCTGTGAAAAAACTTCAAAACACTGTTTTCTCCCATTTCTTTTCTGTGGGGTGATATTAGTAGAGATAAAAAAAATAGGCTTCTTGCTGCATATAATCCATGGACTAAAATTCATATGAATGATCAGAGAGTGTATAATATTGTATGCCCACTCATAAACTCAATTGGATCAAAAATATTCAACTCAAAAGTTCAAACTATGCATAAAACACTATGGGACATAATCTGTCCAGAAAAACAGCAGCAGCAAAACGTATTTTTATGTCCTATTTAATTCATCACAAAATTCTGAAAAAATTCAGGCATGCAGAGGAGGAAAAGTTGCAGTTACAGTTAAAATATCAGCTCAATCGGAGTTACATAATAGCAATGAAAAATCAAACGGTGCACAGACTTCGTGCAGGAATAAAATCTCCGAATAGAAGTAGCAACTTTTTCAAACCAAAATAGGTAAAACTTGGCACTTTATTAAAAAAATCCAGAAACTAAGCTAAGAAAACATTTTATTGTTACAGCAAGAGGACACAAAGAAAATCCAAATAAAAATAACCGGGTTGCCTCCCTTAAAGCGCTTTCTTTATAGCCATATAGCTAGGCTTACTTACTTGTTGTTTACCGAAGATGAAGCTCATGAGGGAACTTGAACTTTGGTATATGTCCCTCTTCCCTGGGAAGTTTTTCATGCAAATACCAGGATCCCATGGTGCTCTCAAGCCAATCAAAATAATAGTCAAGTTGAAACCTAGTAAAGAGAAAAACAAAACACAAAAGTAATAACAACGAAGTCTAACTTTCTTTCTATGCATTGGCATTTTGTATATGAATGAATCACAATAAATAGAAATTTCACAATGCATATTAACAGTAGTTACTTGCAGCATATATTTATTAGTAGCATAAAGAGGGTTCTTATTACCTCCTCTTTTATAATAGTTGCAAGTAGAAGAAATAAATTCAACCATAGAATCACAAGAATCATTCAACTTAGATAATATAGGCACATAAAGAGGATCATCAAATTTATTTTGGAATTCATTAGCATGCTTCCCTCTTTCAAAATAATTATTAAGATCAATATAAAGTTTAATATCATGGTTGCAACAAATATTTGGAACTAAAGATAATTGCAAACCACATAAGTATTTCTCAACATAAGCAAATTTCTCCTCCATGGTGTAACTAGGAGAATTTAAGAACAAAGTAGGACTCTCATGAGTAAGAGTACCATCACAAACTGCAAGTATATCATTTTTATCCTCACATAAATTTGTAACAACTTCTAAACATTGAGGATTATCAATAAGCATAGGACCATCATCTAAAGCATTATCATATAGCATATTTAAACAACACTCCTCATTATCATCAATAAGTTCACTAGTAGCATCATTAAAAAGTAAAGGAGCATTATTAGTTTTATCATAATAGCATGGGTTATCATATAGGACCATAGAATTTTCAGTTTGACACTCATCATAACATGGGTTCTCATAAATAACAAAAGATTTTTGAGTTTGAGTGCTACTATCAAATGTTGATGGTGAAGTTGGGAGATCCAACTCTTCCCCAAGCTTAGGTTGGGACATATCCATTTCAATCTCCTCTTCACATTCTTCCTCTTCCAAGCTTATGTTTTCAACATCCTCTTCCTGCAAAATATTAGTACTTTCCATGGAAGCAAGAATTCTTTCTTTAACATAAACATTGTCACTAAATTCTTTTTTGCAAAGTTGGAGAATAATAGAAATGTGTCCTTTCATTACACGAGCTTCATTACTAGTTGCAAAAAAATTATCAATAAGAAAGTCTATTTCATGGGCTGCAACATAAGCAATATATTTCTCAACTTGTTCTATATCAGGGCATGAAAATTTATTTTCATGATAACAAGCAATTAGAGGATCACTGTTGTGCTTACATTGAATAGCCATATCATTGAGATGTTCAAGTAATTCAAGCATTCTATTTCCTTCTTTGGTTGATCGATATTCATAGTAAGCTCCCATAGTTTTGACATAACCATTAGGTATAGAGATTCCAGAAAGTTTCTCCATATTTTAACACACATTATTTTTTTGGGTTTTTATGATTATAAATGAAAAACTGAAAGTAAAATGATACTAAACAATGCAAACCGAATTAACTAATGCAAAACTGAAAATAAAAAAATGCAAACCGAAATCTAAAAATGATATGCAAGACAATAACAAAACAAAATAAAATGCTTGAAGGTAAAGATGGACAAGATGATGCTCACGTAGGTGCAACCTCCCCAAGCTTAGGTGTTAGCACAAGTTGGTGATGAAGTTGACTTTGTTGTGATATCCTTGGATAAAACCTTCCAACTATGATTCCCCGGCAACGGCGCCAGAAAAAACACGTGATGACGGAATTGTTGAGAGTGTTTCTCCCTCAACTACGCCAACAAGCACTCTTGATACCCTGAAAGGAAAATAATATATGGGATAGGTTGAGCCTCCAAGTGCAGAGTATGTAGAAGTGGAAGTTTTTTCCCCACGAGGGTGACTCGAGGGTTTAATATCGAACTCTCGGGGAATCAGTAGTGGGGATTTTATCTCCTTTCCTTCTCTAGATTTCCTGCAAACAAAGTAGATTGCTTTGTGCCCTCAACCTCACCAAGTGGTTGTCAAGCACAAGGTGTGAGAATGATATTAAGATAATAATGAATCTAAAACAGTAAATAAATATGCAATGGTGGTAAGTAGTAATGCAAGGATGATAGTAATGATGATGGATGCTATTTTTGGGGTTTTTATATGTGTATGCAATGAATAAAAGTGTTTTTGTATTTTCTGATTTTAAAATGGCTGAATGTAGAAAATGCTTAAAAGTGGTTGGAAAGTTGTTTCTTATGATTAAAAATAGACCGGGGTTCATGGTTTCACACATGCACTCTCTATTTAATATAGTGTGGCAAATAAGTAGACCGGAAAAGACTTGCTACCCCCATGGGTAGCTACACACCCTAAGTTTGACCAAAACGTATATGCAACAGTAAAATGAGATTACTCAAGTAGACAAGGGGGATGTCACTAGTAGAGTTCATAGAATTATTAAAAAGTATTTTGAAATTTTTTCGAATTTTTTTCCATCTGCTATGATTTTTTTAGTAAAGTTTGACCCAAAAGTCAACAAAAAAAGTAAACAATGAAAAAAAGCTAAAAATGACAACCAAAACATATTTTTTTGAAAATTCCGAAACCAGTTTTGTACACCAAATATCCGTGTTTTACTAGGAAAACAAGGTAAAACGGATACATACGACTTGCATCTCCGTATAACGCATGGGTGTGTAGCTACCCATGCGGGTAGCAAATTGTCTCTCTAAGTAGACATAGGATTAACATATGAGATTGCAAACAAGTTTAATGACATGTTACTAATTATATGGGCATCATGTCCTAACATAGAGATCTTTTGATTATTAGTCTCACTTATACTCCACCAAGATGCGAACTAAATCATAACACCTCAGTAATTAAGATGACTCAGAGTATAGCCTTAAGATTAATGACATGAAGTGAAAATAAGAACATGCTGGATCTAGTCATAGGTAGAGGCATGTCACTTCTCATACCTTGCAACATGGTATTTTGGTTTATCCCTAGTGAGCCAACAAAGTAAGGTAAACACCCAATGGATCGCGATATTAAGTTGTCAGCTTATCACATCACCACCCCCGTTACTCCAACTAATGCACACGTTCCCCCTCACACGCTCTCATAAACATGCTTGATCAAATCAAGGATACAAGAACGGGGTACATAATATGCATCTAATTTCATAACTGAAATAAACATTGCAATCTCAACATATATTAACTCATAAAAAGATCCACCACAAAGGTAATACAACGATGACCGTAATCATGTTCAGCAGCTCATACGGTGCTAATTAGTAAAGCTCAAGAGAGAGAGATACATATGCTACTGCCACAAAACCCATAGTCCAGAAGTGGACTACTCCCTCTTCATCATGGAGACGGTGGAGATGTCGATGGAGAAGAAGGAGACCTCTCCGGCAGCGCTCCGCCGGAGTTTCCCCCCTCCAATCTGCAGCCTCCTGGTCTCTGTTTCTTGTTTCTCTTGTGTGGCGGCTCTCTCTTCGAAGAACGTCGGGGGGCTCTTTATATAGGCGTTTTTAGGTCACGAGGAAGCTTCAGGAAGAAGGATCGTCGCAAACGGGGCCACGAGGGCGAAAAGAGGAGGGCCCATGCGGCCCCTGTACTTGGCCACGTGGGGCACCCTCTTTTGCCCCTCTGGCCTCCGTTCGCTTGCTTCTTTCGCTCCTAGGTCTTCCTCCTTCCAAAATAATGATCCCCGTAAATTTAGAGCTCATTATGATGTCGTTAAGGTCCTGCAATAAATAAGGAAAGAAATAGGGGTTTTCTGCCTGCGCAGGATTAATTCCATAAAAAGGGGAAATCATTATTAATTACCAAAAATCATTAAATAACAGTAATATACCCTTATATGATGCAAATATGAATGGAATACAAGTATTATAGTGCAAAGTTCATGTATGCATTTTACATGCATCAGGTGGGCGCTGAACCTGCTGTTGTGGTGGACGTGGTTGTTGCTGCTGGTACGGTGGAGGCTGCTGGTAGTAGTGAGGTGGAGGCGGATAGTAGGGTTGCGGCGGCTGCTGCTGGTAGAAGGGCTGCGGCGGCTGCTGCTGGTAGGGTTGTGGTTGCGGCTGAGGAGGATAGGGCAGCGGCAGGAGAGGTGGTGTAGGAGGTGGACGGCGAGGTGCAGCATTGACAGAAGAAGTAAAAGTGCCTGTTCCTTGGCCCGTGGCAATAAGCATATTTTCACGGTACTCGTATGATTCCAACTGAGAACACATATCATTGAGAGTAGTGGAGGGATTTGCATTGATAGAAGCAACAAGTGGATTGAAAGTACCATCAAGACCATTGAGTATGTATTCCCGCAGCTCGTCGTCATCCACCTTCTTGCCCGCATCATCAAGTTCAGAGGCAAATCCCTTCATCTTCGTGATGAATTGGAGGGCGGTCATGTCCAGCTTCTTGGTGTTAATAAGAGCACCACGAAGATTGGAAATCCTGGCTGTGGATTGTGTGGCGAAGAGCTTGGTGATCGCACTCCATACCTCCGAAGCATGCTTGAGCCCATAGGTGTGTGCAAGAATATCATCGGAGAGGGAATTCACCAGGAAGCTCACCACTTGTTGATCCTTTGTGACCCAAGCATCATAGGACGGGTTCGGAACTGAAACTTTTTTCTTGTTCTCATCTTCTACCTCCAAGAGCTCAGTCGGGGCCAGATCGGAACCCTCAAGGAGTCCCATAACCCGAGCACCACGAAGGGAGGGCAGCACCTGTGCCTTCCATGAGAGATAGTTCTCTTGGGTGAGCTTGTTTGCCGGCGGCGCACCAATGATGGCCGGGGCGGACGGAGTCGAAGAAGACACCATCAAGTCCTATAGGGAGGGAAGGGTGATTGTGAGGATGTCTTAGGGGATCAAGCGAGCTTGAGAATTGAGGGGATCTGGGACCGGCGGCGGTGGCAAGAGAGAACCATGGCGGCGGCGGCTAGAGGGGAAGAGAGCTCTAGATACCATATTGATCTTAGGGTGAACGATGACCTCGATGGGAGGCATCGGTTACGTGTTATAGGAGATGGGAAAAACCCCCATCGTGGCACGTACAAAGAGTTACGATAGGATCGGAGTACTACTCCGTATCCCATACGTACAGGTTTCCTATTACATGTATTTTGTCTAACAGTAGTTATAGTCTTTCTATCTCCTGTCTGATCGCCATGGTGAAATAAAAAAGAAGATGGCAATATAAAAAGGCGAAGTTTAGTAGTTGACCGGTGAGTATTACATCCACAAAATATTTATGAGGGACAAATTACATAAGGGTATAATTGCACTGAAACTGAAATCATATGAACACACCGTCCGTGGAGTTTCATCAATCAACTACAGTACAAAGACAAAACGAAGGCCATCTCTACAGCAACGCGGTGAAGGTTCTAGTTGCATGTCTGCCGCGTACGTAGCATATAGAGGCGAGCATCGAGGTTGTCATCAACCCGCTTGGGTGGAGTGCAAGGACAAGGAGGGTAGGGGGCGATGAGACATTACCCAGAAGGAAGGCACTCCTTTGAGAGGTCTCCATGCTTGAAGATCGTGGTGGCCAGCGGCATATCTCGAGGAAGAGGTGTCAGATCAGCAAAAGTTGGGAACAGAGCCGTCGCCGTTGCTGCCCTTCTGCCACCATGAGCCAGACATCTGATTCAGAACAAAATAAATCAACGAACATAGAGGAGGAGGAACCTGAAGGCAACAAAGAAATTTATAACTTCAGTTAGACTTGTGCAGGTGAGGTAATCGATTAGGCTGCCCATTAAATGGAGGCGGTGCAGATGAACACCAATCGCCCATGAGCGTAACTGAACCTTCATTGCGTCGCTCTCCCGCATCCATCGGCGAGGCTGCTTTTCTGTCAGATGGAGACGCTTACAACTCGATTGGAGTGATTCCGTTGACTGGATCAGATATACTATCTGGGTTGTGGTTCCCCCAAACATAGAAAGGAAGCAGTAAGCGGGCTTTCTGCGGTCCAACTGGCCGCCCAATCAACCAGCGGGCTCAGATTTTACCTCCAGAATAGCGTCCCTCGGGATATTTGGCCCACAAAACGGAAAATGTTGTGCTGGGAGCACATGAGCCAGCATCGGACGCCTAAGAATGTGATTAGCAGGAAATCTGACGGCCCAAAAGCTTGATTACGTGAGAGAGCTCCCTCTTGTCCCAGTTTTAATATCCCTAATTTGGTAGATTGTGGAATGACCGGACATGGATCCATTTTGTGGCAGAGGTACTCGATGGGCGGTACCGTTCAAAAATCTAATGGCCAAGACGTACAAGTGAATCTTGATCTTTCTTCTTGATAGTTTGTGATCGAGCCAATCTCACAATTTCGATCTTGCTACTACCACTATACCCCTGAGTGACTATGGCTACCTGAACTGAAGGAGTTCCCACAAGACCTGTGAATGTCGCCAGGTTGTCTCTTGCCTGCTCATGGATTCTTACAAATTGGATTTGTTTCGTACATTTATCTATGAGAAAATCCGGGGGTCAGAATTCCTTCCAATTCGAAAGTGATTCCAAACTAAGGATTCTCTATGGGTCAATTACATGCGCCGCCTCTGTGACCTGCCAACATAGTAGAACATAAGGTCATACAACTGCTCGCCGCTGGCGCACCTCAACAAAAAGGCCACTTCTCCCATGAATAGTTGGATCTGTTGTCGCTTTAACGTGGCAAATATGAAGGTGCAAGTTGCCAAATGATAAATTTGTCTACTTTTATCTTAACAATTAGTAAGAACATTACCTACTTTATTTGCTCAGGGTCACCACTGTACTAATTCATCATCTTCCAGCCCATGTTCTTTTGAATTGCTTTGTGATCTGACATAGTATCTATCTATGGTTCTCAGTTAATTTCCAATTTTTTGAGGAAGTATTCATTTCATGGTTAACCTATTGTGGCTAAAATAAACAATACATGAATAACTTGTTGGTTGACCTGGATCCGCCCTAGCAGTCGCTATAACCTTTTGCGACTAAGATAAACAAGACACGAATTCAGATCCTGAGATCTAAAATAGATCATTGGAGCAAATCCATTCATTTCCCATATATGATTATGTTTTACGCTAACACTCTCTTCTTCTACAGACCGAAGAAGCACAATTTTTTCAGAGCTAGAAACTAATCAAAGAATTCCCCCATGATCCTAAAAAAGGAACTGATCAGAACCCAAGGACCACGGCTCCAAGGAGAGCACCGAGCAGCAGGGAGCCGCTGCCGGCCGTTCTCCCGGCGGCACCTGTAGCCGGCGCCGGTGCAGGAGCAGGAGCAGGCACGTCGACGTGCCCGGCGGCCTGCGGGAACGCGGGAGCCGGAACCGGCGCAGAAACGTGGCGGCGACCGTGCTTCTCCGACATCACGACGACGACGAGGCGTTCGCCCTTGTCGCATCTCCTAGGGGTGCCGCTGATGAAGTAGTGTGGGCCGGATCTCGACAGCGGAACGGTGGCGTCACTGGCCTTGTACGTGGTGATGGGGCTGGCGGTGCTGCAGCGGTTGTAGTCGTCCTGGGAGACCTCCAGCACAGAGTCTGCCGCGGCGTCGAACTTGAACACTGCATGTGTGGAGATAGGAAAATCAAAGGAATTCCGGAATCGCGGAAACTACGAATGTTGAATGGATCTACTATACAACTATACAAGCGATTGAAGGAATTGTGGCCGGCGTTGTGATTTACCGAGGTTGTCGCCGACGTGGAAGCGGTTGACGGATGCCCACTTGTTGAGCGCGTCGGACTGCGCCGGAACCTTCCACCCACCATCGGCGCCGCCGACGATGAAGTCTTTCTTGGCCTCCGATCCGACCGCGGAAGCGAGAAGGACGAAAGAGCAGAGAAGGAGCACCCTTGACATCATTGGAAGCGTTGTTGACGTTTGAGAGAGTGATGAGAAGATAGAGAGATGTGGAGGTCTGCTGGACGAGCGAGGGGTGTGGGTGTTTAAGTAGGCGGGTGAGGTCAAACTAGCCGTTGGAATGGAACCTTCGGGAGAGAAAGCTTGCTGTGGCGGTTTGCAGCCCAGGTTGGCAGCAGCTAGCGTGGGGTAATTGTTCCGTTTTGGAGTTTACCGTTGTCATTCTCTTCCCGAGAAAGCGCGAGCCAACGGACGGACACCTGAGACTGAGCCTTGGAGGAGGACCGGAGGAGTGACGTGTGTGTGAGCTGGACTATGGACCGTCCGCCTTTTCCTCTTCACTAGCGTTGGCTCTTCCGCGGCCGCGGCCAGCCGGCCACCACGAGCCAGCACATTACAGTGTGTCTCTTTTATACATTTTTTTTCCTTTTTTTGGCTTTTATTTTTTTGTTTAAGTTTTGTTTATATTTTATTTCCTCTCTTTTTTATTTTCGTTTTTATGTTTCTTTATTTCGTAATACATGAATACCTTTTTGAAACACTTTTTTACAACATGTGGATATTTTTTTGAAACTCTAAAGATTTTTTTTGAACTTGTAAATGTGCCTTTTTCCAAACATGTGACAATTTTTTCAACCCGTGAACATTTCTTCCCAACCAGTGAGCATTTTTTTCAACCCGTGAACATTTCTTCCTAACCCCGTGGACAAGTTTTTAAAAACATGAACATCTCTTTCTAGATGTACGACATTTTAAAAAATGTAGGATTTTTAAATAAAAAATGCATAAACCTCTTTCTATAGGTGAACACTTGATTTTTTTAACAAATATGAACACATTATCTTATAAACATGAACACTTTTAGATAACATGAACACTTTTTCTGTTATGAGTGAAAAAAAATCAATTTTCATGTTTTCAATGAATTTTCTTACTTAGTAAAGTAAATATATAAATTTTATTAACCAACTATAATTTTTAAGTTTTAAAATAAAAAAGAAACGAAACCATACTTGTTAGGCCATCTCCAACGCGCCGACCCAAACGGACCATGATTTTTATCCGTTTTTGCTCCGTTTGGGTCGGGAAACGGACTGGGGTCCGTCCCCGTCCGGCCTTTTCTGGTCAGTGCACCCAACGGGCCGACCCATTTGGTCCGCCCTGGACTTTTTTCAGGCAATGGATTTCAAACAAATTGCAATATACATACATACATTGTCATATCGGCATCACATTGTACCCAAAAAGAGGCGCCCGAGTTCCCATTTGCCTCGGCATCACATAGTACCCAAAAAAGAGGAGCCCGAGGCCCCATTCTGCCCATTCTCCACATAGTTCATGGGCAACATATAAATTGAGATGAATCAAACATCTCTTTCCATGAAA
Source organism: Puccinellia tenuiflora (assembly GCA_012064385.1). Lineage (NCBI taxonomy): Eukaryota > Viridiplantae > Streptophyta > Magnoliopsida > Poales > Poaceae > Puccinellia > Puccinellia tenuiflora. Next base: position 59,385 of record QRDG01000561.1, on the reverse strand, counting down.
ATCTTTTGCTTCTTCTTGACCCATGCTCTTTTCCTCGGGGTCATGGTGTTGAGATCCGCCATCATGATCCGGGACTCCTCGGCGAGCAACGCTTGCTCCGCTTCCATGGCCCTAGCCTGGGCATTGATCTCATCGATCTCGAGCTTCTTCTTTTGCAAATCGAAGAAGTTCTTCGTGTTCTCCTCTCTCTCCCGCCGCTTCTTCTCTTCCCTCTCCTTCTCCTCGATGGCTTGTCTCCGCTGAAATGAAACCCCATCTCTTTTGGAGAGAGCACTCATTGTGTTTGCTCTCAAATGGCCGGCCAAGATTCCGGGTTGTAGCAAACTTGCGGTGTTCATGGAAGTAGCCATGGCATCTCTTACCTCAGGCGAGTCGACGGCGAGAGGGTCCGTGTTTAGATCGATGGAATCACACATGTCCGGCGATGTGGACAAGCGCGACCCTCCGACTGGGCCGCGGCCGGGGAGATAGCCATATGGTGGCGTGCCTGCCGCTGATGCGGACGGTGAATGGGACTTTGGCGGACGTGCTGAGGAAGCCGAGCTCGCCGCGGCCACGACACCGCCCATCGCCGGCAGCGGCGGTCGGACGAACCCTCGTATGAGGAGGGCCACAGTCTTCTGGGTGATGACATCTGTGTCCGCGGAGGCCGCGGCTACGGCGGCCACGGCAACGGCGGCCGCGTTCGCGACTGCCTCGGCCTGCACCTGCGCGGCCGCCGCCTTCTATCTGTTCCTCCTGTGGCCCCTCTTCTGCGTCTCCCTCGCTCGCTCCTCGTCGGTGAGCTCTTTTTTCGGCATCTTCAGCTTCGTGGTGGGCGGTGGGACTGTGGTGGGGTCCGCGGCGTCGAGCACGATGGTGGTTTCATCGATGTCTCCGCCGGTCGCCATGGGTGTTTTCGCGGGAGAGGGCGGGAGACGGAGGGAAAGGGAGGGGAGATGGCGCCAAATGAGGGTTCTGTGGCTGCTGGGCGGGCCAGGGAGTGGGATGGGGTGGACACCGCGTGGAGTCCAGACGCGTCCGCGCCGACGCAAACCCGGCTCAAATTTGGGACGGATTTGGGTCGAAACGGACCAAAAAACGGACGTCGGTTCGTTTGCGTCGGCGCGTTGGGCTCTGGTTTCGACCCATCCGGAGCGAAACAGACCGTTTCGGACGAAATGGTCGGCGCGTTGGAGATGGCCTTAGTGGTCCAGCCCAAACATGCCCAACAGAAGACCCGAGATTCACCCAGGCTTGTTGTGCACCTGGACCTCGTTGACACCCTTGGTTCTCGTTACCACATGAAACTGAAAGGTGGCCGCACATTTTAGTCATTGAACCCAACGCTCGCCATATCTGAAACAAAAGTCGTAAACATATCTGTAAAATTATTTGGAGCACGCACCCGGTCGGTCCCCACCACAACCAACATCATATTCGCACCGTTCACCAACATGTGCACCTTCCACGTTCGTGTGTACCCTTTGCCGACGATGGTGGCGTGGGAAATATTGGTCACGTCATTTTAGCGGCAAGGGTCAATAGGGTTCACGTCGGTGGTTGAGGTGAGTTCAACTCACGGAGTATGACCAGGTATTGCTCCCTCGCAAATTTCTCTAACACAAACATTCCCAACTCGTCATCGTGCCCTGAGACTCCTGGTCAACAGTCTACGAGCAACATTGTTGGTGAAGTGTGTAGAGTGGGAACGTCGGTGAAGGTACATATTTTTTAATGATGTCAACTGGCATCACATAAATTTAGTTAGCACCATGATGTTAACTAGGAATAAAATAATTTTGACTCCACAAGTAGTAGACATTGATCTTGTTGGACTCAATTATCACTTATTTTGGGTTCGACATAGCACACGTCCTATTGACGCCACTGGTACTGGTGGCTACGGCTGTGCCTGAAATTCGCGTTGGTTTTTCACTCCAAGAGGAAGGTGATGGATGTAGCAAAGCAGAAAATTCCATCAATAATGAACTAAGGTTTATCGAACCAGTAGGACTCCGGAGGTCTCCAACAAGGTGCCGGGAGGCGTAGACCTGCACACAACACAAACACTTCACTTTGCCCCAACGGCAGGAAGGTTGTCAATCTTCCTGGCTTGCTGAAACAAAGAGATTAAAACGCATGGTGGAAAAGAATAAGTAAAGTAAACGGACCTGCGAGCAAGTGATGGTTGAAAGCAAGTAAAAGATGTTGTAAACAATGTAAAAAGATGAACCGGAGGCCATAGTGTCACTGGTGGTGTCTCTCCAAAAGATAACAAGCAAACATGCTGGGTGAACAAATTACAGATGGGAAATTGAGAGAATTGAATAACAAACTATGTATGATAAGTAAAGTTCAAGGATATATTCATGTAGGCATTACGTCAAACATACATAGACCGTATCCAGCATGCATCTATGACTAATAATCCACCTTGGGGACGCTTCTATGCTTGTCTCCCGCAAGTATTAAGTTGCAAGCAACGTACTATTGCATTAATCGCAGTACATAATGTAAGCAATATTCATGATCATAAAAGATATAAACACCAATGTTTTACCCTTAATAGCAACAACACATCCTCATCTTTAGACATTTCTGTCACCCGTGCTCGGGCACAGAGGAAGCATGAACCTACTATCTAGCACAAAACTCTCTCTTGGAGATCTAAGCAATCACTTGGCCAAATTAACCACATACATCGTAGAGCATGCAAGAACTAAAATAAAACATATATTAAACATGAACAATCTTGGTATAATGAGAAAATATCACAGAACCTTCCAAGGAACCTTGCTCTTCGTTCCATTTTTCCATCTTGATTCCTTACATATTGGGCATTTCTCGAGGGCCTTATTATTTCCCCAGAACAATACACAGTTATGTCTGCAAACATGGATCTTTTCATATGAAAGTCCCAGTGCCTTGAGGTATAGCTTCATCTCATAATAGGATTTTGGCATTGCACTCCTAGGGTATGAAGAGTTATTCAACTGCTGCATCGAACGCTTTATTGTTGATCTTATGTTTTGACTTCAGATAAAGTGCGCTCACAATATGTTTCAATCTTGAGACATCGGTATCAGGGCCCATTGGGCGCTTAGGATCTTCTAACAGTTTAGATAATGGATCAAACCAGACTCTGGGTATAGGTACTCTAACAAAGCAAAACCTTCATTCTCATGCCGCCCTCATGCTCGGCGTGAGGATGATCATCTTCAGGATGATCAATATTATCAATCAGTAATGATACCATGCGCACCACATAGTTCACCATGATAAATCCAATTACTATATGATACTGACATCCCATGAATGTGTAGATGATCGTGCACTTCTTGTTGAGTCATAGCGCCCTAACTGTTCGGACATTGGGAACATGGGCACAACACATCGTCGCCCCCAGAACGAGCTTTGACAAACAACATAAAGTCTGCAACGCCACGGCGGTGTCGCTCTGAAAATTTGGCTGACGGAATGCTGTATCAAGTTATGTCCATTTGTTTAGGATATAGATGGTCATAATTTTTATGTTATTTCGACGAATAGGTTGGTGTGGAAATCTAATCCAAGATATTTGATCAAACAGACCACATATAAAACTATAAATGCCACGTTATTTTAAAAAACAGACGGAGTGCGAAAAGTATGAGACAAACTATTTCAGCAAACACGTTGAGTGTAAATTAACCAATGAATGGCTACGTATTTGAGAGAACAAATCGATCAAGCGCAATATATAAACTGCCAACCAATTCGAACAACTGAACAGATTGAGTGCAAAACAATATCAATCAATGGATTCGAGGAAACTAAGTGTTGGGCGATCGATTAGCTTGACAACTAGTCCTACTTGCCTGAATCTAGCAGAATGGGCACGTACCGTGTGGGGATCGATGGCTGGTGCGTCTCCACTCTCCAGAAGAACGGGGTCGCGAGCCATGGTGGCAGGCCAGCTCGCGCGGCTGAGAGACGGCGGGCCGGAGGCGTCTGGCTGACCGCCGGTGGTGCGTCTCTAGAAGAAGAGTGCCAATTGAGGAATGGGATGACTGCTGTATAGAATTAGGCAAGGGTTTGAAGTGTTTTGGCGCGTGCAGTGGAATCATTTTGGCGCGGACGGTAGGAAGCGTTTTTTGATAATTATGTCATGTTTATCTACATGACCTACTATAGACTATGTAGCGTACAGATGGTCTATCGCAGCATAATGGCATTGCATGGCCGAATCAGCTCTTGTTAGGTCTCGTGTTCGAGGTTCAGTCATCCTTATTTTTTGAATAAGCGGCCTAGCACACGTTTCTATATAGAGAGGATGACTGCAGAGACCCACCAACTTCAGGTGTAGCGAGGATGCTTGCAGAGCAATATTTGGGGCTCTGCGAGCTTTCTATTTACATCCCCTGATAACAACATCTTCAGCCATTCAGTATTGAAGGTTTACTAGTTGCATGCACCATCTTGACTATTAAATGTTTACACACTCACTAACCGAGAGATTTCCAATAATCTCGTTTATATATAGGATAGGCATATTAATACTAGCCATATATCATACCTATTTCAGACCAAACCCAAATGGCAACAGCACAACATAAGCATGAATGTATCCATGATTTAGTTTTAGAACTTAAAACGTGTGTGAGATCATCAACCGGCCAGATGCCCTTTTAACAAGATCATCTCTAGTATATGTGAAGGAGGTCGTGCCCTCATGTGGTCAAGGTACATTTGCTAACTAGTAGAACTGATTTATGATGTCGGACATTTTAAACTAGTTTAGCTTGCTAAAAAGTCTTCTATTACGAAATAGAGGTAGTAGCGAGCTAGCTGTTTAGATGTAACAGCAAATTAGTTGTGTTTTACTTAACTATATGTCCAAGCGCAGTGGCACAACACAGCTGAATCAAGTTTCTGTTGGTCTCGTTTTTGAGGTTCAATTCAGTCATTTTTTTATGAAGTGGCAACCTAGGACACGTGTGTATTGAGAGGCTGACAATAATGACCCACCAGCTTCAGGTGTAGAGAGGATGCTGGCAGAGCAACATTCGGGGGGCTGCGAATTGCATTCCCTGAGAACAGGATCAGCCATTGTGTATTTCCTTGAGAACCTCAAACCTTAATGGCAACAACACAATACAAGCATGAGCATATGCACGATTCAGTCTTTGTAACAAGATCATCTCTAGTGTATGTGAATGAAGTCGTGCTTTCATGTGGTCAAGGTACATGTTCTAACAAGTAGAACTTATTTGTGATGTCGGACATTTTAAACTAGTTTAGCTTGCTAAAAAAGTCTTCCACTAAGGAACAGAGGTAGTAGCGAGCTAGTCGTATATAACCAAACTGAATTGTCTAGCGCGGTGGCACAACACGTATAGCTGAATCAACTCATGTATGGTCTCATGTTCGAGGTTCTATGTAGTATTTTGTTTTGAAGAGGCAACCTAGGACACGTTTTCTGTATAGAGATGCTGACAGCCAGGACCCACCAACTCAACCTTAATATGTATGTATCGTGCAAATTAACCTTCAGGTAACAGGAGAAAAATGAAGATTAAAAAGTCAGCCAGAATCGATGGCGAGATCACACAATCCTTTGAGACACTGACATGGTGGACCGACCTGCATCGCACAACCTTCAGTTAACGGAGTAACCGAAAAAAGGTCATGAGCATCACACAATCCTTTGAGCCACCGACATCGTAGACCTAACCGGTTTGAACTGCATCACCCATCCTTCAGGTAACGGAGCAACCGAAGAAAAAAAGTCAGGTAGAATCGATCACGAGATCACATAATCCTTTGAGACACTGACATGGTGGACCAATAGGCCAGACCAACATCGCCCAATCTTCAGGTAACGGAGCAACGAAAGAAAAAAGTCACGAGCATCACACAATCCTTTGAGTCACTGACATGGTGGACCCGTCCTGCATCACCTAGCTTTCAGGTAATGGAGTAACCGAAGAAAAAAAGTCACGAGCATCACACAATCCTTTGAGTCGCTCACATGATGGACCTGACCTGCATCGCCCAGCCTTGAGGTAATGGAGCAGCCGAAGAAAAAAGTCACGAGCATCACAGAATCCTTTGAGTCACTGACAGGGTGGACCTGACTTGCATCGCCCAACCTTCAGGTAACGGAGCAACCGAAAAAAAGGACCGAGCAGCTTCAGATCAGAGTCAAGTCGCATGCGGAATTGAAAACACGAGTTGCTACCATGAAAAACTCGCGTCCATCATGCTAGGTGGCGCCAGCCGGAGCTGGACGCCGATCATAGACCACGAATTGGGCATTTCATGGTGGATGGTGCACATCGACCACGAAAACACAAAAATCGCCCAAATTACGTGGTAGACGCTCACCATCTACCACAGACAACATGCTAATCCGTGGCGGATTCCATTTTTTCTTCTAGTGGAGGCACCAGGGGCAGGGGCGGCCTCTGGGTGCGGGCCCACCCTAGGCCGCGCACGGTGGCCGCCTCTAGCCTCTGGGGCACCTCTTTAGTCACCCTTTGGACTCACTCTTCGTTTCGTTGTATAATAACTCCCGTAAATTTTGGTCCAATTCCGTGGATATTTCCTTAAGGGGTCGTTTGGATCCCATCATTTCATTTCATTTGACAAAAATGAAATTAAATGAATTCCAGAGAAATGACACGGTTAGGGACAGGAATTGACTTAACATACTAAAGGCATTCTCTGAAATTCCATTTGAAATGACATTCCAATTCCATTACAGCCAAACATGTTGGGCATAGAATCTGAAATGATTTCCTCTGAAATGATGAGATCCAGACGACCCGAGATTTTCTGAAACATAAAAACAACAAAAAAACAAGAACTGGCACTAGGCATCTTGTTAATAGGGTAGTTCAATAAAATGCTCTAAAATGATAAAAAATGGTTGAAACATATAACAATGGTATAAAACAAGCATGGAACATTCAAAAAGTATAGATACGTGAGACACGTATCAGGTACCAACACGTTCCCACATATCTGGTTGAACCCCATACACAATGATATACTCATCACACTTGATCTTCCATAATTGTGGATTCTAACCTACATCCGCGGGACGAGTTGTTCCTTCCCCACTCCTCCCCCCAAAAGGGAAAGGTGGAGGAGTAGCTATCGTCCCTGATGAAATTGAAGACAGAGGCACACAATGAGGACCATTAGTTCATGCAATACCGCTTTTCATCGTCGCTTTGCCACCCCATGATGTGGGATGACCCGTGAAAGTGCATGGTTGGCCCCATGCATGTTTTTGGTAATTAATGACAATCTCTATGGACTAATATTTGCATTGAGCTATATTTGTAGGTTGTCCATTTGTTTGCTTGTTCTCCATTTGTTGGAGTCAAGGTTAAGGGAAGAAGAAAAGTGTGTGTTGATCAAGGCTTTGTGCGGGTTGATCATCACTCAAGGCCAAGTGAAGATATGCCGAAGAGAGCGTCTCCCATCTTGGTGTATGGGGGAGCATCAAGTGAATCTTCACCGAAGCGCAATCGAGGAAGGTGGTGCGTCTTGAGGAGATGAAGATCGTCTTCATCAACCTCAAGTGGTTTAAGCGCAAGGCAAAGGTATGATCTTGATAGGGTTTCTATTTTACCGGTCTCATGTTGTTTAGTGAGAGACCGGATTATAGGTTAGATAACCGTACTATCAAGAGGGGCTCTCGACCGGATATCGTGATCGTATCGCCGTAGAGAGCACAAACCTTTGCATCCATGCAATCATATTTATTGGTTCTTATTTGTCTCTTATCGTGGTGTGGTCTTGGTGCTTGTCGTGCTTGTCATGACAAAGCCAAGTTCACCGAAAACAGTTTTCTTATGCGTCTTCTATTGCGGTTTCGGTATTGGAGATTTTGCCGGTTCATCCGTGCGGAAGATTTCTCTCTTCCATTTCTTTGCAAAATCTCCATTACTTGTTTTCCATTTTCAAAGGTAGCATTTGTCATCCTATTTCCAACAAAATTGGTTTTATTTCATTCGGACTTCATTTGCAAAAGATTCGGCATTTCCGGTTTTTAAAATAGAGGTTTAAACTTTCCCCATTTGTTTTTATAACATTTTCTTGGACTATGATGTTTCTCTGCATAATCTTGTTGTGCTCGTTGTGACGATTCCAACGAGTCCAAGATTATCGAAAACGGAGTTCGTGGGTGAAAGTTATTGCATTTCCGATTTGCAAATGGGAGCTTTTACCTTTCCCCATTTATTTGTATAATATATTCTTCGACTATGATTTTTCTCTGCATATTTGTGTAGAGCCTTTTGTTGCGATTCCAACGAGCCTAAGAACATCGAAAACGGAGTTCGGATGAAAAAGATATGTTCGTTTTCGTGTTGGATGTTTTTCTGCAGTTTGGCCAGCCCAGGCCGGGCTCAGGCCGGGCCCAGGCCGGCCGCTTCTGGCTCCTGGCCGGCCAGGCCAGGCCTAGGCCGGCCCCAGGCCGGGCTGTCGGGGCTGGCAGCATTTTCAGCCCCCAACGGCCACTTTTTGAGGCCCCATATAAAAGGGGCTTCTTCCCCATTGTTTCAACTAGTTTTTTCCCCTCTCTCTCCTCCATTGTTGCAAAACTTGAGAGCTCGATTCCTCCTAATCCCTCCGATGATTCTTGCCCAAATTTAGGGAAACAAGAGAGGAGATCTAGATCCACTACTCCACCAAACAAAATCTCCTCTAAGTGAGGGGAACTCGTTGGATCTAGATTTTGGAGTTCTTGGTGTTTCTCCTTCGTTCTTCCTCCTAAATCCCTCCATAGCATTAGTTGCTTTGGTTGGATTTTGGGGAGAAGGATTTGACCACTTGGTGTGATCTTCCCCTTTTGCATTTGTTGCATCGGGTTGTGCTCCCCACGGTGATTCGTGGGATTGAAGGTTGGGAGCTTGTTACTCTTGGGTCATTGGACCCTAGACGGTGGTGGTGCCGTGAAGACTTCGACTTGTGAAGTTTCGTCAAGATTTGGGAGCCCCCAATTGAGTTGTGGGTGTGTGCCCCAAAAGTTGTAAAGGCTCCGGATTCCGCCTCGAAGGATTCCGATAGTGGAAGGTGAACCAAACCTTTGGGTGCGGTTCATCGGAGAATAGGGTGAGGCCTTTGTGGCATCTTGAGTAGGCCTCTTGTGGCGAACTCACACCCCTCCAATGAGACGTACTCCCTTAACAAGGAGGAACTCGGGAATACCTCCTCGTCTCCGCGTGCCTCGGTTATTTCTATACCCGAGCTTTTACTTATGCAATTTACCTTGTGATGGCCTACGTGCTTGAAGTTATATATCTTGCTATCCTCATATTGTTAAATTACTTAGCATAAGTTGCTGGTGCATTTAGGTAAACCTAGAATTTTAGGTTGTTGGCTTGTTAATTTAAACACCTAGTTTTATTCCGCAATTATCCAGCCCCTAAATAGAAAAGGTGTTAATCGCCTATTCACCCCCCTCTAGGCGACATCTGGGACATCGTTTGTTCTTTCAATTGGTATCAGAGCCTCGTCTCTCTTGTTTGGCTTTACCGCCTAGAGAGTAAAGATGTCGTCTAGGGATTTAGTGCACAATTCCTTGTTTAGATTTAATGGCACAAATTTTAATATTTGGAAAACTCATATGCTTAATCACTTATGGGTCTTGGACCCCAATATTGAGCGTATCTTAGATATAGGTTTTTCTCCTCCAAAGGATTACGAAAGTACGACTTTAGAGGATGAGAAAAACTTATATCTAGATGCTGTAGCTTCTAATGAGTTTTGCAAATTTGTGAGTATTGTAGTTTTCGATTCAATCATGCCTCTCCGGGATGCTCATGAGTTTTGGACCAAGCTTCAAGAAAAATATGGAGTGTCCAACTCTTTTGAGGATGATTGCTCTCCCTCCACCTCCGGCCGTGACGAGCTCTCATCTTCATCTACTTCACCAAAATGTGATAAGCCACAAACTAATGTGATGGTGAGTAGTGATAGGTTTTGCAATATTGATAGTGAGCTTTTCTTTGATGATATTCTATCTCTATCTTGTTGCAACGCCTCATCTTTGGACTTAAACTCTTCTAGCACTCCAAATGTCGTACATGCTAGTGTTGATAGTCCTTGCATATCATCCAAAAATTGCTTAGATAAATCTAATCATGATATGCTTGCTTTTATCTTGTTCCAATGATAAAAATGCTTGTGTTCCGTCTAAGTCTTGCATGAATATTAATGTAGAGGAAACTCAATTAATTGTGGAACAAGATTTGAACTTGAGTAGTTCAAAAACTAATTATTCTTCTTCATCCATCACTCATTGCCTTATGGCTAAATCTTCTTCTAGCAATGATAATAATAATGATGATGATAATAATGATGAAGAAGATGATATGGAAAAGGTTAATGCTATGCTTCAAAATAAAGGTCTAATGATTCTTAAAGCCCTTCCTAGCAATAAAAGTGCCCAAGCTAACCTCTTTGAAATCATGAGCACCCTAATTGAGCGTGGGGAAACTATTGAGGCTTTGGAAGCAAGCCTTGAAGAAAAGGGTAAGATTGAAAGAGATGATGCTATGGAGAAAGCATCGTTAGAAGATGCTCTTGAGGAAGAGCAAGAGACTCGTGCTTCTCTAGAGGAGAAACTAGAATCTATCGAGGAGTCTCATAATGAAATGATTGCTAAAATCATTAAAGAATGTGATCATGCTCATGCAAAATATAAAGTGTTTAAAATGGAAAATGCTGGATTAAATAATGAGCTTGATAAGATTTCTTCTTCTATTCCTAAAGTTAATGATGCTTGTGCTACTAATTCCATTTCTTATGAAGCATCTACTTTAAAGGAGAATGTTGAGCTAAGGGCTCAACTTGAGTTGCTAACTAGCAAGTATGAGAAGTTGGAAGCAATTCATGAAAAGCTATCTAGCTCTAATGATAATCTTCTAGCATCCTATGGGAAGTTGGAAGAAAATCATGAAAAGCTATCTAGCTCTAATGATGAACTTCTAGCATCCTATACTTGTCTTAAGTTAGCTCATGAGGCCATCACTACAAAGGTAATATCTTGTGAGCCTCATGTAGATAATTGCACAACCATAACTAAAAATGCTATATTGCCATGTGCTAGTCCTAGTAATTCATCCACTAAAAATATTGGTACATCATGTGATGAATTACTTGCTTTGCCTTGTTGCTCTAACAATGAAGCTTCTACTTCCTCTAGTGTTTTTGTTGCCACTAACCATGTAGAGGAAATAAAAGACCTCAAGGCCCAAGTCGCTTCTTTGAAGAAGGGCTTGGAAAAGCGTCATGGGGAGAAGAGTGCACTTGACAATATGTTGAGTGTGCAACAATCCCCAAATGACAAGAGTGGACTTGGATTCAACTCCAACAACAAGAACAAGTCCAAGTTTGACAACAAGAAGAAGGTCCAAGTTCAAATCAAGAATCCGGCCAAGATCACTTGCTTCAAGTGCAAGCTAGAAGGGCACCACGTTCGGGATTGCCCAATGAAGAAGAAGAAGCCTCTTAGTGAGAAGCAACTAGGGAAGCGGCCTCTTGTTCAATCTCGTGCTCAACCACGAGTTGAACAAAGGCCACCTCCCAAGAAGACTCAAGCCAATGTCCTCAAGTTGAGGAGCCTATAAAGAAGAAGAAGAGTCGGTGTTGCTACCTTTGCCGCGGCAAAGGTCATTTTGCTTCCTCATGCACTAACGGTACCTCTTCCAACCCTATCATAATTAATGATGATTATTCTCTTGGGAAGGATAGAGTTGGCAATGTGTTTGCCAAGTATGTGGGAGCTCAAAGTGTTGTCAAGAAATGCACCATTTGGGTTCCCAAACCTATTGTGACTAACCTCTTAGGACCCAACTCGGTTGGGGACCAACAAGCTCAAACTTGATCAATAGGTGTGTATGGAGGACATTGGTGACTTGGCTATTTTTGAAGAATTAAGGGATCTTCATGGTTTTATTTCTTAAGCCAAGTCAATTGGAATATATTTCTCTATCTCATATCCAATGCTTCCTCCTTGCGGTAACTTGTATTTAATTCATATATACATTGAATGTTGCTTGCTCCCTTTCATGTGTTAGTTTTGTTCCTAACATGTGCTTGTATATGATATGCTACTTTCCTACTTGTCTTGTTATTCAAGGTTGTGTATGATAGTTGTGTATCATGTATGTGTAACTTGTGTGTTGAGCTTTATTGGATCTTGTGTGGATTTGATTTGGCTCTTTGAGATATTAATGGATTATCCCATTTTGGGGGAGTGATGTGCTTTGTGCACTTCACAAACCTAAAAATGTGTGTACATGAGGCACACCACCTAAGTATTGATATTTCAATATTATCTAGTTACTATGTGGTATGTCATATTCATGAGAAATTCAAATTCTAGAATGTCCATTAATTTCTCTAGTTGGTTTTATTTGCCTCTTGCTTAGTTAAAATGAATTATCACATTATGGGGGAGTAATAAGCTATGTGCATATTACAATCTCATAAAAATGTGAACATTTGAGGTTTGCCACTTAGATTTGATATTGCAAATTATCCTATTCCTGTGTGGCATGTTGACTCGAACAAGCTCCAATTTTATCTTTGGTTATCATTTGGCTCTTGTTTGTCTGAGTTTGCTTGGTGTGGTTTTTCTCTAATATGCATTTCCATATATTATTTGAGAAACCATGTGTTTCATATTATTTTAACCATGGCTTTGCCGGTTGGTTCGAATAGTTGAAACTACCAACAAACCTTTTTTCAAAAAATGGTGCTTTATTTCTTATCTCTTCCCATAGGCTTGTTTGTTGTGAAGTTGGTCTTGATCATCATTCCTATATACCACCGAGAAATTTCTCCATATACTCCTTGTCCATGACAAGTGATACTAGTAATTGTGGTGGATTTTGTAGACCATCTTCGCATTGGCTCTTGCGGTGATTTGCTTTATCTATTGCCTTCCTTGCCTTTTGAATGGATCCTATTCTTCAATTGGTAGTGCTTAGCGTTGTAAATAAAATATGGAGAGTAATGATCCCTTGTGCATGCATTTTGTATTCAAATGCAAATATTAAAGATAATGCATGAATATTGGGGGAGCATTCCTTTTTATTTAGCACACCAACCTATCTATCAATTTTTGATCCTTTCAATTGGCATTTGATTCTTTATCTTGTTTTGGTACCTTCAATTGGTATTAATTGGAATTAATATCTCCTCTATAGATATTTGTTCCAATTAATATTTATTGTGGGAGTCTTGATACCTTTTGCCTTATTTTACTTTACTTGATTTCGGTCAAGTATCATCCTCTTCTTGGTATCTTTTCTCCTAGTTGTTATTTTTGTTTTAATTGGTATCTTATTTTCAATTGGTGTCTTATCGATCATTTGTTGTGTTGATTTGATTCCTTTTGATATCACACTTCATGTGTTGATGTGTTTTAGGATCAATCATTTGTTGATTAGATTTTTCCTCAATCATGTGTTGATTTGGATTTTGATATAATTTGGACAACCTTTTTGTGTCACACCTTGGTATGCTCTATTCTTGGTTTACTTGGTGTTTTTGTCCAAATTGTATCTCTTTTGGTTCTAGAAAGCCTTTGCATGCTCGGTTACTAATTCATATTACTTTAGCATGCTTATCTTTCTTGATCCAATATATAGGGGATACTCCACCGAATTCTAAATCGGCTAAGATGTGCATGAAATTCAATTTCATATCTATATGCACATATTTATGTGGAGTGTTTCCTATATATTGTAGTTTATCTAACTACTATGGGACCCAATGAGTTTGGGAACCATTTTGTACTCTAATTGTGTTTTAGGTACAATGGAGATGCATTGGATGCTTGCCTCATTCATAAGGAAGGTGTTCTCACCGTGTGATTGTCGGAGTCAAGCTTTGATGACAAACCAACTCTCATCATCTTCATCACCAATGTCATCTAGGTAACAAGTATCTATTCCATGCATACTTTTCTAGTATTCAACCTTTTGTAGGTTGCCTCTTGGCATGAAATCCTTTATGTGCAATTGTTGTGGTTTTGGCCTTTTCCTACACTTAATATATCTTTGTGATATGTGTGATGAATTTGCAAAAACCTTTTTCTTCAATTGATATTATTCCTTTGTGATATTTGTTGCCTATTTCAAAGCATCTCCACTATCTCTTGTTCCCTTAGTGATATGTGTGATGCATTTGATATATTTGAAGTTCATTTATATACAATGAGATAAATTTGAGCTATGTGCTATGCTTTTAAGCAACAATCTCATTTGTATATGTATGACTTCCTTTTGGATACCTTGTTCTCTTTTTTCCGGACCATTTCATATGTGCAAGTTTCTTTGTGGATGTATATCATCAACGATTTTTCTACTTAGAAACCTATACATATGAGAGAGGTCACCTTTTAGTTGGTATCCTATTTCTTTCGAGCCACCTTGTTTTTCACCTATAATTCTTTGGTGGCTCCAAATTTGTCTCATGAGTGCTTGTCTTATTGTTTATTGGTATCTTTGCACACTCATGTTTTTGTTGAGGATCTTTTACTTCATGCTTACCACGGTGAGCATGTTGATTTTCATTTGACTAAATGCTCTCACTAGTTTTTGGCATTTTCAATTGGTGTTAGTTTCCAATTGGTATCCCTAAGCTTGTGAACATATTTCTTTAAAAATCTTTTTATCTCGGTTGGGCCTATCTTATGATGTTTTTTTTTTGAAAATTGGTATCTTCTTATGGCTCAACCACATCTTTGGTGCAAGTGCTATGGTTTGCTTTTGCATTATGCACTCTTGCACTTGTTGCGTGTTCTAGATAATTTTGGGGAGAGGATGCCATTTTTGTGCACTCCTCAATTGTGCATGAACATTGGGGAGCTTCTCCGGTTTTTATTTAGAACTCTCGCTTTGGATCTTTCGGTTGCTTTTCTCCTTTGTGGAGATGTTTAAAATGATTTCATCTTTTTGCAATCTTTTGATCCTCAATATAATTTGATTTCCTCTATTTTTCCGTTAAAAGGGATTGTCATCACCTTTATGGAGGAACTCATATTATATTGGCTCTCTAAATTTTTCTTCCCATTTCGGCAATCGATGCCAATGGGGGAGAAGTTTAGAGGGTTTAAGGGAATTTGGGTTTTATGCTTTTGTTGCATTTGCCTTTAATGCGCTTTGCATTCTTGCTTGTTTTTCATGCAAGGATGCTTTATTCATTATATAAACCCTCTTAAAAGGGATTGTCATCAATTACCAAAATGGGGGAGATTGAAAGTGCATGGTTGGCCCCATGCATGTTTTTGGTAATTAATGACAATCTCTATGGACTAATATTTGCATTGAGCTATATTTGTAGGTTGTCCATTTGTTTGCTTGTTCTCCATTTGTTGGAGTCAAGGTTAAGGGAAGAAGAAAAGTGTGTGTTGATCAAGGCTTTGTGCGGGTTGATCATCACTCAAGGCCAAGTGAAGATATGCCGAAGAGAGCGTCTTCCATCTTGGTGTATGGGGGAGCATCAAGTGAATCTTCACCGAAGCGCAATCGTGGAAGGTGGTGCGTCTTGAGGAGATGAAGATCGTCTTCATCAACCTCAAGTGGTTTAAGTGCAAGGCAAAGGTATGATCTTGATAGGGTTTCTATTTTACCGGTCTCATGTTGTTTAGTGAGAGACCGGATTATAGGTTAGATAACCGTACTATCAAGAGGGGCTCTCGACCGGATATCGTGATCGTATCGCCGTAGAGAGCACAAACCTTTGCATCCATGCAATCATATTTATTGGTTCTTATTTGTCTCTTATCGTGGTGTGGTCTTGGTGCTTGTGGTGCTTGTCATGACAAAGCCAAGTTCACCGAAAACGGTTTTCTTATGCGTCTTCTATTGCGGTTTCGGTATTGGAGATTTTACCGGTTCATCCGTGCGGAAGATTTCTCTCTTCCATTTCTTTGCAAAATCTCCATTACTTGTTTTCCATTTTCAAAGGTAGCATTTGTCGTCCTATTTCCAACAAAATTGGTTTTATTTCATTCGTACTTCATTTGCAAAAGATTCGGCATTTCCGGTTTTTAAAATAGAGGTTTAAACTTTCCCCATTTGTTTTTATAACATTTTCTTGGACTATGATGTTTCTCTGCATAATCTTGTTGTGCTCGTTCTGACGATTCCAACGAGTCCAAGATTATCGAAAACGGAGTTCGTGGGTGAAAGTTATTGCATTTCCGATTTGCAAATGGGAGCTTTTACCTTTCCCTATTTATTTGTATAATATATTCTTCGACTATGATTTTTCTCTGCATATTCGTGTAGAGCCTTTTGTTGCGATTCCAACGAGCCTAAGAACATCGAAAACGGAGTTCGGATGAAAAAGATATGTTCGTTTTCGTGTTGGATGTTTTTCTGCAGTTTGGCCAGCCCAGGCCGGGCTCAGGCCGGGCCCAGGCCGGCCGCTTCTGGCTCCTGGCCGGCCAGGCTGGACCTAGGCCGGCCCCAGGCCGGGTTGTCGGGGCTGGGAGCATTTTCAGCCCCCAACGGCCACTTTTTGAGGCCCCATATAAAAGGGGCTTCTTCCCCATTGTTTGAGTTAATTACAAAAACATACCACATTTGGGGTACTGACAACGAGTCAGTACCATCTTTGGTAATTTTTGCGAGTCAGTACCAATTGTGAGGTGGGGCATTACAAATCACACAAATTCCTGTCTAACAGCAATTTAACAGCAGTTCTGACAGGCGGGGCCCGCATGTAAGGGCTGACTTGGCAACCCGCGTGGAGGACGAGCTGAGGTGGAAGATGAGGTGGACGTAGGGCCCACCTGTCAGCACCATGTTCTTTTATTTTTTATTTCTTTCTTCTTTTCCTTATGCACTGCCTGTGGACCCTACGTGTCAGCATCCCATCGGTATTTTTTTTGCGTATTTCCACAAATCCAAAAAATGTGAAAAAAATGTGGCACCAATATATGCACATTTTGAGGGTACCGTAGAAGTTTAAGCCAAAAATACGTTGTATTTTGGCCTACAGAAAAAAGACAAAAAACTGGCTGTTTGTACTGGAAAAATACGTAGTTTCTGTCAGAAATTTAACATTTTTTTATTTCCCGAAATACAACGTATTTTTGTCTGAAACTTTTACCGTACCTTCGAAATGTGCATATCTTGGTGCCGCATTTTTTTCACAATTTTTGGATTTGTAGAAATGTGCAAAAAAACATACCACATTTGGGCTTTTTTTTTTGCACATTTCTACAAATCCAAAAATTGTGAAAAAAATGCGGCACCAAGATATGCACATTTCGAAGGTACGGTAGAAGTTTCAGACAAAAATACGTTGTATTTCGGGAAATACAAAAATGTTAAATTTCTGACAGAAACTACGTATTTTTCCAGTACAAACAGCCTGTTTTTTGTCTTTTTTCTGTAGGCCAAAATACGTTCTTCTACCGTACCCTCGAAATGTGCATATATTGGTGCCGCATTTTTTTCACATTTTTTGGATTTGTGGAAATACGCAAAAAAAATACCGATGGGATGCTGACACGTAGGGTCCACAGGCAGTGCATAAGGAAAAGAAGAAAGAAATAAAAAATAAAAGAACATGGTGCTGACAGGTGGGCCCTACGTCCACCTCATCTTCCACCTCAGCTCGTCCTCCACGCGGGTTGCCAAGTCAGCCCTTACATGCGGGCCCCGCCTGTCAGAACTGCTGTTAAATTGCTGTTAGACAGGAATTTGTGTGATTTGTAATGCCCCACCTCACAATTGGTACTGACTCGCAAAAATTACCAAAGATGGTACTGACTCGTTGTCAGTGCCCCAAATGTGGTATGTTTTTGTAATTAACTCCCATTGTTTCAACTAGTTTTTTCCACTCTCTCTCCTCCATTGTTGCAAAACTTGAGAGCTCGATTCCTCCTAATCCCTCCGATGATTCTTGCCCAAATTTAGGGAAACAAGAGAGGAGATCTAGATCCACTACTCCACCAAACAAAATCTCCTCTAAGTGAGGGGAACCCGTTGGATATAGATTTTGGAGTTCTTGGTGTTTCTCCTTCGTTCTTCCTCCTAAATCCCTCCATAGCATTAGTTGCTTTGGTTGGATTTTGGGGAGAAGGATTTGACCACTTGGTGTGATCTTCCCCTTTTGCATTTGTTGAATCGGGTTGTGCTCCCCACGGTGATTCGTGGGATTGAAGGTTGGGAGCTTGTTACTCTTGGGTCAATTGACCCTAGACGGTGGTGGTGCCGTGAAGACTTCGACTTGTGAAGCTTCGGCAAGATTTGGGAGCCCCCAAATCCCCAATTGAGTTGTGGGTGTGTGCCCCAAAAGTTGTAAAGGCTCCGGATTCCGCCTCGAAGGATTCCGATAGTGGAAGGTGAACCAAACCTTTGGGTGCGGTTCATCGGAGAATAGGGTGAGGCCTTTGTGGCATCTTGAGTAGGCCTCTTGTGGTGAGCTCACACCCCTCCAATGAGACGTACTCCCTTAACAAGGAGGAACTCGGGAATACATCCTCGTCTCCGCGTGCCTCGGTTATTTCTATACCCGAGCTTTTACTTATGCAATTTACCTTGTGATAGCCTTCGTGCTTGAAGTTATATATCTTGCTATCCTCGTATTGTTAAATTACTTAGCATAAGTTGTTGGTGCATTTAGGTAAACCTAGAATTTTAGGTTGTTGGCTTGTTAATTTAAACACCTAGTTTTATTCCGTAATTATCAAGCCCCTAAATAGAAAAAATGTTAATCGCCTATTCACCCCCCTCTAGGCGACATCCGGGACATCGTTTGTTCTTTCAACCCGTAACAGCCCCAGTTTGGTACTGTAAAATTTGAACCAAATTTTCACTTTTGCATTGTCATCTTGCATCATGGCATACATTTCAAATTGCTAAGTTTAACAAGCAACACTTGAAAACAATTAAAAGGGAAGCAAAACCCTTCCCAAATCTTCCAACCAAATGCATTGCTCAAATTGGCAAACAAATTATTTTGAACTTCCAAATTGTCCAGGAAGTTCCAAACATACATTTTATAAATATTTGTCAAAAGCAAATTCTTGACAAGCAAAGAAATAAAAAAATTGAGAATTCAAAATTGGTTCAAATCATTTTTGAATTTTGAAACTATGTTAAACTGTTCAAAAATTCAAAAGAAAAATATGGGGAGCTTCATTACTTTATGGGAGTTTCTCTATAGCCTTAGGAGCCTCCATGTTTTTTTATAATTTTTAGAGGTGTGTAAGTGCCTCATTTAATTATAGCAAGCCTCTGGTTTTAGATGGATTCGTCGGTACTACCGGGCTTAGCCGGAAGTACCGACGGGTCTTCATCCCTGTGGCGACAGTGGCGCGCTAGCGCCATGCCGCCGTGCCCACACGCCGCACGATGCCCTGGTGGATAATGAGGACCCCGACGCATGCCTCTCTCTCTCCCCTCACTTTCACCTTCTCCCTCTCTCTCCCCTGCGATGTTTCCCCCACGGCCGAAGTCTAGCTCGAGGCCGCCATCAAACCGCCGCCATGCCCGAGCTCGCCGCCGTCGATTGAAGCTTCCCCTAGCAGATCGAAGAGCACCACGAGCTCCGCACCGTCGCCCTCTACCTCCACGCAAAAGGAATCGTCGCGGCTGGCCGCAATCGACCGGACCGTCCGTTTCCCCTCCGCCACCGGCTGCCGCCGTCGAGCTCCTTTGCCGCCGTCTCCGTCCACCCCCGTCGCCGTCGAGCACACCCACGCGTCGAGGGTGAGTACGCCATTCTCCTGGACGTCCTCGTCCTCCTTATCTCCCCCTAGTTGCTCGCCGTCGCCGTCCTTCTCATCGTTCCGGCGACCAAGAAGTAGCGGCGCCGCCCCCTTTTTGTTCCCCGTAACACGGCGTGTCGGATGCGACCAGTAACACGTCCTAGGACCCACCCCGTTGCCGTGCGCGTGCTCGCCGTCGTCGCGGTCACCGCATGCGCGCGCCGCTCCTGGCTTCGGCCCAGTCAACGTGCTCCGTCGGTACTACCGGGCTCTTAGCCGGAAGTACCGACCGTGAGCTGAATCGGTACTGGATGTTTCTGTTAATTTCCAGAAGTAGCCCAGAAGTTTTACCAAAAGTACCGACACTACCGGTACTACTGGGCAGTTAGCCAGTAGTACCGACCGTGAGTGGTTTCGGTACTGGATACCCCTCGTTTTTACCGGAAGTAGCTCGGAAGTTTTACCGGAAGTACCGACAAGACCAGTACTACCGAGCTCTTAGCCGGAAGTACCGACCAGGAGTAGTTTCGGTACTGGATACTTCTGTTAATTTCCGGAAGTAGCCCGGAAGTTGTTCCGGAAGTACCGACCTGACCGGTACTACCGGGCAGTTAGCCGAAAGTACCGACTCAACAAGTTAAATTGGGGAAAAATCATAACTTAATAACTATTTGATCCAAATCTTGCAAATGATATACCAAAATGATCTGCAAATCAAAGGCTACCTAATTATGTTAATTTCACATCATGACGACAACTTTTCCTTTGATGTCATTTCCAAAATGGTTAAAAGAATTAAATTTGAATAATCATTTAATCATCGTTAATTGGAAAATTACAAACGAGGTACCAAAATGATCAGGAGAACAATACCTATCTATCCATGTCATTCTCATGCATATTGTAACGCCCCAAGATCGGTACTATGCAGATTTTAGCATTCCAGCCAAATCCGCATAATAACGATCCTAAAGGACGCCCACCAGGCATAACGTGCACGTCGCAACACGCACGTTATGCGGGTGGAATTGTGATAACATTACAACAGTTCTCGATGGAACCCACAAAAGAACATATATACAACAACGACTCATAGAGTCAAGAACCAAAGATACAATACAAAGATCCAATTAACAACGGAAGCGGGTAGCGTCCGACTACGGACAAGATACAAATTGGACTAAGAGTCCTGAAGATAAGCAAAGGCACCATATCCCTGCCCAGGCCAAGCCTAGCCGGAGGGATTCCCAAGCTAACGTCGTCAGACTTCAAACCTGTCGGCTGCATTGGAATAGCAGCCCCGAAGGGGTCAGTACTATGAAGCACTGGCAAGTAATACTCACAAGATATCAAAGCTGAATTCCGATGGAACAGGGTTAGCGATAGAGGCGGCAGCAAGCAGCACTAAGAACTTATAGAGACACACTACAACTTTCGTCTAATAGAGAGGGGGTAAGAGAGCGCATAGGGGACCAACTATACTAACACCAAACATAACCCAGCCGATTCCTTACCAGCCCGTTTATCCTACGAGCAGCAAGCCCAAAGGCACTCACACAGTTGGCAATTTTATATTTTATTATTGAAGTAGCTCTATCTTACTAATCAATTTATTAACATCAGGTGTAGGTTGTCTATGATCTTGTTAGCCAGCACATTTCACCAAGTCGTCCATAACCGCGGACACGGCTTTTCGAAAAGATTTAACCCTGCAGGGGTGCACAAATGTAACCACACGCACTTCAACCCTTCTTGCCATGCAATTAGCACACTTCCGGGGTATGCTGGCAGGGTGTCCGACGCTACACTTTCCTTCACTACCGCACAAGTCCAGGGAACCACCTAGCTAGGTCTTGCCCACCTTGAAAGTCCGGCCGAAGCTCCGAGATGGACCTAACCGTTTGCGCCTATGGCTAGGTGACACAGACTACCATGAGCTGGTCACTTCGCATCATACCGCAAGCCCTACGTAAGTAACCACGTATCCATCTTACCATATCATCCACGCTTGTAACCGTAGAAACACTCGAACTACTTGTGGCGCCCTGGACAAGGCTGCAGATCCGGTACTAGGTCGAGGGGAGTCCCATTTCCTCCCACATGTGGGTAGTGCGCTCAGTCTTGGATCAGAGGACAAGAACTCGGGTCCTAGGCGACACTAGCAGAACAAATCACCACGATTGGCCTTCCGCCGGTGCCTTATCTTTATTAATTATATCCCATCGCCAAGCATTAAAGATTAACATGTGAATTAACCCAACTAATATATTAAAGCATGACTAGATAAAGACTTGAGCAAAACAAACCTAAGCATGCACTACGACTCGCAAGGCCAACAAGATAAACAAGCAACAGGTTAATAGGATGTGGAGGTGGGGCATATCATGTCTGCAAGGTAAACATGCAAATAGGATCGGGACACAAGCATCGTAATATAAGGCTAGCAAGGAACAAAAGATAGGACGAGTGAGAGACAGAAAACAAGCGAAGATAGCAAGGGAGTATCACTTGCCTGCAATCCGGTAGAGGTAGCAGAACCTGTCGTTGCTCACATCAACTCAACGTCCTATTCCCGAAGAAGCAACAAACACTGGACAACGGAAAAAAATGCATTTTACTACTACGGTAAAAGATCCGTCATGTTGATGCAATGCATGCATGGCATGGCAAAACATGAGGAGATACAACTATAACAAATTTAAATGGAACCGAGATTCCAACATTTAAATATATGGTTCAAGTTATTTTTCTAACCATCAAAATTAAATGTTATTAGCAAGTCTAAACAATGCATGGGTGAGCTACTCAAAATTAAATGGAACCGGGTCAACAATTAAATTAGAACCCACATATTCCATATTTAATTATTTAGGTGATAAACAAAACACAACTAAAATGCAAGTTACATGATGCAAACATGAGCAATTATGGCATATTCAAATTCCTTACATTTTTCTGATCAAAATTCATATATAACATTTTAAAATTGGAGTTACCAATTAAAAGATATGAAAATAAACATATTGCAAAAATAATAAAACAAAAAGAAAACAGGAAAATGGGTGGAATAGGTGTGGCCGTGGGGAGTTGAACTCGGGATCGGCAGGGTGAAGGAACAGGGCAGCAAGCCACTGGGCTAGGCTAGTGTTATTGCTAGATACTAGACCCAACCTTACAAGAAGCAAAGTGGCGAGGCTTAACTGAAGTTTGAGACAGTAGCTTCAGGTTTTCAGAGGCAGTGCGCTACGATGACAGAGATCGATCTGCAGCGGCGGGCAGGTTCGCGAGCTTGAGATGCTGAGGAAGCTGGGATGCCCTGGTGTGGGTGCGCGGGTGTGTGATGTGCTTGCGTGCAGCGAGGAACCGGGGCAAGGAAGGAGCAGCTCCGATCTGGAGCTTGGGCTGGCTGCCACGGACATGTCGGCCATGGAGCCTGGGCGTGAGTGGAACGAGGCGAGGACGACGGATTCGAACGAGAAAGAGGGGCAGGAGATGCGGTTGCTCACCATGGTGCTGGCTGGCGAAGAGGAGGAGCTCGGGGACCTAAAAGCTGGCCGGATGTAGAGGAAGACGTGCTTGGCGACCATGGCGTGCACCCGATGGACATAGTCGACGATGGGGAAGCTGCAGGAGGAAGCGATGGTCGAGGGAGAGTTGTCTCGGAGCTTCGCGAACACGTTGCGGTGCCGGGTCAGGAGACGGAGCGAGCCGGGGCGTGGAGATGGCGACAAATTCGACGGCGGGGCGGCGACGGTCGGTGAGGACATCGTGGAAGAAGACGACGCGTGCGGCGTTCCAGGCTACGATTCCTTGCGCTTGAGCGTAGAGGACGACGAGGCGGATGAGATGACGCGCCTAGGTCGCGCCACGGGCGTCCATGTCCTCGCGTGCGTCGGCGACGTCCGGTGGCGGTTTCGGAGGTGGAGAGAACAGCGCAGGAGAGAGGAGGAAACGGAGGGGAGAGAGCGAGACGGTGGCGGCGCAAGAGGGGAAAGGAAGAGAGGAGGGCTAGGGTTTGGAGAAGGAGGCCACGGGGTTTGCTTTATAGAAAGGGGAAGGGGAGCACGGCGCCGGTGGTGGAGAAGGTCACGCCATGTGCGTGCTCCTCTGTACGGGAAGAAAACGACAGGGAGGCGATGGTGGTGGGCTTGGTGGCCTCCGGTTGGGCCACTTGGGCCTGGCCGGTTGGCTGCCCCTTTTTTTTGTGTGTGCTATTTTTTTTAAGCGGCAAAAATAAAATAGTTGGGGCATCAAATTAATTCCAAAAAAATATGAAATATAGGGTTTGAGGCAATTAAAATATTTTGCAAGATTTGAAATAGATTCTCATATATTTTCGAATATGGTCTTGATTTTTTTTATTTGAAAATCAGAAAAGAGAGGGAGGTGGATTGATTAAACCATAGATTTATTTTGAAAAGAAAATAGGGTTTGAAAAATATATTTTTAGAGTTTATGGATTTATTATTTTGTCAAAACTTTGCAAGGTGATATGATGATGATGCGAAAAGAAAAACAAGCAAATCTAATTTGGGGAAAATCCCGGGACATTACAACCGACACCACTAACAAGGGATCTCGCCCCGAGATCCACGCTACCGC
Source organism: Puccinellia tenuiflora (assembly GCA_012064385.1). Classification (NCBI taxonomy): domain Eukaryota; kingdom Viridiplantae; phylum Streptophyta; class Magnoliopsida; order Poales; family Poaceae; genus Puccinellia; species Puccinellia tenuiflora. The sequence continues at coordinate 35,069 of QRDG01000561.1, read as the reverse complement.
CGGGGGAAAGAAGAGCGAGGTTAAGCTATCGAATCTTCTCGCACCATGTTGTTCTTCTCGACACCACTAACAAGAGATTCTTGCTCACGCTGATGATGATGTTCGTCTGTCGAGATGCGTTCGAAGATCGAACCTATTAGGTAAAAGGCAAGAGATCGTCCACCCACGAAGATTCTATAACTGGAAGATAGATGAGAGAGAAGATTTAAAACACATAGAGATAAGAGGGAAATAGAATAGAGGTAAGGAATAAACAAGAATCCTATTGAGATATTTGCCAAATAATCTTTAGTAAAATAGTTTTGACACTCTACAAACAACGACCATTAGCTAGGGTATCCTACAGGCTGACTGGACCGAGGGGTATCGAAAAACCAGAGCTCTGATACCACTTTGTAACGCCCCAAGATCGGTACTATGCAGATTTTAGCATTCCAGCCAAATCCGCATAATAACGATCCTAAAGGACGCCCACCAGGCATAACGTGCACGTCGCAACACGCACGTTATGCGGGTGGAATTGTGATAACATTACAACAGTTCTCGATGGAACCCACAAAAGAACATATATACAACAACGACTCACAGAGTCAAGAACCAAAGATACAATACAAAGATCCAATTAACAACGGAAGCGGGTAGCGTCCGACTACGGACAAGATACAAATTGGACTAAGAGTCCTGAAGATAAGCAAAGGCACCATATCCCTGCCCAGGCCAAGCCTAGCCGGAGGGATTCCCAAGCTAACGTCGTCAGACTTCAAACCTGTCGGCTGCATTGGAATAGCAGCCCCGAAGGGGTCAGTACTATGAAGCACTGGCAAGTAATACTCACAAGATATCAAAGCTGAATTCCGATGGAACAGGGTTAGCGATAGAGGCGGCAGCAAGCAGCACTAAGAACTTATAGAGACACACTACAACTTTCGTCTAATAGAGAGGGGGTAAGAGAGCGCATAGGGGACCAACTATACTAACACCAAACATAACCCAGCCGATTCCTTACCAGCCCGTTTATCCTACGAGCAGCAAGCCCAAAGGCACTCACACAGTTGGCAATTTTATATTTTATTATTGAAGTAGCTCTATCTTACTAATCAATTTATTAACATCAGGTGTAGGTTGTCTATGATCTTGTTAGCCAGCACATTTCACCAAGTCGTCCATAACCGCGGACACGGCTTTTCGAAAAGATTTAACCCTGCAGGGGTGCACAAATGTAACCACACGCACTTCAACCCTTCTTGCCATGCAATTAGCACACTTCCGGGGTATGCTGGCAGGGTGTCCGACGCTACACTTTCCTTCACTACCGCACAAGTCCAGGGAACCACCTAGCTAGGTCTTGCCCACCTTGAAAGTCCGGCCGAAGCTCCGAGATGGACCTAACCGTTTGCGCCTATGGCTAGGTGACACAGACTACCATGAGCTGGTCACTTCGCATCATACCGCAAGCCCTACGTAAGTAACCACGTATCCATCTTACCATATCATCCACGCTTGTAACCGTAGAAACACTCGAACTACTTGTGGCGCCCTGGACAAGGCTGCAGATCCGGTACTAGGTCGAGGGGAGTCCCATTTCCTCCCACATGTGGGTAGTGCGCTCAGTCTTGGATCAGAGGACAAGAACTCGGGTCCTAGGCGACACTAGCAGAACAAATCACCACGATTGGCCTTCCGCCGGTGCCTTATCTTTATTAATTATATCCCATCGCCAAGCATTAAAGATTAACATGTGAATTAACCCAACTAATATATTAAAGCATGACTAGATAAAGACTTGAGCAAAACAAACCTAAGCATGCACTACGACTCGCAAGGCCAACAAGATAAACAAGCAACAGGTTAATAGGATGTGGAGGTGGGGCATATCATGTCTGCAAGGTAAACATGCAAATAGGATCGGGACACAAGCATCGTAATATAAGGCTAGCAAGGAACAAAAGATAGGACGAGTGAGAGACAGAAAACAAGCGAAGATAGCAAGGAAGTATCACTTGCCTGCAATCCGGTAGAGGTAGCAGAACCTGTCGTTGCTCACATCAACTCAACGTCCTATTCCCGAAGAAGCAACAAACACTGGACAACGGAAAAAAATGCATTTTACTACTACGGTAAAAGATCCGTCATGTTGATGCAATGCATGCATGGCATGGCAAAACATGAGGAGATACAACTATAACAAATTTAAATGGAACCGAGATTCCAACATTTAAATATATGGTTCAAGTTATTTTTCTAACCATCAAAATTAAATGTTATTAGCAAGTCTAAACAATGCATGGGTGAGCTACTCAAAATTAAATGGAACCGGGTCAACAATTAAATTAGAACCCACATATTCCATATTTAATTATTTAGGTGATAAACAAAACACAACTAAAATGCAAGTTACATGATGCAAACATGAGCAATTATGGCATATTCAAATTCCTTACATTTTTCTGATCAAAATTCATATATAACATTTTAAAATTGGAGTTACCAATTAAAAGATATGAAAATAAACATATTGCAAAAATAATAAAACAAAAAGAAAACAGGAAAATGGGTGGAATAGGTGTGGCCGTGGGGAGTTGAACTCGGGATCGGCAGGGTGAAGAACAGGGCAGCAAGCCACTGGGCTAGGCTAGTGTTATTGCTAGATACTAGACCCAACCTTACAAGAAGCAAAGTGGCGAGGCTTAACTGAAGTTTGAGACAGTAGCTTCAGGTTTTCAGAGGCAGTGCGCTACGATGACAGAGATCGATCTGCAGCGGCGGGCAGGTTCGCGAGCTTGAGATGCTGAGGAAGCTGGGATGCCCTGGTGTGGGTGCGCGGGTGTGTGATGTGCTTGCGTGCAGCGAGGAGCCGGGGCAAGGAAGGAGCAGCTCCGATCTGGAGCTTGGGCTGGCTGCCATGGACATGTCGGCCATGGAGCCTGGGCGTGAGTGGAACGAGGCGAGGACGACGGATTCGAACGAGAAAGAGGGGCAGGAGATGCGGTTGCTCACCATGGTGCTGGCTGGCGAAGAGGAGGAGCTCGGGGACCTAAAAGCTGGCCGGATGTAGAGGAAGACGTGCTTGGCGACCATGGCGTGCACCCGATGGACATAGTCGACGATGGGGAAGCTGCAGGAGGAAGCGATGGTCGAGGGAGAGTTGTCTCGGAGCTTCGCGAACACGTTGCGGTGCCGGGTCAGGAGACGGAGCGAGCCGGGGCGTGGAGATGGCGACAAATTCGACGGCGGGGCGGCGACGGTCGGTGAGGACATCGTGGAAGAAGACGACGCGTGCGGCGTTCCAGGCTACGATTCCTTGCGCTTGAGCGTAGAGGACGACGAGGCGGATGAGATGACGCGCCTAGGTCGCGCCACGGGCGTCCATGTCCTCGCGTGCGTCGGCGACGTCCGGTGGCGGTTTCGGAGGTGGAGAGAACAGCGCAGGAGAGAGGAGGAAACGGAGGGGAGAGAGCGAGACGGTGGCGGTGCAAGAGGGGAAAGGAAAAAAGAGGAGGGCTAGGGTTTGGAGAAGGAGGCCACGGGGTTTGCTTTATAGAAAGGGGAAGGGGAGCACGGCGCCGGTGGTGGAGAAGGTCACGCCATGTGCGTGCTCCTCTGTACGGGAAGAAAACGACAGGGAGGCGATGGTGGTGGGCTTGGTGGCCTCCGGTTGGGCCACTTGGGCCTGGCCGGTTGGCTGCCCCTTTTTTTGTGTGTGCTATTTTTTTTAAGCGGCAAAAATAAAATAGTTGGGGCATCAAATTAATTCCAAAAAAATATGAAATATAGGGTTTGAGGCAATTAAAATATTTTGCAAGATTTGAAATAGATTCTCATATATTTTCGAATATGGTCTTGATTTTTTTATTTGAAAATCAGAAAAGAGAGGGAGGTGGATTGATTAAACCATAGATTTATTTTGAAAAGAAAATAGGGTTTGAAAAATATATTTTTAGAGTTTATGGATTTATTATTTGTTAAAACTTTGCAAGGTGATATGATGATGATGAGATGATGATGCAAAAGAAAAACAAGCAAATCTAATTTGGGGAAAACCCCGGGACATTACACATATTCAAGCCACATTTTAGTAGTGTAATAATTCATAAGCAATGTGGTCATTAAGTTAAATATGGGGTTGCTTCCAAATAATTACACCAATTATTTGGCACTACATTTAATTTGTTAGATAAATTAAATGATGATATCAGTGCATAAACTTGACATGTCATCATGATTGTGCATTGCACCTCTTGTATGCCTGTTATTTATTTGTTCTCCTGTTATTGTTTGTGTATCGGTAGATTCAGGAGTCAAGGTTCCACCACAGTACCTTGACGATCCGTGCTTCTAGCCCCGTCAGCAAGGCAAGAGATAACCTAACCTTCTTGGCATATATCATCCTAATGTTTTACGAGTATTTTCTCCACCATAATATTGCATTCGATTCCAATGTCAACTTTTGGTCAATGTGTAGAGTATCCCATGAATTGCATGTTCCCTACACCATTACATGTTTTCCCTCCTATTAACCATAGGTTGATGTGTTGGCCTGAGTTAAAGATTATATCTGTTGTACTTTATGCTTAGCTATGCTTAGCCATGTTTAGTGGTCCGGTAATTATTTCCATGATTATGAAATTGATGGAATGTTCGGACAAGGTGGAGACTTCACTACTAGGGAAAAGCTTACCCGTGGCGCACCAAATGGCTTACCCGTGGCGCAGGGGCCTGCGCCACGGATTGCCACGCCACGGGTAACCACACTTACCCGTGGCGCAGGCACAAGATGTGCGCCACGAGTATTGCCCATGGCGCACATGTCTATCTTGCGCCACGGCTAAGGGGAAGTACCCGTGGCGCACCTCTTACTCGTGCGCCACGGCTAGGGTGCGCCACGGCTACCTTCTGTCATGCGCCACGACTAAGTTTTTCTATATTTTTTTATATACAGAAAATACAGTATTTATACAGATATTTATACAGGTATTTATACAGTTGTTAATACAGATGTTAATACAGATTGCAGAACAATATACAAAATACATAGATCACACATGCACTATAACTAAAATATATCACGGATCATCATATATATACATCGAGAGGTATCGAGTAGCAAGTTCGAACATCACATTACAAACTAAAGAAGGTTTAATTACAACACGTGTTTCCATCCATTGTTGGAACATAACCTAAGACAAGCATAAGATAGCTAGGCGTCGACGGTCTTCGGGGCCGGGAAGGGGCGGACGTCGTCTTTCGTGAAGGGCTGGATGTTGCCTTGTGCCTTTAAACGTCGTTCCACCTCCGCATTATCGAGTGGAGCGCCGTCGTAGTAGAACTTGCCTCCAACGGTGCAGACATCGTGTAGTATGATCCGCACGAACGTCTCCTGGATGCGATAGAATTCTTGTCGGAGATCAAGATCTTGGATCGTCGCCAAGTTCTCGGCCCAGCGTTGTAGTTGTTCTGGCAACTTGAGTTGCTCTGCATCCCGTACGAAGGCACGGATCTGGTGGATGGCGTAGTAGGCATCCCTCTCGCTGTTGTTTGGTTGCGTGATGCAAGCAAAGTTGACAATATGGTGGAATATGGCAATACCTCCTCTTCCCTTTCTCTTCCTTTTGAGGATGCCTCCCCTCATAGTGAAGCCAACTAGAGCACTATCCAAAGCCTTCTTGAGGTTGGTGTAGTCTTTCGGTTTGTGCTCCCTACCCGAGTCCAAATATGTGACTAGGGAATAAGCCGGGCAAAGAACGAGCAGGACGCAATACTTGTCTCTGGGCAAAACAACAATTTAGACAGAGTGTTAGAAAAACAATGATACAAAACTAATTTAGACAGAGTAGAGAATGACTACTTACTCGGGATAGTAGGGCAAGAGAATGTAATCCTTCCACTTGTTCTCCACCATGATTTCTTCGAGGTGTTTTGACATAAATTGCCAGCCTTGATGGCTTCTGAAGTTGGTCTCGATCATGTAGTAGGGGTCCACTATTGCGACGCCCCCGATCTTCTCTTTTTGGACTTGGTGGGCCATACTGAGAAAGAATAAGCGGACTAAGTGAGGATGGAGCCGCCTCAAGTTAAACATCTTGAAGATGTCATCAAACCGTAGGAACAGCAAATCAGCCGGCTCTTGTATGCAAAAGCCATCAACTCCTCTGGCACCTTGGCAGTGAAAAGCGGGTGTGGGTGTGTTGGATCTTCATTTTAAGAAGATCCAGCTCTCGTGTCAGAACACGCTCATGCAGCATCTGCATATCCCCACTCATGAGGCTGAGCACATCACGCGGTACCATCGGTAGGCCCGCAATATGTATTTGCTGCATAACATCTTTGTTGGGTCCTGGCCCGTCCTTAAACCGGATCGGTTTCGGAGGCATGGGAGGCTGGCTGCTCGAGCCATGGCTGGCACCCTGCTGCGGCTTTGGAGGCATAGCGGGCTGGCTGCCGGATGCATAGTCGCTCTTCCTAGTTCTTTTCCGCGCCTTCTTAGGCTTTGAAGGGATGCCTCCTCCGGCCGCTAGCGCTTCACGACAGGTTCCAAGTAGTGTGTTGGGGCTCAGGATAGCTTGTGATGCTTCTTTCTGTGTGAAGTCGTCGGCTGGAGGCGTCTCTTGAGAATCGAACAGACGCTTCGTGCACGTGGCTTTATCTGGTTGACTGGGCTCGTGAGTGTGCGGAGCACTTGACGGTTCATCAAGAGAAGCCATGAATCCTCCGTCTTCGCAGCAGTCATCATCGTTGTAGCAGTCATCGAAGATGTCATCTTCCCGTGCCGCAGGCTCTTTCAGTTGTGGTGGTGCTGGTGCGCTGGCCTTGACAGGGTTTTGCCCCAACCCGACTTCCGGTGTTGTGTGTGGAGTGTCCGGGCTAATAAGGATTTGGGTTTTAAGCCACATCATGGCCCAGGGGATGCATTCACGGAGGAGAAGGTGGTCCTCGGCTCCCACGGGTTGAACAGGAGGATCCACCTCATCGCAGCCCGCAAACACCCTAATCAGTGAGACCTTGAAGAAGCCATCTGGTATCGGCCTGTTGTGGTGCATGCGATTTTTGGGCGCAACGATGGTAGCCCTAGCAACATCTTTCAACTCTCCATTCACATGGTGTAGGAGAGTGCATCTAGTGTCGCCCTGCGAAGAACATGCATGTACGGCGTTAGATATGCAAGGCAAAGGGAAAATGGATGAAGTAATATGCGCTGAGCCTACGACGCTTATATACCATGAGGGCGTCGAGCTCGGCCATTGTCGAGACACCGCCGACAGCTTGAGATAAGGAGTCGGAGTGGGCACCGCTTGGCGCGGTGCCGGCCGGCGAATTCTCCGGAGCAGGCGACGGCGTGGTGAGGACCGGTGGAGTATCCTGGACAGGTGGAGGGTGGCGGCGCGGTGTTGGCGGACGAAGCCGCCGACAAGGTGTTGTCCGCCGTGTTGCCTCCAAAGTTGGGCACTGGACACGGCCCTTGTCGACCTCCGTCGATCCAATCCGTTACCGAGGTCACGACGGAAGGAAGGAAACCGGCTAGCGCCTTGGCCACTAGTTCGTTGACTATATCCTCCTGCTTGCGCTTCTTCCTCTCCTTTCGTGTGTCCTTGTCCTCGGCATAATAGTCATACCATAGGACCTTGCCATGGCCGACAACACGGCCACCTAACGGTGGCTTGTCCAGATCCCGCCCCTTGACCTTGTTCAACGCCGCGTTGAATGGAGTGTCCCACACGGGCTTCGTCGAACTCTGGGAGGAGCTTTCTTCCGTGGCTCTAGACTTTTCCACTTCCTCCAGAGCCTTTTGGAACTTCACGACTGCGGGATCCGTCGTAAGTTCCTTGGTAACCGGGTCCTCCGTGAACCGAGCCCTGACAAAGTTTCTAGTCTGCTTGTGTTTAATTTTGGCAAAGGGGTTCTCCATGCCCTTTTCTGCCCACTCAGCGTCCTGCTTCTCCCATTTGGGCTCTGCCGCGAAATAACCACCACT
>QRDG01000561.1:0-26503 GCA_012064385.1 Puccinellia tenuiflora | reverse complement strand
CTCCTAGTGCCAAAAATTAGCAAAGGTCATGCCGATTTTTTCACGGAAAAATTCGGCATGACCTTTGCTAATTTTTGGCCATAGGAGTGTCGGAAATTTGCCGAAACGGAAATGAATCGACATTTCGGCAAAACATCGGCACTCATATAAAATCCCTGCAAATTTACAACAATAAAAACTGGCACACAACTCCGGCAAGATACATATATTCATCACAGACGAACCGGCACACAACTCCGGCAAATATAGAAACATTCATCACACATATAAACCGGCACGCAACTCCGGCAGTATAATATTGAACAAAAATAAACCGGCACACAACTCCGGATTCCATCGCATGCATCCTACCTTGCTTCAAATTCACCAGCAGCAAGCAACATCAGCACCCCTACCAGGAGCAAGCAAAACCACCACCACAACCTGCAAGCAACATGGAAAACTCAATTAGATACTAACAGCAAGCATTGCATTAATACTAACAGCAAGCAATACTAACCCTAACTGATTTTGCATTGTTCCCCTATTATTCACAATTCTTAGACAATCAGTAGCTACAATTTTAGTTAAAAGAGGTCATTTTAACTCTTCTTCACTTTTTAAACACAGAAGCATGATTAAGCAAGGTTTGTACTTTAACAAGCAAAAATAGCATTTTAATTTTAACTCCATTTTAGTTGCACTTAAGCACTAACAATACTAACATATTAAAAGCAACATTATAAAGTGTGCTACAGTACCAAAACAATCCACAACAATCACTAACAACATTTTTATAAAGGGACATTTAAATTCTTTAAAACGTTATTCTAGGCAGAAATCAGTATTCTTAGTGTTTATTAAACCTAGACTGTTCTCTTGCTCCAAAATTCAAGCAAAACTATGTTTAGGTTCTCTGTTAGTATTAGAAGCTAACCTAATTGGATTCAGTCCAAAATTTTGTTCACAAAAATTAGGATAAATGCTTAAAGTGCTCTCTGACCATATTTTAAAACACAAGCAATTCACTAACTAACCCTAACCATCAGCAGCAAGCAAGCAATTCACTAACTAACCCTAACCATTTCTGTCTAATTAACCCTAACCATCAGCAGCAATTCACTAACTAACCCTAACCATCAGCAGCAAGCAACAATTCACTAACTAACCCTAACCATTTCTGTCTAATTAACCCTAACCATCAGCAGCAATTCACTAACACTAACGGATTTTTGCAGTAAAAGAAGAAGAGAAAGGGAGGGAGTGTGGAGATCGATGCCAAACCTGGGGGAGTAGGGGGCTCGGTCGGGGAGGAGGGCGGCTCTGGCGGGGAGTAGGGGGCTCGGCCGGGGAGGAGGGCGGCTCTGGAGGGGGCACGGGAGAGGAGGAGGAAGCGGCCGGGAGGGGAGGCGGCGGCGGCTCGGGCACGACCGAGGAGGAGGCAGCGGCCGGGAGGGGAGGCGGCGGCAGACACGGCTCGGGCACGACCGAGGAGGAGGGCGTCAGGGAGGGGAGGCGGCGGCAGCCACGGCTCGGGCACGGCCGAGGAGTAGGCTCGATGCGGCGGCGATCGACGGCAACGAAGACGGAGAGGAGGGGAACGACCGGCGCAGAGAGAGTCGAGTGTAGTGGGGAACGGTTCGCGCGCGCGATTTTTAGATCTAGGTCAACTTACCCGTGGCGCACGATAGCATCCCTGCGGCACGGGTAAGTAGAATAGCCGTGGCGCAGGGAAATATGGGTGCGGCATGGGTAAGTTATGCGTGGCGCAGGACGGCTTCCCTGCGCCACGGCTAACTAGTTTTTTATATATTTTTCTGCATTTCATCCAATACTTATTACAATTGCATTTCATTTAATTTATAATATTTCTTCTCATTGCATTTCATTCATAATTTCATTTATACTCCTAAATATTAATTAGTATTACACATCACATTTATAATATTTCTTCTCATTGCATTTCATTTATAATTTTTCTTCTCATTGCATTTCATTTATAATATTTCTTATCATTTCATTTTCATTTTTCATTGCATTTCATTTAAGACACACATTTAAATATTAGTATTACATATCACATTTCAATTTAATTTCCAGACACATTTCAAATATTAAAAATACCTAATATTAGGATATCTAATATTCCGATGATATTAGGATTACAAAAATTCTAGGGTACAAATTCCGATGATATTAGGATTACAAATTCCCACACCAGCTATAGCTAGCATTTCACAATCTTCTTTCCCTTCTTGGTGGCGGTCGAATAATTTAGCCTCGGGACATTCGACTTCTTCTTGCGAACGGAAGACCACCTGACTTGGGGTAGTGTTGTCCTGCTTCTTCTTGTGGTGTATGTTTCTTCATCGTCGTCGTCATCTTCCATCTTCGGGTCGCCGTACTGGTCGAAATCTTCCTCGTTGGCGACTCCATCCATTCCGATGATGCTCCTTTTTCCTCTTCTCACGACAACACGGCTAGGCATTGTCGGGTCGGTTATGAAGAAGCATTGGTCAACTTGGCTGGCCAGTACCCATGGTTCAGTTTTCGCTATGACGCTCGCGGTAGCAGCAGACTTGGAGGGTTCGGGTATAGACATGGTGGTGAAATATCCGTCTTCTTTTTTTGGACTGACGCTCTTAGCCCATCTGACACAGAACATCGGCACCTTGTCTCCAGAGTAGTCCAGCTCCCAGATCTCCTCGATCCTTCCGTAGTACCTTTCTTTGACGTCACCGGTGAAGGATTCCATCGTTACCCCTGAGTTCTGATATTCTCTATTCTTGTCTTTTTCCTCCGTGTAGAACGTGTAACCGTTGATATCGTATGCTTGATATGTCATCAGGTTGGGTGCGGGGCCCTGTGACAAGAGGAATATGAGTTTTCCTTCCGCAGAATCCGTTGACGGAGGATTATCTAGAAGGTGGCGCTTGAACCAACGCGTGAAAGTGGCGTTGTGCTCTTTGATTATTTCGACGTCCGTTCGATGCTGGCCATTGTCACTATACTTCTTCTCAATGAAGCTTTTGTGTTTTTCCAACCAAGGATCGACCACTTGTATGTGTTGTAGTGCTACAAAGTTTGCATTGTCAAAGTTGGCGCGTCGGCCAGAGTCGTCCACATGCAGTTCCCTCCTGCCTGTTTTGTGACCTGCTCCATCGAGCCTACCAAGGTGCTTGTTTTCGGGCAGACCAACAGGGTTCTCGACGTCTAGAAAATTCGTGCAGAAAGAGATGCACTCTTCGGTGAGATAGCCCTGGACGATGCTTCCATCTGGACTGGCCCTGTTACGAACGTATCCTTTGATGACACCATTCATTCTTTCGAACGGCATCATGCTGTGCAGGAACATCGGCCCGAGCTGTATGATATCATCGACGACATGGATCAGCAAATGCACCATAACGTCGAAGAATGCAGGAGGGAAGTAAATCTCAAGCTCATTTAGTATCACAATGATCTCTTCCTGTAGCCTTACGACTTTCTTCATGCTGATCGACTTTCGAGAGATGACGTCGAAAAAGTTGCATAGGCCAAATAGCGTTTGACAGACGTGTGGGTCCATTATCCCTCGGAGTGCAACCGGAAGTATCTGTGTCATCAGCACGTGACAGTCATGAGACTTCATCCCGCTGAACTTTTGTTTGACTGCGTCCAGATATCTGCTTATCTTTCTCGCGTAACCGGAAGGAAATTTCACTCCGAGAAGGCACTTGATAAACTGTTCGATCTCCTTATGGCTTAGAGTGAAGCACGAAGGAGGGCAGTAATAGTCATTCTGTTTCGCCTTTTTGCCCTTCCGATGACCTTCCATCTCCTCCTCCTCGGACAGATCATTATCATCGTCAGGGCGTCCTCCGTGGAGATCTTTCCTGATACCCAATGATCTCAGGTCGCTTCTTGCTTTCGGCCCATCTTTAGTCCTCTCAGGCATGTTGAGAAGGGTGCCAAGCAGACTCTCGCATACGTTCTTCATGATATGCATGATATAAAGGCTATGAGGTGTTTCGAGGATCTTCCAATATGGCAAGTCCCAGAAAACAGACCTTGTTTTCCATACCTTCAGCAGTGGTGGCGGAGCCTTTTGCTTCTTCCCCGGCGGAGGGCACTCATCCCAGCTTGTCAACAGCATGTCGATTTCTTCGCCGCTCCTCTTACGTGGGGCTCTTCGGATCTCAACGGTACCATCGAACAGCTCTTTGCGGTTTCTCCACAGGTCGTCCTTGCGAAGCCACCTTCGATGTCCCGTGAACACTGTTTTTGAAGACCCGAGATCTTTCTCTAGCTGCATATATGTTGTATCGTCCATGCACCTAACGCATGCACAGTGTCCGTGGACCACCTTGCCTGCGATATATCCGTAACCGAGATAGTCTTGCACCGTCGTGATCAACGCGGCTCTCATAGGGAAGTAATCTTCCGCGACGGCGTCCCATGTGCTGACCCCTACATTCCATATCTTGTGTAGCTCATCTCTCAAGAGCTGCAGATACAGATTGATGTCGTTTCCTGGTTGTTTCAGCCCTTGGATTAGCATGCTCATGTGAATGTACTTCCTCTTCATGCACAACCATGGGGGTAGGTTGTATATCCATACAAACACGGGCCACGTGCTATGTGTGCTGCTCTGGTTGCCAAACGGATTGAGCCCATCGGTGCTCACGCCCAACCTGACGTTTCTTGGATCGTTCCCAAAAGTTGGCTATTCAAAGTCTAACGCTTCCCACTGCTTAGCATCTGAAGGGTGTCTCAGCATCTTATCCGCCTCTTCGTTTTCGTCATCATTTTCCGGCTTATTCCTTTTCGAGTGCCAGCACATTAGCTTTGCTTCCTTAGGGTCTGTGAAAAGCCGCTGCAGACGAGGAATGATCGGAAGGTACCATACCACTTTTCGAGGAGCTTTCTTCTTCCCTTTCTTGTATCGAGCAGCGCCACACACTGGACATGCAGTCTTCTTCTCGTCATTTTCCCGATAAATGAAGCAATCATTGATGCAGACGTGGTACTTGTTGTGCGGTAAATCAAAAGGGCACACGATTTTTTTGCCTCTTCGATACTGCTAGGACAAGTGTTCCCCTCGGGAAGACGATCGTGCCAAAATTTCAAGTTCTCGTCGAAGCTTGCGTCTGTCCATCTGTGTTTTGCCTTCATCTACAGAGCCCGTAGTGTTACTTTCAAGCGGGTATCCTCGGGCCCACATCCCGCATACAACGGAGTATTCGAGTCTATCTCCAGTTGCGTCAGCTTAGCCTTCTCCCTAGCAGCGTTGCTCGACTTTCTGAGTAGCAATTCTTGAACATGAGGGTCCCGCACGACTGAAGTTAGCATCGTCAGCTCAACGTCTTCTCCATCATCTACGTCGGCTTCCTCTTCATTATCATCATGCCCGACGTATTCTACGTCATCATAATCGGGAGGCGCCTCTTCGTCTTCCTGATCATTTCCTGCCGCGCCTCCATGGACGTCCTCATCATCATCCTCGTAAGTGAAGTCATCCATAAAATCTTTCCTGAGCAGATGCTCCTGCAATGTACCGGAAAAGGGATCGAGCACGGTGCCGAGTTTGCATGTTCGACACGGACACTTTATCCCGGTGTCGTTGTTTTTAACCATCACCGTCGTCGCATATTTCAAATATCTAGCAACAATACTTTCGCTCATCATGATGACCATTGTCGCCCCCCTCTCTACATATAGAACAAAGGAATTATATTAGAAACAAAATATTTCACGGAAAAATTTGGCATGACCTTTGCTAATTTTTGGCCTTAGGAGTGCCGGAAAATTCGCCGAATGTAAATGAATCTACATTTCGACGAAAACATCGACAACTAATCATTTCGATCATGGCATATACATATGCAAACAAACGCAACCACACATCCTCATCCATCACACAATGCAACCAATTCATCCATCACACATGCATACAACAACCACAGACATATCACAAACCCTTCTCATCCATCACATAGAACCACACACATCAAAGCCTTCTCATCCATCACATACACTCACCTTCCAACGAAGACGTCGAAAGAGAGAGCGCCCGGAGGAGGAAGATTGAGCACGAGGTGTGGGAGATGTTTCTTCACATATACATGAAGAAAATAAGTAGATTTATGTGGCAAAATATGTAAAGAGAGAGAAGAAAATGAGGTGGGGAGAGAAAGGGACGTGCAGATCTGGAATGGAGAGGTGGGGTGGAGTAAGAGGAGAGGAAAAGAGGTGGTGCAGCCAAAAAGTTAAAGTGCAGCCAGGCTTAGCCGTGGCGCACGTAGTGTGGCTGCGCCACCACTATTCCTTAGCCGTGGCGCACGGTAATGCCCTGCGCCACGGCTAAGTGGGGTAAAATTCACGCCAGAAATGGTGCAGGTGAGACCCACGCTTACCCGTGGCGCACAGGGGCACAGTGCGCCACGGTTAAGTGGGGTAAAATTGGCGCCACAAATGTGCACCCGGTCCCACACTTAGCCGTGGCGCAGGCTTCTACGGTGCGCCACGGCTACGGGGCTACCCGTGGCGCACATAATTGTTCTGCGCCACGCCTAAGTACGCGCAGGCCGGCCGGCCAGGGCCCATCTTAGCCGTGACGCAGGTCTTACAAACCTATGCCACGGCTAAGTTGGAGTCAGTGGCGCAGCCCCGGACGGTGCGCCACGCATACTTAGCCGTGACGCACCACGTAGGCAGTGCACCATGGTAGCTCTTCCTACCTATAAGCTTTTTCCTACTAGTCTGTGAAGGTTCAGAGGAAAGTTTTGCTTGGCCGCCGCTCGGGTGCTTGCTAGTTTCTCTAGAAGCCTGCCCTCGTGCTGATATCAATCCAGGTCGATGTCGACCACCAGGGGCATGCGTGCGTACGTCTCATGGCTCCGGCCAAACCACACGTTTTCCCACGAGCTGGTGCCCCGACCGTGAATGCATCACAGCTGATGTCAAACTCGCGCAGACGCCGACCGATGGTCAAACCGCAGCCACAAACCTGTATAAAGTGTCCCCCTCTCATCGACCCCAGTGTCACAACAGAATCACACACGTTTCCTACTCTCGGGACTCACACGCAACGCCGAAACCAGAGCCATACTGCAGAGTCGTCCCCGATCGAGCTGACTAGCTCCCGGCTCCTGTCCTGAGCGAGAGCGACCACCATGGCGGCTCTGGTCTGGACGGTGGCGGCGGCCGTGGCGGCGGTGCTGGCGTCGTGGGTGTTCAGCGAGCTGGCGCGCCTCGTGTGGAGGCCGCGCGCCATCACCAGGCAGCTCCGGGCGCAGGGCGTGGGCGGGCCGGGCTACAAGCTCCTCGCCGGGAACCTCGCCGAGATCAAGCAGCTCCGCGCCGAGAACGCCGGCGCCGCGCTGGACGTCGGCGACCACGACTTCGTGCCGTTGGTGCAGCCGCACTTCCGCAAATGGATCCCCATCCACGGTACCAAACTGTAAACTGATTTCTCCGGTAATTTGATATCTAGCTAGTTCATGTTCTCACCTTCCTCTCTGCCTCTGCAGGACGCACGTTCCTCTACTGGTTCGGGACGAGGCCGACGCTGTGCATCGCCGACGTGAACCTGGTGAAGCAGGTGCTCTCCGACCGCAACGGGCTCTACCCCAAGAACACCGGGAACCCGAACGTCGCCCGGCTGCTCGGCAAAGGGCTCGTGCTCATCGACGGCGACGACTGGAAGCGCCACCGGAAGGTCGTCCACCCTGCTTTCAACATGGATAAGCTCAAGGTACGTACCTACCGTGTGTACTGTCCACCAGATCCATCAGCACGCGCACTTTGATTGATGTGTTCTTTGCAACTACAAAAAAGAGATATGTTTGATTTGATTTTTTTAATAAGTATGCAAATCGGCGTTTCACTTTCGCTGATGTTTTGTGCATTGACAATTGGCGCCACAGATGATGACGGTGACCATGTCTGACTGCGCTGGGTCGATGATGTCGGAGTGGAAAGCCAAGTTGGAGAAGGGCGGCGAAGCGGAGATTGACCTGAGCAGACAGTTTGAGGAGCTAACCGCCGACGTGATCTCTCACACGGCGTTCGGCAGCAGCTACACCGAAGGGAAGAAGGTGTTTCTGGCGCAGAGGGAGCTCCAGTATCTCGCCTTCTCCACTGTATTCAACGTCCAAATCCCAGCATTCAGGTAAACTTCAACTACCTTTTCCCCTTCCTCTGTTCTGGTCAACGCAAAATACATACACCGTTTTTCTTTAGAGAAGAGGCACAAAATACATAAATAGTTTCACACCGAAAGATAGATAACTAATCAGTGCGTATTCGTCGAATTAAACAGGTACATTCCGACTGAAAAGAACCGTAAGATATGGAAGCTCGACAGGGAGGTGAGGACCATGCTCATGAACATCATCAAAAGCCGGCTCGCAACCAAGGACACCATGGGCTACGGGAACGACCTGCTCGGCCTCATGCTGGAGGCGTGCGCGCCGGAGCACGGGGAGACTCCGATCCTGAGCATGGACGAGATCATCGACGAGTGCAAGACCTTCTTCTTCGCCGGGCACGACACCAGCTCGCACCTCCTCACATGGACCATGTTCCTGCTGAGCACGCACCCAGAGTGGCAGGAGAAGCTCAGGGACGAGGTGCTCACGGAGTGCGGCAACGAGGTTCCCACCGGCGACATGCTCAACAAACTCAAGCTCGTCAACATGTTCCTGCTGGAAACCCTCAGGTTATACTCCCCCGTATCGATCATTCAGAGGAAGGCGGGTCCAGATGTCGAGCTCGGTGGCATCAGAGTGCCAGAAGGCACGGTCCTGACGATCCCCATCGCGGCGATGCATCGTGACAAGGAGGTCTGGGGTGAGGACGCCGATGAATTCAAGCCTATGAGGTTCGAGAAAGGTGTGACCATGGCCGCAAAGCACCCCAATGCATTGTTGTCATTCTCCAGCGGGCCGAGGTCGTGCATAGGGCAGAACTTCGCGATGATCGAAGCCAAGGCCGTCATCGCCGTGATTCTTCAGAGGTTCTCGTTCTCCCTATCCCCCAAGTACGTCCATGCCCCGATGGACGTGATCACGCTGCGGCCCAAGTTTGGGCTTCCCATGGTCCTAAAGAGCCTGGAGGTGTAGGGATAAGCATATAGTCTATTCTCGTGTTGAGTAGTAGCACGATTTTTTCTCGTTGTTCTAGGTTTGTCTAAGTCACTAAAGTTATGAAAAAATGTGTCCATATCCACAACGTCAAATCTATATAGCACGGAAATTTATTGTATGATTAATGTAATAAAACTATTTTTGTGTACCGGATGTTGCTATAGATATATTTTTCTTCACATAATGTGATCTGTGACTTGTAATAAACTTAAAACCGAATGTTGTAATAAAATTGGTTGTGTGTATTGATTGATATAGAGGCCGGAGTTCTATTCCCCTTTTCAGGGGCGGACCTTTGGCTGGGCCAATCTGGATCGTGGCCCACCCCAGCCTATACAGTTTTGCCTATTTACCCCTTTGTAACGCAAATGCTATATATTGCTCGTTAGCGACTCAAACCGCCAGCGTCGCCTGAAGGAAGCTGCGTATGGGCCGGTCCATCCGTCTGATATTTCTTTTTTCTCTTTACTTTCTTAGTCTGTTATCTATTCTATTTTCGTTTTTATTTTTCTTTTCTTTTTTCGTTTCTTTTCGGTTTTCGTTTTTTCTTTTGTTTTGCTTTTTTATTTTCCATTCTTTTATTTGTTATTTTAAAATATTTTTTCACTTTTTATGATTTCAAAAAATGTTTCGAAAATAGTTCAAATTTTAAATTTTGTTTATATTCAAGAAAAATCATATTAAAATTTTGTTCATATTTGAAAATTGTTCCAATTCAAAGTTTATTCAATTTTCAAAAATTATTCAAATTTAATATTTTTTATATTCGAAAATTGTTCTAATTCAAGATTTTGTTCACATTCAAAATTTGTTCCAATTCAAGATTTTGTTCATTTCAAAATTGTTCCAATTCAAATTTGTTCATATTAGAAAATTGTTCCAACACAAGATTTGTTCATATTAAAAAATTCTTCATTTTGAAAATTGTTCAAATTTAAATTTGTTCATATTAAAAAATTGTTCATTTTAAAATATTGTTCAATTTTAAATTTGTTCATATTTGGAAATTGTTCAGATTCAAAATTTTGTTCGTATTCAAAAATTTGTTCATATACAAAAAGCGTTCAGATTTTAAAAAACATCTAGATGTGAAATTTATTAGGATTTAAAAGCATATTTAAAAAAAAATAAAAAAGAGAAAAAAAACTCAGTTTTTTTATTGGGCCGCTCCAGACCGGCCCAATAAAAATTTATACTCCCCCGTATCGATCATTCAGAGGAAGGCGGGTCCAGATGTCGAGCTCGGTGGCATCAGAGTGCCAGAAGGCACGGTCCTGACGATCCCCATCGCGACGATGCATCGTGACAAGGAGGTCTGGGGTGAGGACGCCGATGAATTCAAGCCTATGAGGTTCGAGAAAGGTGTGACCATGGCCGCAAAGCACCCCAATGCGTTGTTGTCCTTCTCCAGCGGGCCGAGGTCGTGCATAGGGCAGAACTTCGCGATGATCGAAGCCAAGGCCGTCATCGCCGTGATTCTTCAGAGGTTCTCGTTCTCCCTATCCCCCAAGTACGTCCATGCCCCGATGGACGTGATCACGCTGCGGCCCAAGTTTGGGCTTCCCATGGTCCTAAAGAGCCTGGAGGTGTAGGGATAAGCATATAGTCTATTCTCGTGTTGAGTAGTAGCACGATTTTTTCTCGTTGTTCTAGGTTTGTCTAAGTCAAACTTAATTAAACTTGAGTAAAGTTATACGAAAATGTGTCCATATCCACAACGTCAAATCTATATAGCACGGAAATTTATTGTATGATTAATGTAATAAACTATTTTTGTATATTTATTTATTTCTGGGTCTTCTTCCCTACTCCAAATAGAAACAAAATCCGAATGAACCTAATTCGATTTTCAGATCTAGACACTCCCTTCCCCTTCAAGATCCAAGCTTTTGTCTGTCAACTACAGGACGGATACTTTTGAAAAGAGAAGTTGTGCTAATTGTAATCCTAACAGAGCAAAGCAGCAGTCACAAAAAGCCTTTGCTGATTCTTTCTATGCGTATTTGCGGGCAATCTTCCTTGAAGCCTCAATTGCTATTGGTAATCGGTTCTATCCCTTTCTTTCTTGCTTCTTGCTTGCAGCTCACTCTGCCCTTGCAAGTATGTTCGAAAGCACTAGCTGAGCTACACAAAAAGAATGAACATATTCTATATTCCCTTCCCGGAATGGAGTCAAGAAAGAACATACATCAAAGTTGTCCTTCTCCCGTAGGTCTCACCTCTTTCTTGTTCGGTCATCCTGTGTGCTTGGCAAGTGGAAGGTGCTAGCTTGGCTGAGATAGGAAGTTTCGCGAACTCGACTAAGTGTAGATGCGACTCCCAACTCACTCAATAAGAAAAAAAGACGTTGATCCACTTCAGATTATTTTTTATGAAAAAACAAGAAATGATGGAACCTACTTCCACCCTCCTGTGGATGCGGCATTAGCGGTCAACGAACTTTCCCTCTTCTAAGGAGGAATCGGCTCAGGCTAGATGGGCATTCAATAACAGATTAAAAGGTCTGTTATTTCAGTAGGGTTATGAAAGCTGTTTTGCGTCCAAGGAGGGAGTTTGCTTTACCCAACTCCCCTTTTTGATAACAAGGCAAAAACCTCCGACCCGACATTCATGAGTTTCGAATGAAGAATGAAGAGTGCCCTGCACCCTTAGATGAAATGAGTTGTAGCCTAAATCTTGGATTTGGAAGTTGGTAAAGACCCACCCCTTGTTTAAGTCAGAATGAGTCCCCGAGACATTGGCTTCCGCCAACAGTGAACTATTAAGGATCGCATCCCGCGCATATTCTACATTATAGCCTGCAACTAATTCAGCTTCCGCTTCTGGGAGATCAGACGGAGCTCGATTAGTTTCTGCTAGACGACTTAGTTAACGAAACAGGAACTCCATCCCTTGACACTAATTTCTCGTTTTCTCTGACCTTTCCGCTTGTGTCTGTCCCGCCCTTTTTGAGCCCGCCCTCCAAAGGTGCCTAGAGGACGGGCCAGACGCAGCAGAATTAATAAATATTCGAAGATAGACAATGGCATCTTGAAGCTCTATTTTATCAAACTTGATCGCCAGCCTATGGCGCTCTTTAAAGGAGTTTTGCGTGATAGAAAGGTTTGCATTATATCTGATTGATTCTCTGGGAATAAGGAGTGCGCTGGGCCGAACAGTGGTAGAACCTGGTGAACCGGGCCTACTACTAAACATTGATTCTCTCTCCTAACCACTCTTAAATATGTTAAATACACGGAATCGATCCAAAACTACAAGCAAGGGAATCAACTCTTATTGCCGTAAAGGAAAAATAACCCCTTTCCTTTATATATAGTCCGCCAAGTAGCCTTCGCCACCTATTCCTGAATTAAGGGAACGCGAGAAATCTTTCTCTATGTCAATTCAAAACAAAACAAACGGACGACTGAATCTAAAGAAATTCTTTTGAGAAGATTGTAAAAAGATAAGGAAACCTTAGATGCTTCATGATTTTCTCTTTGGCTCGATTGCTTTATATTTGTCTTATTTTATGAAGGCCTAAGAATGGAAGAGAATGAGAGATATTCATGTTATCGCGAGCCGCAGCCTGCAGACAGACTAACTAAGCGTGGTAGTCGAGTGAACGGGCTATCAAAAAGCTCTCGTTTTGTTGCGAGCTCCTTTCTCGAGAGGTCGTTTTCTCTGACCTTTCCGCTTGTGTCTGTCCCGCCCTTTTTGAGCTTTCTTTTGACTTAATAAAGACTGGAATTGGTCTACCGGATGTTGATACAGATATATTTTTCTTCACATAATGTGATCTGTGACTTGTAGTAAACACAAAACCGAATGTTGTATAAAGTTGGTTGTGTGTATTGATTGATATAGAGGCCGGAGTTCTATTCCCCTTTTCAGGGGCGGACCTTCGGCTGGGCCAATCTGGATCGTGGCCCGCCCCAGCCCATACAGTTTTGCCTATTTACCCCTTTGTAATGCAAATGCTATATATTGCTCGTTAGCGACTCAAACCGCCAGCGTCGCCTGAAAGAAGCTGCGTATGGGCCGGCCCATCCGGCCGATTTTTATTTTTTCTCTTTACTTTCTTATTATGTTATCTATTCTATTTTCGTTTTTCTTTTTCTTTTCTTTTTTTGTTTCTTTTCTGTTTCTTTGTTTCGTTTTTGTTTTTCATTTTTTATTTTCCATTCTTTTATTTGTTATTTTAAAATATTTTTTCACTTTTTATGATTTTCAAAAAATGTTTCGAAAATAGTTCAAATTTTTAATTTTGTTTATATTCTAGAAAAATCATATTAAAATTTTGTTCATATTTGAAAATTGTTCCAATTCAAAGTTTTTTCAATTTTCGACAATTATTCAAATTTAAGATTTTTTTATATTCGAAAATTGTTCTAATTCAAGATTTTGTTCACATTCAAAATTTGTTCCAATTTAAGATTTTGTTCGTTTCAAAATTGTTCCAATTCAAATTTGTTCATATTAGAAAATTGTTCCAACACAAGATTTGTTCATATTAAAAAATTGTTCATTTTGAAAAATTGTTCAAATTTAAATTTTTTCATATTAAAAAATTGTTCATTTTAAAATATTGTTCAATTTTAATTTTTTCATATTTGGAAATTGATCAGATTCAAAATTTTGTTTGTATTCAAAATTTTGTTCATATACAAAAAGCGTTCAGATTTTTAAAAACATCTAGATGTGAAATTTATTTGGATTTAAAAGCATATTTAAAAAAAATAAAAAAGAGAAAAAAAACTCATTTTTTTTATTGGGCCGCTCCAGACCGGCCCATGAAGCTACTCGCTTCACGCGACCAAAGCCAATCGCGTCGCTAACGGGCGCAATATAGGAGCTCCCCTTTGTAAACTGGCAAAATAATCAGTGAAACTAGCCCCGTTACTTGGTCAGCTCGCGCACTCCCCCCCCCCCCCCCCCCCCCCCCCCCAGCCCATTAGCCCTCAAAAGGATCCATCCCAAGGTCTGCCACTACCCCTTTTCGAGAAAAGATATATTTCTCTAAAGACTTGGCCAAACTTCATAGAACAAAGTTAGAACATCCATCATTTTGTAACGGAATGGGTATTTAATTCACTAGGGTTTACATTAGATTGGAAACTAGATAGGTGAGTTAATTTGCCAGCATATAATGTATTGTTTGTAAATAAAAATACTAAAATATTATATTTTAATTTTTTGTTGATTTTTTATTCCAATCACATACAAACATATATAGTTTTACTGCCATTTTCAGTCAATATCAACACACGGGATGGGCAAGATCCATACGACTCACCCCTGCTTTTTCGATTTTATTAATTCTAGCTAAAACTATACACTTTGTAAACTATAAGTCTTTTGGCTCAGTGCTGTCCTGTTTTCTTACAATGAGTTTTATAAAAAGATACTTGTTTGATCAAAGAGAATATGACTATACAGTAGCATTATCATTTCTTCATAACACATTATCATTTCTTCCACACTCGCCATATTGTTTTAATGTCACCATTATCAGACATGATCAAGTATTCTATTTGTATAAAAAGTTACGCAAGCGAACAACTTGTTTTGTTTGCCGAGAAGTCAAAGATTCCCCACAAAACGCTATGGATTATACATATACTAGCGATGCTATATTGTATCATAATTTTTTTCTTTTTTACCCAGAAATCAATTCCTTGTCCAAGCATTTTTATATGCGTACAATACTTCATCATCTTCGATGCTCATAAAAAGCAGTTTTTTTTGACACTTTTAAGTTACTACTCCCTTCGTTCCTTCATGTAAGGTGTTTAAGGTGTTGACACGAATATTAAGACATCGATATTTGGCATGCGGTGGACTCATTTTCTTCTGAAAAATATATATATATAGAGAAGTTCCTATTAACTACAAATTGAAAATAATCCATCAAATTCCTCCGTTGCATATTGTGACTCATTTATGGATGGTAAAATTCTCCATAAATCGCAATACACCCTATATTAAAAAAAAATCACAAAAACATAGACACCTTACATAAAAGAACGGTGGGAGTTTTTTATTATCGCACAAAAGGTGCACTGGTACCCAAGAGGCAAAAAAAATCCCCATCCACATCTTGCCACGCTGGTACCAAACATGCGAGACGCAGCCTACCTAGCTCCGCCTCCTCAGATTATTTTTCAGTCCTGTCATTACCCTGTAGCAGATTCTATCAAAGTAAGCCACGGATGGCGAAGTTATCCCGAAAGGAGAAAGAAGACGAGGAAAAGAAAGAAACAAAAACAAAGGATAAATATCGAAAAAATGGAAATATGAACACCAAACCTTGTTGAAAATTCGGTACACACGAGACCACACCACATGTCGGTTGGGGAGACATTTACGAGCCACCCCGGAGGAAGGAAAATGAGCCAAGTGTCGTGACTAGAGTGCAGGCGAGGACCTTTGCAGAAGTTTGCATTTTTCTTGTGATTTCGAAGCAGTTTGGGTTTTACAGTTAATGTAGCTATATTTGAAACCTTAACAGACTCCTATGTCATGGCCCTCTAGCCGAGTCAGCGTTTTGGAGGCCATCTAGCTTGGTTTTTGAAAAAATAAAATCAAAATTGACATTTTTTAAGTTTTGGAAAATTCGAAACAAAATTCCTAGGTGTAGATAGTGTTGAGATATACTGTAACGCCCCAAGATCGGTACTATGCAGATTTTAGCGTTCCAGCCAAATCCGCATAATAACGATCCTAAAGGACGCCCACCAGGCATAACGTGCACGTCGCAACACACACGTTATGCGGGTGGAATTGTGATAACATTACAATAGTTCTCGACGGAACCCACAAAAGAACATATACAACAACGACTCACCGAGTCAAGAACAAAGATCCAAAATAACAACGGAAGCGGGTAGCGTCCGGCTACGGATAAGAAGCAAATTGGACTAAGAGTCCTGAAGATAAACGAAAGCACCATATCCCTGCCCAGGCCAAGCCTAGCCGGAGGGATTCCCAAGCTAACGTCGTCAGACTTCAAACCTGTTGGCTGCATTGGAATAGCAGCCCCGAAGGGGTCAGTACTATAAAACAGTACTGGCAAGTAATACTCACAAGATATCAAAGCTGGAATTCCGGAGAAAAGGGGGTTAGCGATTGAGGCGGCGGCAAGCAGCACTAACAACTTATAGAGACACGCTACAACTTTCATCTATCAGAGACAAGGTAAGAGAGCGCATGAGGAGCCAACTATACTACACACCAAACAAACCCGCCCTAAAACGACTCCCTCGTATCCTCAACCCACGAGGAAGAAGTCCGGGCACTCACACGGTTGACAAGTTTTAATCAGATTATTATTCATGTGATCTATCTTACTAGTCAAGTTATTATCATCATAAGGTGCAAGTTGTCTATGATCTTTTTAGCCAGCGCATTTCACCAAGTCGTCCATAACCGCGGACACGGCTTTTCGAAAAGATTTAACCCTGCAGGGATGCACCAATGAACCCACACGCATCGAAACTCTCGCTTAGAGGTGTACCGGTGGAGGTTTCGACGCAATACTTCCCTTCAATACAAACAAGTCCAGGGAGCCACCTAGCTAGGACTGATCCACCTTGAGAGTCCGGCCGAAGCTTCGCGGTGGGCCCAACCGTTGCGTGCGCGGCTTCGGGAGAAACACTCATACGATTGCCCTCCGTCCACATTCGATAAACGACCAGGCAACAAGACCTACTGAAACACCCGAACTACTTGTGGCATCCTGGACAAGTTTGAGGATCCGGTAATAGATTGCGGGGAGGCCCATAGAACTCCCACATGTGGTTAGTGCGCTCAGTCTTGGATCAGCGGAAAAGAACTCGGGTCCTAGGCGACACTAGCAGAACAAATCACCACGATTGGCCTTCTGCCGGTGCCTTATCTTTATTAAGTTATCCCATCGCAACAGAAATTAAAGATTACCATTTTAGTTGAGCCTAGCTATCATGTTAACAACAAGACTAGACAAAAAGATAACAGGACTGAAGCAAGGCACCTAAGCATGCACTAGGACTCGCAAGGCTAACAAGGTAAACAAGCAACAGGTAATAGGATGTGGGGGTGGTGGCATTTCATGGCTGCAAGGTAAACATGCATATAGGATCGAGACACAAGCATCGTATCATAAGGCTAGCAAGGAACAAAAGATAGGACGAGTGAGAGACAGAAAACAAGCAAAGATAGCAAGGGAGTATCACTTGCCTGCAATCCGGTAGAGGTAGCAGAACCTGTCGTGGCTCACATCAACTCAACGTCCTATTCCCGAAGAAGCAACAAACACTGGAAGGCAAAAGATGCATTTTACTTCTATGGCAAAAGAAGCGGCATGTTGATGATATGATGCATGACAAATTTAAATGTTGTCCAATTTTATTCCCTAACACATGGCAAAGCATTTTAAATGGGATCGGTGCATAATATAAATGCACCGGACAAATCCCATAATTAGATTGATTTAATTTGACTAAATGGATAAAGGTGCGATGTTAATTAAGCATGCATGATTTTATAAGATACGGATATATATGGTATAGGGTTAGGGTTGGGGTCACACATTGGATTCGGGGAAACTTCGGATTCGGAGAGGAAGTAGCCGAAGTAGTCGTCGTAGTCGAAGTAGTCGTTCGTCCGGAGTCGAAGTAGTCGAGGTAGTCGACGTCGGGGAAGTAGTCGTACTCGGATCGTCGTCGTGGCGGATCTTGGCGTTCCGGGCTTCGGGGTCGTCGGGGTCCGCGGCATCGGAGAACTCGGCAGGTTATGGTCGGGGAAGATCTTGTCGTATCATCATCACGGTCGTCGTGGAAGAAGAACTCGTCGTATCCACTCGGTCGGGTCGCCGGCTTCACGATGGAATCTGAAACGGGAACTTGGCGGTTGGGTCTTCACGACGGGAACGGAAAAGGCTTCACGATGGGAAAGCGTCGGGAAGGAAACGGGGAACGTCGGGGAAGCATCGGGGAACTCAAAACGGGAACATCGGGGATGGCTTCCCGACGGGGAAC
Organism: Puccinellia tenuiflora; assembly: GCA_012064385.1. NCBI lineage: Eukaryota > Viridiplantae > Streptophyta > Magnoliopsida > Poales > Poaceae > Puccinellia > Puccinellia tenuiflora. Next base: position 8,400 of record QRDG01000561.1, on the reverse strand, counting down.
GGAATCGGGAACGTCGGGAAAACCGGGAACTCGACTCAGAGACAGAAACGTGCAGCGGCGCACGGAGACAGGCAGGTCATCGGAGAAGCGCAGCAGCACAGCAGCAGCAGCAGCAAAAAGCACGGCACAACACGGGAGTGGGGACACGGCACCAGAAACTTGGCGGGTTCAACACACGATGGCAGCAGCACGGCTGCACGGCAAGGGATGCTCCAGGGAAGCACGACTGCGGGACGGAGGCGGTCGTCGCGGGAAGCAGGAGGAGCAGGGCTACGGTGCCCATGGTGAGGAGGCGCTGGACCGGGAAGGCGGCGACGTGGCTGAGCTCGGGAGGCAGCCAGGGAAGGAGGCGGCCCCGAGGTGACGACGACGGGAGGTGGAGCTGCTGGGAGGACGACGGGGCGGCCGAAGATTGAGGAGCAGGGGCCGGGGACGCGGCCGTCGGCGGAGGAGCAGAGCGGCGCGCCCAGCAGGATGACGGGGAGCAGGCGGGCCAGATGCGGGGACGGGGTCGACCGGCCGGGGACGGGGTGGTGCACGGGGAAGGACAAACGGGCCGCGCGGGAGCAGGGAGAGAAGGGGCGCCGGCCGGAGAGGGATGCGGTGAGGACGACCGAGGCGACGGTGTGCACCATGGCGGGTGGGTGCGGTTGAAGTCGTCGGGGCCGAGCCGGGGAAGAGGAGGAGATCGATGGGGAGGAGCGGGGGTGAGGAGGATGCGGTGGTGGTGCGGGAAGAGGAAGACCACGGGGTCGGGGAGGAGAGGATCGAGCCGCCGGCGATGGTGAGGGAGAAGAGCCACGGGTTGGGGAGAGCTTGTCCACGGGAGGAAGGGAGAAAGAAAAAGGTGAGGGAGGAGAAGATAAGGTTCAGGGACCTGATTGCAGAAGAAAAGGAGCAGATTGAGGGGTGGAAGGGCAAATTTGCGAAACGATGAAAACGGAGGAGGGTGGCTGCAAGAACGTAGGGGGTGGGAATAGAAAAAGACCAGGGCTGGCTAGGGTTTGCTCTAGGGTTTGCTTAGCTGGGCTTTTGGGCCTAGCTAGCTGGGCTGCTCTCTCGCATTCTCAAATTTATTTTTCTTTTGCAAATTTAATTTGGCAAATAATTTTGGAAAACGGAGACGACTGTCTCGGTAAAACTTTTGCGATAATTTTTAGCAAAAATAAAATAGGGTTTTTAATAAAATAGTTTTTGTTGCCAAAAACATGCGATGCGATGATGCTGATGTCATGATGATGCAAAAAAAAAAACAAGCAAAAATCTAATTTGGGGAAAACCCCGGGCATTACAACCGACACCACTAACAAGGGATCTCGCCCCGAGATCCACACTACCGTAAGGGAGAAGAAGAGCAAGGTAAACTATCGAATCTTCTCACGCCATGTTGATCTTCTCGACACCACTAACAAGAGTTTCTTGCTCACGTCGATGGCGGTGTTCGTCCGTCAAGATCCTTTCGAAGATCGGACCTATTAGGTAAAAGGCAAGAGATCGTCCACCCACGAAGATGCTATAACCGGAAGATAGATAAGAGAGAAGATTGAAATCATATAAGGTAAGAGGAGGAATAGAATAGAGGTAAGGAGTAAACAAGAATTCCTATCGAGATCTTTTCAAAATAACTTTTAGTAAAATAGTTTTGACACTCTACAAACAACGACCATTAGCTAGGGTATCCTACAGGCAGACTGGACCGAGGGGTATCGAAAAACCAGAGCTCTGATACCACTTTGTAACGCCCCAAGATCGGTACTATGCAGATTTTAGCGTTCCAGCCAAATCCGCATAATAACGATCCTAAAGGACGCCCACCAGGCATAACGTGCACGTCGCAACACACACGTTATGCGGGTGGAATTGTGATAACATTACAATAGTTCTCGACGGAACCCACAAAAGAACATATACAACAACGACTCACCGAGTCAAGAACAAAGATCCAAAATAACAACGGAAGCGGGTAGCGTCCGGCTACGGACAAGAAGCAAATTGGACTAAGAGTCCTGAAGATAAACGAAAGCACCATATCCCTGCCCAGGCCAAGCCTAGCCGGAGGGATTCCCAAGCTAACGTCGTCAGACTTCAAACCTGTTGGCTGCATTGGAATAGCAGCCCCGAAGGGGTCAGTACTATAAAACAGTACTGGCAAGTAATACTCACAAGATATCAAAGCTGGAATTCCGGAGAAAAGGGGGTTAGCGATTGAGGCGGCGGCAAGCAGCACTAACAACTTATAGAGACACGCTACAACTTTCGTCTATCAGAGACAAGGTAAGAGAGCGCATGAGGAGCCAACTATACTACACACCAAACAAACCCGCCCTAAAACGACTCCCTCGTATCCTCAACCCACGAGGAAGAAGTCCGGGCACTCACACGGTTGACAAGTTTTAATCAGATTATTATTCATGTAATCTATCTTACTAGTCAAGTTATTATCATCATAAGGTGCAAGTTGTCTATGATCTTTTTAGCCAGCGCATTTCACCAAGTCGTCCATAACCGCGGACACGGCTTTTCGAAAAGATTTAACCCTGCAGGGATGCACCAATGAACCCACACGCATCGAAACTCTCGCTTAGAGGTGTACCGGTGGAGGTTTCGACGCAATACTTCCCTTCAATACAAACAAGTCCAGGGAGCCACCTAGCTAGGACTGATCCACCTTGAGAGTCCGGCCGAAGCTTCGCGGTGGGCCCAACCGTTGCGTGCGCGGCTTCGGGAGAAACACTCATACGATTGCCCTCCGTCCACATTCGATAAACGACCAGGCAGCAAGACCTACTGAAACACCCGAACTACTTGTGGCATCCTGGACAAGTTTGAGGATCCGGTAATAGATTGCGGGGAGGCCCATAGAACTCCCACATGTGGTTAGTGCGCTCAGTCTTGGATCAGCGGAAAAGAACTCGGGTCCTAGGCGACACTAGCAGAACAAATCACCACGATTGGCCTTCTGCCGGTGCCTTATCTTTATTAAGTTATCCCATCGCAACAGAAATTAAAGATTACCATTTTAGTTGAGCCTAGCTATCATGTTAAGAACAAGACTAGACAAAAAGATAACAGGACTGAAGCAAAGCACCTAAGCATGCACTAGGACTCGCAAGGCCAACAAGGTAAACAAGCAACAGGTAACTTGTCGTTTCGGGCTTTGGGGTCGACGGGGTTCGCGGCATCGGAGAACTCGGCAGGTTATGGTCAGGGAAGATCTTGTCGTATCCGCACGGTCGTCGTGGAAGAAGAACTCGTCGTATCCACTCGGTCGGGTCGCCGGCTTCACGATGGAATCTGAAACGGGAACTTGGCGGTTGGGTCTTCACGACGGGAACGGAAAAGGCTTCACGATGGGAAAGCGTCGGGAAGGAAACGGGGAACGTCGGGGAAGCACCGGGGAACTCAAAACGGGAACATCGGGGATGGCTTCCCGACGGGGAACGGAATCGGGAACGTCGGGAAAACCGGGAACTCGACTCAGAGACAGAAACGTGCAGCGGCGCACGGAGACAGGCAGGTCATCGGAGAAGCGCAGCAGCACAGCAGCAGCAGCAAAAAGCACGGCACAACACGGGAGTGGGGACACGGCACCAGAAACTTGGCGGGTTCAACACACGATGGCAGCAGCACGGCTGCACGGCAAGGGATGCTCCAGGGAAGCACGACTGCGGGACGGAGGCGGTCGTCGCGGGAAGCAGGAGGAGCAGGGCTACGGTGCCCATGGCGAGGAGGCGCTGGACCGGGAAGGCGGCGACGTGGCTGAGCTCGGGAGGCAGCCAGGGAAGGAGGCGGCCCCGAGGTGACGACGACGGGAGGTGGAGCTGCTGGGAGGACGACGGGGCGGCCGAAGATTGAGGAGCAGGGGCCGGGGACGCGGCCGTCGGCGGAGGAGCAGAGCGGCGCGCCCGGCAGGATGACGGGGAGCAGGCGGGCCAGATGCGGGGACGGGGTCGACCGGCCGGGGACGGGGTGGTGCACGGGGAAGGACAAACGGGCCGCGCGGGAGCAGGGAGAGAAGGGGCGCCGGCCGGAGAGGGACGCGGTGAGGACGACCAAGGCGACGGTGTGCACCATGGCGGGTGGGTGCGGTTGAAGTCGTCGGGGCCGAGCCGGGGAAGAGGAGGAGATCGATGGGGAGGAGCGGGGGTGAGGAGGATGCGGTGGTGGTGCGGGAAGAGGAAGACCACGGGGTCGGGGAGGAGAGGATCGAGCCGCCGGCGATGGTGAGGGAGAAGAGCCACGGGTTGGGGAGAGCTTGTCCACGGGAGGAAGGGAGAAAGAAAAAGGTGAGAGAGGAGAAGATAAGGTTCAGGGACATGATTGCAGAAGAAAAGGAGCAGATTGAGGGGTGGAAGGGCAAGTTTGCGAAACGATGAAAACGGAGGAGGGTGGCTGCAAGAACGTAGGGGGTGGGAATAGAAAAAGACCAGGGCTGGCTAGGGTTTGCTCTAGGGTTTGCTTAGCTGGGCTTTTGGGCCTAGCTAGCTGGGCTGCTCTCTCGCATTCTCAAATTTATTTTTCTTTTGCAAATTTAATTTGGCAAATAATTTTGGAAAACGGAGACGACTGTCTCGGTAAAACTTTTGCGATAATTTTTAGCAAAAATAAAATAGGGTTTTTAATAAAATAGTTTTTGTTGCCAAAAACATGCGATGCGATGATGCTGATGTCATGATGATGCAAAAAAAAAAAACAAGCAAAATCTAATTTGGGGAAAACCCCGGGCATTACATATACCACTTTGAAAACATCAATGAAAAATTATTTCTATTTTGTCTGAGAAAAATAGGCAAATGTGTAGATCTGAATTGGTGAACAGTACACGGCTTCAAAATTTTACAAATTTGTCAGATTTATCTATTTCGTGTAGCCTAAACCAATTTAAATTTTGAATTAAAAAATTGCAGAGTGGTAGATCTCGACATTATCTGTGCACGTAGAAATTTTGTTTCGAATTTTTAAGATGTAAATTTAGATTTAGATTTTTTTTTAGTATACCGTGTAGCTCCGCCTCCTCAGATTATTTGGTCCGTGTCATTTCCCTGTACCGGATTCTAACAAATCTTATGGTCAGTCAACGAAACAAAACGTTACCATCAGTCACTGAGAGAAACAAGAGAATGTATGTAACCATCGTTGAGCAATAATAATACGGGAGTAATAAAGGGAAATGATTGTGTTCCCCCGGGGGATCGCGTCGTTCTCATCGTTCTCATCCTCCGCATCGACAGCCCTCCATGTGTCCCACGCTTGAAGACGACGCGGCCCACCTTATCTCATCCACCCGACGTCTCTCCTTCACTCCTTTTCTCCCAGCGCCCATATCCTCCTGCTCGCCCACCTCCACGCTGCCACCCCTCCACGAGCTCGCCGCGCTGCCGCCAGCCACGAGCTCCCCGTGTCCGCCGGCCACGAGCTCCCCCACCGCCGGTAGCTGCACCCTCCTGCTCCCGGCGAAGTCGACGGGATGCCCCGCTCCTCCTCCTCGCCCACATCCATGCCGCCGCCCCTCCACGAGCTCGCTGTCCTGCCTCCGGCAACGAGCTCCGCCGCCCCTCCATGAGCTCGCCCCGCCGCCGCCGGCAACGAGCCCCGCCGCCGCCGGTAGCTGCACCCTCTTGCTCCCGGCGAAGTCGACGAGATGCCGCGCTGGCGCGCTCCTCCTGCTCCGATTCGGCCGCCCGCCTCCGCCATCTCCAGCCCTTGCAGCTCCCCCAGCTTGTCCCTCTCGTAGGCGCTCGATCTGGAGGGGCGGCTCCGTTCATAGGCGGCGGTGCTACCATGGAACGTCAGCAGTGCTACCGTAGGTGCGCGGTCGTGCTGCCATCGGGTGCGCGGCGGTGCTATCATCGGCGGCTGGCGGTAGGTGCGCGGCGGTGCTGCCGTCGGCGGTCGGCGGTGTTATCATCGGCGGTTGGCGGTGCTACCGTAGGTGTGCGGAGGTGCTGCCATCGGCAGTCCTTGCTGCTACCTTAGGTGCGCGGCGGTGCTGCCATCGGCGCGCGGCGGTGCTATCATTGGCGGCTGGCGGTGCTACCGTAGGTGCGCAGCGGTGCTGCTACTATAGATGCGCGGTGGTGCTACCAACGAAGTTCGTCGGCGCCATATCATGCAAAGAATTTTATTTTTGCTACAACTGCTTGTATTTTTGCTCCATACTTTCTGCTGTTTTGCATCATAAGTCTCATCGGAGGACCTCGCCGGAAGATTTTTTACTACGATGCTGCAATATAACAATTATTTTGCTATTATAGTTATGTGGTTTTGCTATCTTAGTACAAAGATTTTGCTACGATGTCTCCGGCGAGGTCTTCGTCCATGTCTCCGGTGAAGTCGATTTTGCTATAATAGTACATTTTTGTTGCTGTGAGATCTCCGTTGAGGTCTTCGGTGAGGTCTCCGGCGAAGTCAGTCTTTTCTTTTTTCTATTTTCTGGATGAACCGTTTTTTGCTACCTGGAGCAAAAACGAGTTATTATTTGCTATATGGAGCAAAATCGGAATTTGAACAGAAAAAAAAGAGACACGTGTCAGCCTGCGGACCCGGGATGGGAACCTCCGATCCCCGGGGACGCTCAGCACTATCCAGTAATAAAGTCGCTTAAATAAAGATCAAACAAGAAGGTTCACGTCACCAAAAGGAACCACACACACACACCGTCCGGGAAATGAATCAACGAGCTTAACTGCGTGGTGCAAAACTGCAAAAGCTTACGTTACTGGGTCTCATCAATCTTAGCATAAATTCGTCGCAACTTGTGTGAGTGAGCCACCGCCCGCTTCCATCCGGCATCGATCTTCTGCCAACTTCCATGGCGCTTGCCCGGTCAACCTCGGCGACCCACGTTCTCCCTTCCCACTACTCCCACTACCACCCCGCACCTGACGCCCCGGCACTTCGCCTATATAACCGCAAGTCCCACGCAGCCATAGCCAGCCACCCGTCCCGTCTCTGCTAGCCTTGATTCTACGTAGGAGAGAGATCGAGTGTCATCGCCATGGGGCTCCAAGTCGAGGAACGCCGCGGCGACGACGGGCACCACCGGCACGGCGGCGACAAGGCGCCGCAAGCCGATGCGAGCGCAGGCTTCCACACCCCGAGGCGCGCCGCAGGAGCGATTGTCGGGGACGGGGAGTGCCCGCCTGCGCCGAGGAAGCGGCGGCCCGTGCTGTCGGCGTCCGCGGTCCTCGAGAGACGGAGGGTGGCGTTCTACGGCGGCGCCGACCTGGAGGCCTTCTTTGCAGCGCACGACCTGTAGTCTGTAGAGAGAAGAGAAGAGATCATCAGAGTCAGAATGCAATGCAGTTTGGTAGGGCCGTAGGGGTGTAGCTAGTCCTCTGTCTCTGGAATTGTCTTGTGCTGGTTTATTTAGTTGTTGTATAGAGCATTTCCCATTGTCCTCTACGTTGTTATCTGCCTGCAGAAGTGCAGAGTATGCAAATTTGGGCGAAATTGATAGCGCAAGTTTGGGCCCTGTCGACAGGCTTCAGCCGAAAAAGGCGAATTAATTAATTCCTTGTTTTCTGAAAAGATTTGAGCCGTGACTGGCCATGAACTTGGGCTTAAAAAGATAGAACAGGCTATGATAGCGGACGGCCGTGTCTCTGCTATGAACAGGCTGTTTAGTTCTTGTGTATAGAGTATTGTCCTCTACGTTGTTATCTGCCTGCAGAAGTGCAGAGTATGCAAATTTGGGCGAAGTTGATAGCGCAAGATTTGGGCCCCGTCGACAGGCTTCAGCTGAAAAAGTTGAATTAATTCCTTGTTTACTGAAAAAGATTTGGGCCATGAACTTGGGCTGAAGAAAGATAGAACAGGCTATGATAGCTAGCGGACGGCTCTGTCTCGGTAATCACTAAAAAAAAAAAGTTCCCTTTGCAAAGGGAACTTTTTCTCCACTCTCCTCGCGTCAAGTGGCGCCTTCTACTCGTTTGGTCCTCCCGTGGGTGTTTGTATGTGTGACAAGTGGCAATATTAGAGAGTTTTGGTGGGATTTTCCCATCCCACCGGTTGAGTACGGATGGGTGGAAACGCATTTATTTTTATATTCGTTTTTTTAAAATGAAATATCTCTAGAACTGTATTTTAGAATTACGAACCGTTTCATATTTGAGATCCTCGCGTCGAGATCTTCAAAACTAGATCCCATGTTGATAGGTTTCGAGAAACTTTTTTTGTACTACCGGTTCTATATAGTTTGTACACTCGGTAGCATTGTAGTTATAAATCATGTGTAGTTTTGTACTTTCTGTTATCTTTCGCGCGGATGTACAACGATGTGTGCGCGGATATACGACGATGTGCGCGCGGATGTACAGGTGAGTTGGGCGCGGATGTACCAGGTCCCCCCAGGTGCGTGGGTGTATACCGATGAGGCGCGGGATGTACAACGATGTGTGC
>QRDG01000560.1:0-224595 GCA_012064385.1 Puccinellia tenuiflora | reverse complement strand
TAAGCATCTCAATTATCCACCGTGCCCGAATCATTCCAACAACATCAACAATTATGGAATGTAATAACGGACATGACTAGTATCTCAACTAAGCATTTCTAAGCATGGCTAAGCATATAACCAACAATTATATTTGTATCCGGCCAACACATCAACACTAGGGTTTATAGGTAGGGATACATGTGATTGGCTCGGGAAAAACATGCAATCATAGGATTCTCTATAATTTGATCAAAAGAGACATTTGAACCGCATGCAATATTATGGTGGATAAAATAATTAGATAAAATCATAGGATGCTAGATGCCAAGAAGGTTAGGTTATCTCTTGCCTTGCTGCCCGGTGGTGAAGTACTGCTCGTCGGGGTAGGAGAGGGAACCCTCGACTCCGGAATCGATCGATACCCAAAAGAAATACAAAGCACACATAAATCACACGAACACAAGATGCAATGCTCAATCACATGATGACATGTCAAGTTGATGCAAAGATATCATTATATAAATTAAAAGCAAAATTAAATGGGGAGCCAAATATTAGTGCAATTATTTGGAACAACCCCATATTTATCTTAGTGACCCCAATCTTTACAAATTATTAAATTATTGGATAAGTGGCTCAAAATGCATGAACATGGCATGAAATGGTTAGGGTTTACCATTCCGATCATTTCGGGTAATTTATTGTAATTTTCGAAGCACCGATGAATAAATAGCAAATTAAATAAATAATTGAATTTAATTCACTTAACCAGATTATGAATAACATCAAATAAAAGTTTGTGATCATGAGGTGATAAGTGCATGGTTTGATAGCATTTGACGTGTCGATCACTTTGATATTTAATTCATAATTTTTGAGACAATTATTTAATAAGTTATGAATTTTCCTAATTTGGGATTATTTAACCCATTTTAGGAATTCTTAATTACCAGCTAAATTATTTAATCAAAAGGGCAAAACAATGTTTCCAAAGATAGCAAATGTTTTTCTAAACACTATGGTATTTGATTTGCCCAATTTGAAGTATTATTCAAATAGATATGAATTAATTAACTTCCAATTTAATTTCCCAAATTTCAGGTTTTACTGTTGCGGGCCGGCCCACAGGTCGGCCCAGGCCGGATCGCAGGCCGGGAGAGTGGCAGAGGGAGCCGGCCTCACAGCCGGCCTAACCCGGGGCGCAGGCCGGGGCCCAGCCAGAGGGAACCGGCCTCCTGGCCGGCCCAGTCCGGATGCTAGGCCGGGCCTCCATCGGAAGCAACCGGCCTGCTGGCCGGTTCAGGCCGACGCCCAGGCCGGGGCGCGGTGAGCGACGGCGCTGACGGGGAAAACGGCCGGCGACGACCAGGATGGAGCGGCGATACGCGGCAAGCGTGTGTGCAATGCGTGTGTGCAGTACGGCGGTTCTCTAGATCGTGCTAGCGGACGGAGGGGAGGCGTCGGGCGACGTGTGCGTGCACGCCAGCGCAATGCCGCGCCGGACGGCCGGCGGCATCCGCATGAACACGACGATGCAGAGGGGGAAGAGGAAGGGGAAGATGTCCTCGGGGAACGAGGGCTCACCAGGGTCGCAGGGCTGTGCTCGGAGGCGAAGGGAACAACCGGTGGCGACGGCAATCGTGCCCGTCGGCCGCCGGTCTGAGAGGAGGAAGACGACGGTGACGGCGCAAATTAGGGCTCCAGAGCTCGATTCCTGCGGCGAGGAGGCGCAGCTCGATGAGGCGGAGCGGGTGGCGGCGACGGCTTGCTTCGGGGCGGCCGCGGTCCCCGGCGGGCACGACGGTGGTGGCGGCGGGCAGGAGTTCATTTCCGGGCTAGGGTTAGGTTTCCAGGGCGAAATAGGGAGAGAGCAGAGGCGAGGGTGAGCGAGGACGGCCTCGGGTTCTTATCCTCAGCAGGGGGACGGGGGAGAGAGAGGGTCCAGCGGTGACGTCAAGTGCTGCATGGCGCCAGGGCAGCTGCGGTCGCTACAGGGAGGAGGAGGACGATGCTTTTACAGTAAACCCCCTGGCCCAGTTTCTTTAATTGCAAAAAGGTCCAGGAGCCATCTAAGTGATTTAAAAAGGGCATGTAAACATTTTTATAAAATTTGCAAAAATTCAAGGGGCTCTCAATATCATCTGGTAGCTCCACAAAATTTGGGGTGGCAAAATAAATGTTTTGCACCACATTTGTTCTTGGAGTTTAAGTAGGGGCATTTTTAATAATTTCCAATTAAATTTATTTGGGGCATTTAAACATTTCATAAATTATGAAAATAATTATGGAGGCTCATATTATAATCATGAAGCACCCCATATTTTTATTTAAATTTTGGGGAAGTTTAACCTTGGTTCCAAAATAGAGTTTGCAATGAACAAAATTGAATTCCTCTATTTTATATATCTTTGATTGTCAATAAATTGCCTTGACAATTATTTATAAAATATTATTATTAGAACTTCCGGCACAATTTGGAAATTCAAGAATAATGTATTTTGCCAACTTGAGCCTTGCATTTAGTTTGGCCATTTTGGGCAATGCATTTAGTTTGGAAATTTAGGAAGGGTTTGCTTCCTTTGTTTTTAAGTTCCAAGTGTTGCTTTATTTAGAAATTAGCAACTTAAATAAATATGCCATGATGCAATGCAAAACAAAAAGTGAAAATTTGGCCCATATTTTAGGGTGCTAATCTGGGGCTGTTACACCGGCCTACCAGGGCCCACGACACCCTTCAGAAGATTTCGTTAAGGACCAGGCTCTCCAAGCCTGGCGAGGCCCTTCAAGCCTGGCGAGCCCCTCCAAGCCTGGCGAGGCTCTCCAAGCCTGGTGAGGCTCTCCAAGCCTGGCGAGGCTCTTCAAGCCTGGCAAGGCTCTTCAAGCCTGGCGAGGTTCCTTCCTCACGAAGCCAGCTGTGCCTCCGCGACAGAGCGCACATGGGCTCTGCACCCTCCGCAGAGTCACGGGCGCGCCAGCGCGCGGTGACGCCAGCGTCACAGTTGCCATTCCCATGTATAAAGCAGTCAACAAGACTGCACCAAGCAAAGGTGCTCCAAGACTTGCCACTTTGGTGATAAAGAGACCGTCTGCTGCTGCTGACGAGGGCGACGTCACCGTGGGGGTCACCCCAGAGCTCCTGCAGCGCCGGCCCACCATCCTGGTTGGACGGTGGCTTTTCCAGCTTTGGTGACGCCGCTCCTGCCATGGACCGCATCCATGGACTTCACCTTTATCGTGCACCCTGCCTCCTCCTTCGTCGCTATGTGGCAGCCCTTCCCGCCTAGATTTTTGGGGGAAGAGGCCCAGGACGCCTATAAAAGGAGGGGGAGCACGATAGGGCAGGGGGGCGGTTCGATTTTCCCTGGGCTAGGGAAGATCTAGAGCAGCAGCCATTGCAGCCACCTTGAGCTCAAGAAGCTTCCCTGTACTAAAAACCTCTACAAGCAATACAACCAAGCAGGACGTAGGGGTTTTACCTCTCCAAGAGGGCCCTGAACCTGGGTAATACCACGCATTCATCTCTGCAGTGTTGTCCCTCTCCAAGCACGACGAGCTCCGTCGCCGTGGCACGTGAGGGTTGTTTGATTCCGTGTTCAGCCCCTTGCTCGATTCCTTACCCCGTGAGATACGCCTAGTTCCTGGGGCTATTCTCCGACAACATGGACCTAGTCCGCTGCTAGACAACTTGGAGGATCCAGCCCCTGAGTCCGAGGACTCGGCTTATCTGCTCATATACCCGCTGCGCGGGTGATGACCTCCGGGTGACAGAACAGCTGTCCGATGGTCCTGAGCTCGGTCGGCTCATCAAAAAACTGACTGGGCAGCCTGTGAAGGACCAGGCACACTTTGGCCTCCAGCCCTTCTGCTCCACCAACCTAGCTCCCGATGTACGGCTTAAACTTTACCTCATTTCTAACTTGCTCTTGCTTGTATCGCTTACTAACCCATTTTTTCTGACTTTTCTTGCAGCTCACTGACTCCTTCTGGAAGCCGGCCTCTGGAGCTGGCACTGAGAATAAAACTGAAGCTGAGGCTGAAGCTGAAGCCGAGGTTGAGGAGGAGACTCCTGTCACAGAACGAACTGCTGTGGCAGAAGACACTGATGACGACGACGAGGAGCCCTCTCAGGAGGCTCCCATTGAAGATGATGTTGCTGATGAGGAGTCCTCGCCAGAGGCTCCTACCGAAGATGTTGTTGAAGAGGAGTCCTCTCAAGAGGCTCCCATTGTGGAGGATACTGATGAAGACGAGTCCTCTCCAGAGGCTCCTGTAACTAAACAAGCTCGCACCACCTCTGGGACTGCTGCTGCTCAGCCATCTTTGTCTGAAGAGTCCTCAGCCAAAAGCCACTCTTCTTCCTCCCCAGCTTCCCAAGGTACCACTTTCATGAGTCCTTGGGTCCACTCGCTCACCTGCTAAGCCTGAAGAACATGTGCAGAGTGTTGTTGCTGCTAGGAAGAGAAAGCTGCGCTCCGACGGGCCTGCAGAGACTCCTGAGCCTCTGCCTATTTCACACCAACGGAAGTCGACTTCTCCTCCCAACAAGGACGACTCCTACCATTCTGGCATGTCTATGCCTTCTTCAGACTCTCAGGCCTCCTTGGACCTGGAAACCAATGTTGGGTAAGACTCCTCTGTTTACTCTACTTGCATTCAAATAACTTCTGCTTTTTCCCTTTTCACTAGATTTATTGCTGACTTCTGTCTTTGTATGTTTCAGGGCTCGGCCTTGTGTCAAGGTAACCAAGCTCCCAGGCATGACTGATGTCACATCTGGTCGTGGACCTGTCCCTCCTTCGGCTTCTCAAACAACAAGCACGAGGACAGGTCCCTCCACTGCTGCATCTGCTGGTGCAACTACAGCTCCCATCATTCCCGAGTCCCTTCAAGGACTCGTGCGGCGACTCCACTGATTATCCAGCCCTCTTCTGGGACTAAGACTCCTGACGCTGCGCCTCAAGATCAGCCGGCTCCTTCGAAGGCGACTCCTACAGCTCCACCAAACATCAAGACCAAGTCATCTACTGACTATAGCCGACTTCGGGTATCTGATAACATGTCCTTCTCTAAAGCCTATGCTGAAGCAGTCGACTTAAACGATCAATCTACCAGGCTAAAGGATGATGAGCAAGCGGCTCTTAGATCTCTTCACATGATTCATAGCGAAGCCTTTTGACTTCTACCTTTTATGCTTTCTAGCATCTTCCTATTCCAGTAGCCCCCAAGCACCTGTCTGTGGTGACTTGTGACTAGGATAGGTGCTTTGCTTTGAAATTGAACTTAACTGCTGTGTAGGAAAAATTCGCACACTGTAGCCCCCAAGCACTAAGTCCTTAGCTCTACTAGGACCCGGGGCTGCTGATTTGTTATCTGTCGGGTTCTTGAACCAAAAAACTTTTGCACGAGTAGCCCCCAAGCGCCGAGTTGTCAGCCTGCGACGACTTGGAGCTACTAATCCATGTAAACTATTGATACTTAACTTGAAGAAAAAATTCTGATCTGTGAGTAGCCCCCAAGCGCCGAGTTGTTAACTTGTGACGACTTGGAGCTGATGACTTGTTGACTAGGACCCATGCCTGCTGGTTGTAAGAGAAAAACTGACTCCTGAGTAGCCCCCAAGCGCCAAGTTGTTAACTTGTGACGACTTGGAGCTGATGACTTCTCTGCTTGACTAGTAAAGCTGACTTGCAAGAATTTAACTTGTGATTACAGTGCATTATCTCCAAGATGAAGAGAGATATGAAGGAGCTTGAGGACCAGGCAGCTTGTAACATCCCAAGATTTTCAAATTTTTGAAAAATCAGAAAAATCAAAAACTTTTTGAAAATTATTATATTTTGTTTTGGAAATCCAAAATCATGCATGCATTCATCTTTTTCTTGGCTTGTTGCATTTGAAATTCCAAAAGTTGGAATTCTATTTCCACTTTAAACCCTATTTGAGAAAATGATAAAAGGGGCCTATTATGCTCTCTTAAATATTTTGACTTTTATGATTTTATTTTATGGCCAAGTATAGTGTCAAAGTGTTCTGTTTAGTATAAGATTTCTAAAAAGTATTTATTCAAATTATTTGGAAAAGATTTGATTTTCATTTTGACTTTGGAAAATATCACCAATTACCATTTAAAATGCCTTAAGGGTATTTGTGGTAATTCTTTTGTGTAAAAATAAATAAAAATGAGTGTATCATGGTTTATACTACATGATATTACCCATATTATTTTTCTGGATTTTATTCAAGTTCAAAGGAAAATTATAAAACCAAATTTTATAAAATAGCATAAAGGTGCCAAATGGGCCTTTATGCATTATTTGAATTTTTCAATATTTAAAAAATTATGGAAAAGGTTCCAAAGTATATAAAATGATTATTTTGATTTTACCAAATTAATTCAAATTTGTTTGAATCCATTTGGTTGCTTATTTCAAAAGATACAAAAGTTTTCAGAAAATAGAAAAGGAGAAAGGACAAAAAAAAGAGCCAGGCCGGCCGAACCAACTCAGCCCGAGCCAGCCCAGCAGCAGCCCGGCATCGTCCCCGCATCCGCAGCCCAGCAGCGGCCCGATATCCCTTCACCGCGCCACGCCCACTGACCGGTGGACCCCACCCGTCAGCGCCAACGGCCACGTCACGACATCGCCTTCTCCCCTCCGTTCATGGCCGAAACGGCTGTTTTGATGTCTCCCATCAATTTGTGCGTTTCACGCAGCAATCAACACCTCCACCTTGGCCATCTTATAGCCCTCCCTCTCCTCTCTCATTTGCCCCAGACCACACCCCACGAGTGCCCCTAGGCTGCTCGGATTCCCCTCCGCCACACCGCCATTGCCGTCGGCAAGCTTCGACGATTACGGTGAAGACCGGCGTCCCCGCGCCCTCTCCCCACCTCCTCTTCCTTTTATTCTTCCTTGCGCTTCTTTTGACAAGGTTCGGCATTTTTTTTTTGCGCACAGGATCGACGCGGGCATCGTCGACCGACGCCGTCCGCCGCCCGCTCCAACTCCGGCGAGCAATTCCGGCCGTATCCGTGCACCTCGACGACGCCCCTCTCGCCACCGAGCTCGCCCCGACGTCCTGCAACCCACGGTAACGAAAGCCCCCTCCCGCTCCCTCTGTTTTAGCCGGAACACGGCATGCCGTAGCTATCGCCGCCGTTCGCCGCCGTTAGGGTTAGGGTTCCGGCCGACGGCGCCGTTTGTTTTGGTACTTTAGATCTGAGCCGTCAGATCTAGATCTGACGGCCGTGTTTTATTTCTTTTACCGAAACGGTACCGACAAATCAGAGGCCGCCACGTCGTCGCCTAGTCAGCTGCCCCGTCAGATCCAGTCAGCGCCCAGTCAGCAGAGGATTTTCTGGGATTTTCCCGAATTAGAGTTATTTAGCAGTTTTGCAGAAACCCCTGTAACTTAGATCTATCATAACTTTTTAGTGGTTTGGCCAAATTCAAATATTTTTATATATTTGAAATCCTTAGAACCAGTAGAATCTTTCTGGCGTTTTAGTTTTCTGTTTTGACATGTTTAAATTTATTCAAATTTCAAATGTGATATTTGAGTAAATTTGGCATAACTTTAGTTTAAAAATAGCTTTTTGAGTGAATCCAATTGGGTTAGTTTAGTTTGAAGTCCTCTGTCCAGTAAGACCACTCCCATATTTTCTGTAATTATTTTGTTTAACAGTAGTTTTAAATTAGTGTTTATGCCCTTTTTGGGATTTGTTTTGTATTGTTGTTAAAGTAAAAAATTGTTTTAAATGCATTTTAACTTCATGCATATTGTTACAAACCAGAAAACTTAGTGTGTTATTTTTTTTCTTGTGATTTTAAATGCATTTCATACATTGCATATTTTATTGTATTGTTATTTTGTTTGTATGTTTATTTGGGTGTTTGCAATTTTGTTAGATTATTCGGAGAGTCACGAAGACTTTGGTGGTTGCTGCTCCTGTCACTCTTGTTGCCAAGGCAAGTGGCACACTTGCATATCTTCGTCCTATTAATTTGATATATGCATGTTGTAGTTTTTTACTTAGAAAATTGCATGATAGGTTTATTAGTATTGCTATGCTAAAACTGTTTAGAATAGTACTCCTATACTAGTTGGTCTAGAATCCTATTATAACTTGGTAGAAGTATAGAAATGCTATGCAAAATGTTGTTTTTGTTAAAAGTAAAAATTCTACTAAGTTAAAGAACCTCCTGGGTGGATTTTGGCATTGCTTGGTGGTTTATGGTTGAGTGGCTACTCGGGACCATGTCTATGGTGTTTTTCACCCGAGAATGGCTCACTTGTGGACGGCCACCCAGGGACAAAGAGATCAACGTTACTCCGAGTTTAGTGAGCTTACCGTGCAGCCATATGTCATATGGGCTCTGGCTTGACTAAGTATGTTGTATGGAACCGGCCCGGCCTGACAGGTGGTGGTAGAGGAATGTAGGTGGAGCGCGTCAGGACGGCAGTGGTCGGAAAATACTTCGGAAAAGTCTCGTCTCCATCCTCTCCTTTCCTTTTCACTTCAAGAAGGTCAAGGTCAGAATGGGTTGATGGAGTCTTATGGTGAAAGTGCACAACCTCTGCAGAGTGTCAATCTAAGTACTTAGCCGTGTCCCCGGTTACGGACGATTCTGAGCAAGCTGGACGAGGACGTCGACGGAAGATCTCATCATTCTAATTTTTCTAAGTTAAAACTTGATGGGTGAACAAGGGTAGTTGAGACAATGGTTGTCATACCATACTTGTCTCGTATAGATGAAAAGTTGTTTTGAAAAGAGATAGGGAAAAATTGGCTTTATGCAAAATTAGCCTTCAAACTCCACCAAGCCAAATATGCATATAGGTTACTGGAGTTGTTCCAATATGAGTCCACAAAGTGTCACTTGCCAGTTCCATTTATATGGTTCTGACCCACCTTGTTGAATATCTTTTTATCAGGTTGTTCTGACGAAGAGTGAGGTTTCGTTAAGGGTTTCGAGTCTACAACCAACATGTTTCGCCTGTGGCTACATGAAGATTGGGACTCATGCATAATATTTAGTCTTCCGCTGTTATTCTGTTTAATGCTAGCTTCGAGCTATGCAAGTTGTAATGGATTATTTGTAATTCTGGATTCATCGTGTAATAAATTGATACAATGTTGTGATATTCATCGTAAACTGTGTGTGCAATGAGATCGATCCAGGGCTTAGCACTATACACAGGGATCTTGCCAATTTTAAAGTGCAGGTCCGCTACAGATGGTATCAGAGCACTGTGTTGCCTGTAGGTCGAAACCCTAGATTTGGATAGAATTAGGTTGGCCTTAGGAGCAAAAACCTATTTTATACAACTATAAATATTTTTACACTTTGTTCTTACAGTTTGCTTTTTGACTCGTAACACTTGTTCTAATCTTGTTTTTCATAAATCTTTGTAGATGGTCATTTTCACCCGCGTGAGCACTCCGAGTGACAATGAGGCCACTATGTTCGGGAGGCAACTGACGGGAGTCTGCAGAGTGGTGGGCCTTGTTCCTCCTATCTTCAGGGGCAGGATGATACCTTCGGACATACCCAATGTCCATCGCTGGGAGATTGAGACACATGTCCTACCTCGTGCCATTGGGACACCTACCGAGCCCATTCTCTACACTAAGGTCTACACTACCTGGGAGACAGGACTTCTGTTGGCTACGCGTGAGATCCTGTCACGCATTTGCGCGAAGTACTACGAGATGTTGCCCCTGAACTCCATCTACCGGGAATTTGGTAGACGTAATGCCAATGGACTACCGTACTGGAGTGATGAGGATCGCAAGAAAATGAGAGCGATGGAGTTACACTTAGAGGATCTGGAGGTGGTAGCCCACAGGACCGAAACTGTACTCCGCGCTGAGATGAGGATCGTAGATCGATCCAAGGAGTTGATCGGGAAGCAGAAGGAGGTGATTGCGATTGCAGAAGAGTTAGCAGCATGGAAGGACATCGAGAAGAAGAAACTCATGGAGGCTAACCAGAAGCTGGAGGCAGAGAACCTGAAGCTGAAGAACAAGGTCGAGCGCCAGGAGTCCCTTATAGCTGCATTGCAGGAGCAGAGTGCCCGTCTTGTGCAGGAGACAGCCGAGGGGAGTTCAAGCCAGAAGCGCCGCAAGATCAGAGCCGCCACCGAGTTCCTTAGCAGGATCAAGGACGAGTAGTTGCCCACCCGACCTTAATAATTCATTAGACGATCTTGAGTCTTCGTATTGACCTACCGACTTGTGGTATGGCAGTACCATCGCTTTTGTTTTGCAAAACCTTGGTGTGATTTGTTTCCAAACAATTAGATCGGCTTTTATCGAAATTTTGTTTTAAGTTTTAGTGTTTTGATGTGTGATGTTTGCTAGATGTTGTTTGTAAGATGAATTGCGTTGATCTGCTGTTTTTGGGTAGGAGTATTTCCTTTAGATCTGTCTATCTCTACTCATCCCTGCTAAAATCAAACCAGATGTCTCATCCGCATTCCAACACGACAAAAAGGAGAGCCACGTCAATCTGCATATTGCTTTGCAACTCCTCGAAGCAGCTCAGATTCGAATGACTCAAGTGATGAAAGAAAGTCAAGCCAACAACCCCAATAAGGAGTTAACCACAATTATTCAACAACTGTTAAACAACCAGACGCAAATGGTGCAGCTGATGGCGAGCAATATTAACCAGTTATCACCGGTTGATGATGAGATCAAGGAGAATTTTATGGCAGGACCTCGAGTATGCAAAAGTTGTGGAGAATTAGGACACCTGTCCAAGGAGTGCCATGATGAGTGGCCCCATTGTGAAGCAAGTTATTTGGATAAAGGATATTCCATAACCAAGTCACTTGCTTTTTGTGTGAAGGAACGAATCACATTCCTACACAGTGCCACCTTTACCCCATGGTACAGGAAGCAAATGACCACGTCAAGAAAGGGATACGCCAGGCTTTTCAGGAGAATGTGGACCTGAAAAATATCACCTGCTACACATGCAAAACAAAAGGACACTATTCATGGGATTGCTCAGAGAAGAAGGATGGTGATGGAGTCAAGCCAAAACAGTATCAAAATAGACTTACAATTCATGCCAAGATGGAGGATGAGGCCAGACTCAGAACTCATTCCCACACATCCAAAGTCACCACCAAGTGTTGTTATTCATGTGAAGAGGAAGGTCATTTCTCACGAGATTGCCCTATTAAGAGTACAACAAAGTTCCCAACGATTGAGGTAGATTATGATGAAGAAGATTATAGAGATCTGATCTTTCCAGAAAGACGAACAAAGAAGAGGAAGCATCTTGCTAGCAAGCAATACTTAGAACCTTCACACAAGAGACACACTGAGTTTGCAGGAAGTGATGAACATAAGTTTGGGAACCATCATGGTAGTAGTAATGGCCATAATCAGCATGGTCTTAACCATAATGGTGGATTCAAAGGAAACAGTGGAAGAGTACAAAGGAACTGTACAAAGTGGTCACAACAATGGAAATGGCCATCACCACCACAGCCATGAACCTAACAGAGATATCAGTCAAGTGACATGCTACAAGTGCAAGGATAAGGGACATTATGCTCACAAATGCCCAGAAAAGGAACTCCAGCATCACACCAGCAACTTACATGAGGAGGGAAACAAGAAGAAGAAGGACCTCAGTCATGTACAGTGTTATAAGT
This sequence comes from Puccinellia tenuiflora, assembly GCA_012064385.1. NCBI lineage: Eukaryota > Viridiplantae > Streptophyta > Magnoliopsida > Poales > Poaceae > Puccinellia > Puccinellia tenuiflora. The sequence continues at coordinate 212,943 of QRDG01000560.1, read as the reverse complement.
GCAAGGAGATGGGGCACTATTCCAGCGACTGTCCGGAATGGAAGGCTGCAAAAGCTGCCAATTCAACTTCTCTCAAGATGGGACACGTGAAGCATGTACATGAGGGAGCAGCATCAACCCAATAAAAGCCCAATATGAGCTTGGTTTCAGAATAATTTGTATTATGTAATCGGTGTTTTGATCCAATTATGAGTGGTACGTTCAATCATGTAATAAAGGAAGACATATTTGACTCCAGTGGGAAATCAAGAGTAATCAGTTGGACCATAGCTCAAAGACAAGAGTTTTGCACTGCCCACAAAAGTTTCTTTTAAGGGTGGTAGCCCACCCATCTGCCTAAACCTAGAGAACCCAAACCTATCTTTCTTTCTAGCCTCTTCGAATCTCAGGACGAGATTCCTTTTAAGGGTGGTAGTATGTAACATCCCAAGATTTTCAAATTTTTGAAAAATCAGAAAAATCAAAAACTTTTTGAAAATTATTATATTTTGTTTTGGAAATCCAAAATCATGCATGCATTCATCTTTTTCTTGGCTTGTTGCATTTGAAATTTCAAAAGTTGGAATTCTATTTCCACTTTAAACCCTATTTGAGAAAATGATAAAAGGGGCCTATTATGCTCTCTTAAATATTTTGACTTTTATGATTTTATTTTATGGCCAAGTATAGTGCCAAAGTGTTCTGTTTAGAATAAGATTTCTAAAAAGTATTTATTCAAATTATTTGGAAAAGATTTGATTTTCATTTTGACTTTGGAAAATATCACCAATTACCATTTAAAATGCCTTAAGGGTATTTGTGGTAATTCTTTTTGTGTAAAAATAAATAAAAATGAGTGTATCATGGTTTATACTACATGATATTACTCATATTATTTTTCTGGATTTTATTCGAGTTCAAAGGAAAATTATAAAACCATATTTTATGAAATAACATAAAGGTGCCAAATAGGCCTTTATGCATTATTTGAATTTTTCAATATTAAAAAAATTATGGAAAAGGTTCCAAAGTATTTAAAATGATTATTTTGATTTTACCAAATTAATTCAAATTTGTTTGAATCCATTTGGATGCTTATTTCAAAAGATACAAAAGTTTTCAGAAAATAGAAAAGGAGAAAGGACAACAAAAAAAAAAAAGAGCCAGGCCGGCCGAACCAACTCAGCCCGAGCCAGCCCAGCAGCAGCCCGGCATCGTCCCCGCATCCGCAGCCCAGCAGCGGCCCGATATCCCTTCACCGCGCCACGCCCACTGACCGGTGGACCCCACCCGTCAGCGCCAACGGCCACGTCCACGACGTCGCCTTCTCCCCTCCCGTTCATGGCCGAAACGGCTGTTTTGATGTCTCCCATCAATTCGTGCGTTTCACGCAGCAATCAACACCTCCACCTTGGCCATCTTATAGCCCTCCCTCTCCTCTCTCATTTGCCCCAGACCACACCCCACGAGCGCCCCTAGGCTGCTCGGATTTCCCTCCGCCACACCGCCATTGCCGTCGGCAAGCTTCGACGATTACGGTGAAGACCGGCGTCCCCGCGCCCTCTCTCCACCTCCTCTTCCTTTTATTCTTCCTTGCGCTTCTTTTTGACAAGGTTCGGCAATTTTTCGCGCACAGGATCGACGCGGGCATCGTCGACCGACGCCGTCCGCCGCCCGCTCCAACTCCGGCGAGCAATTCCGGCCGTACCCGTGCACCTCGACGACGCCCCTCTCGCCACCGAGCTCGCCCCGACGTCCTGCAACCCACGGTAACGAAAGCCCCCTCCCGCGCCCTCTCTTTTAGCCGGAACACGGCATGCCGTAGCTGTCGCCGCCGTTCGCCGCCATTAGGGTTAGGGTTCCGGCCGACGATGCCGTTTGTTTTGGTACTTTAGATCTGAGCCGTCAGATCAAGATCTGACGGCCGTGTTTTATTTCTTTTACCGAAACGGTACCGACAAATCAGAGGCCGCCACGTCGTCGCCTAGTCAGCTGCCCCGTCAGATCCAGTCAGCGCCCAGTCAGCAGAGGATTTTCTGGGATTTTCCCGAATTAGAGTTATTTAGCAGTTTTGCAGAAAAACCCCTGTAACTTAGATTTATCATAACTTTTTATTGGTTTGGCCAAATTCAAATATTTTTATATATTTGAAATCCTTAGAACCTGTAGAATCTTTCTGGCATTTTAGTTTTCTGTTTTGACAAGTTTAAATTTATTCAAAATTCAAATGTGTTGTTTGAGTAAATTTGGCATAACTTTAGTTTAAAAATAGCTTTTTGAGTGAATCCAATTGGGTTAGTTTAGTTTTGAAGTCCTCTATCCAGTAAGACCACTCCCATATTTTCTGTAAATATTTTGTTTAACAGTAGTTTTAAATTAGTGTTTATGCCCTTTTTGGGATTTGTTTTGTATTGTTGTTAAAGTAAAAATTGTTTTAAATGCATTTTAACTTCATGCATATTGTTACAAACCAGAAACTTAGTGTGTTATTTTTTCTTGTGATTTTAAATGCATTTCATACATTGCATATTTTATTGTATTGTTATTTTGTTTGTATGTTTATTTGGGTGTTTGCAATTTTGTTAGATTATTCGGAGAGTCGCGAAGACTTTGGTGGTTGCTGCTCCTGTCACTCTTGTTGCCAAGGCAAGTGGCACACTTGCATATCTTTGTCCTATTAATTTGATATATGCATGTTGTAGTAATACTTAGAAAATTGCATGATAGGTTTATTAGTATTGCTATGCTAAAACTGTTTAGAATAGTACTCCTTTACTAGTTGGTCTAGATCCTATTATAACTTGGTAGAATTATAGAAATGCTATGCAAAATGTTGTTTTGTTAAAAGTAAAATTCTACTAAGTTAAAGAACCTCCTGGGTGGATTTTGGCATTGCTTGGTGGTTTAATGTTGAGTGGCTACTCGGGACCATGTCTATGGTGTTTTCACCCGAGAATGGCTCACTTGTGGACGGCCACCCAGGGACAAAGAGATCAACGTTACTCCGAGTTTAGTGACCTTACCGTGCAGCCATATGTCATATGGGCTCTGGCTTGACTAAGTATGTAGTATGGAACCGGCCCGGCCTGACAGGTGGTGGTAGAGGTATGTAGGTGGAGCGCGTCAGGACGGCAGTGGTCGGGAAAATACTTCGGAAAAGTCTCGTCTCCATCCTCTCCTTTCCTTTTCACTTCAAGAAGGTCAAGGTCAGAATGGGTTGATGGAGTCTTATGGTGAAAGTGCACAACCTCTGCAGAGTGTCAATCTAAGTACTTAGCCGTGTCCCCGGTTACGGACAATTCTGAGCAAGCTGGACGAGGACGTCGACGGAAGATCTCATCATTCTAATTTCTCTAAGTTAAAACTTGATGGGTGAACAAGGGTAGTTGAGACAATGGTTGTCATACCATACTTGTCTCGTATAGATGAAAAGTGTTTTGAAAAGAGATAGGAAAAATTGGCTTTATGCAAAATAGCCTTCAAACTCCACCAAGCCAAATATGCATATAGGTTATTAGAGTTTTTCCCATATGAGTCCACAAAGTGTCACTTGCCAGTTCCATTTTATATGGTTCTGACCCACCTTGTTGAAACATTCTTATTCAGGATGCTTCTGACGAATGAGTGAGGTTTCGATTAAGGGTTTCGAGTCTACAACCAACATGTTCGCCTGTGGCACATGAAGATGATGGAGACTCATTGCTATTTTATTTCCGCTGTGCCTAATCTTTGTAAAATGCTAGCCTTGAGCTATGCAAGTTGTAATGGATATTTGTAAATTCTGGATCATTCGTGTAATAAATTGATACAATGTTATGGTATTCATCGTAAACTGTGTGTGCTAGCGATTCGATCCAGGGACTAGCACTATACACAGGGATCTTGCCAAATTTTAAAGTGCAGGTCCGCTACAGATGGTATCAGAGCACTGTGTTGCCTGTAGGTCGAAACCCTAGGTTTGGATAGAATTAGGTCGGCCTTAGGAGCAAAAACCTATTTTATACAACTATAAAAAGTTTTACACTTTGTTCTTACAGTTTGCTTTTGACTCGTAACACTTGTTCTAATCTTGTTTTTCATAAATCTTTGTAGATGGTCATTTTCACCCGCGTGAGCACTCCGAGTGATAATGAGGCCACTATGTTCGGGAGGCAACTGACGGGAGTCTGCAGAGTGGTGGGCCTTGTTCCTCCTATCTTCAGGGGCAGGATGATACCTTCGGACATACCCAATGTCCATCGCTGGGAGATTGAGACACATGTCCTACCTCGTGCCATTGGGACACCTACCGAGCCCATTCTCTACACTAAGGTCTACACTACCTGGGAGACAGGACTTCTGTTGGCTACGCGTGAGATCCTGTCACGCATTTGCGCGAAGTACTACGAGATGTTGCCCCTGAACTCCATCTATCGGGAATTTGGTAGACGTAATGCCAATGGACTACCGTACTGGAGTGATGAGGATCGCAAGAAAATGAGAGCGATGGAGTTACACTTAGAGGATCTGGAGGTGGTAGCCCACAGGACCGAAACTGTACTCCGCGCTGAGATGAGGATCGTAGATCGATCCAAGGAGTTGATCGGGAAGCAGAAGGAGGTGATTGCGATTGCAGAAGAGTTAGCAGCATGGAAGGACATCGAGAAGAAGAAGCTCATGGAGGCTAACCATAAGCTGGAGGCAGAGAACCTGAAGCTGAAGAACAAGGTCGAGCGCCAGGAGTCCCTTATAGCTACATTACAGGAGCAGAGTGCCCGTCTTGTGCAGGAGACAGCCGAGGGGAGTTCAAGCCAGAAGCGCCGCAAGATCAGAGCCGCCACCGAGTTCCTTAGCAGGATCAAGGACGAGTAGTTGCCCACCCGACCTTAATAATTCATTAGACGATCTTGAGTCTTCGTATTGACCTACCGACTTGTGGTATGGCAGTACCATCGCTTTTGTTTTGCAAAACCTTGGTGTGATTTGTTTCCAAACAATTAGATCGGCTTTTATCGAAAGTTTGTTTTAAGTTTAGTGTTTTGATGTGTGATGTTTGCTAGATGTTGTTTGTAGTGATTGCGTTGATCTGCTGTTTTTGGGTAGGAGTATTTTCCTTTAGATCTGTCTATCTCTACTCATCCCTGTTAAAATCAAACCAGATGTCTCATCCCGCATTCCAACATCGACAAAAAGGAGAGCCACGTCAATCTGCGTATGCTTGCAACTCCTCGAAGCAGCTCAGATTCGAATGACTCAAGTGATGAAAGAAAGTCAAGCCAACAACCCCAATAAGGAGTTAACCACAATTATTCAACAACTGTTAAACAACCAGACTCAAATGGTGCAACTGATGGCAAGCAATATTAACCAGTTATCATCGGTTGATGATGAGATCAAGGAGAATTTTATGGCAGGACCTCGAGTATGCAAAAGTTGTGGAGAATTAGGACACCTGTCCAAGGAGTGCCATGATGAGTGGCCCCATTGTGAAGCAAGTTATTTGGATAAAGGATATTCCATAACCCAAGTCACTTGCTTTTTGTGTGAAGGAACGAATCACATTCCTACACAGTGCCACCTTTACCCCATGGTACAGGAAGCAAATGACCACGTCAAGAAAGGGATACGCCAGGCTTTTCAGGAGAATGTGGACCTGAAAAATATCACCTGCTACACATGCAAAACAAAAGGACACTATTCATGGGATTGCTCAGAGAAGAAGGATGGTGATGGAGTCAAGCCAAAACAGTATCAAAATAGACTTACAATTCATGCCAATATGGAGGATGAGGCCAGACTCAGAACTCATTCCCACACATCCAAAGTCACCACCAAGTGTTGTTATTCATGTGAAGAGGAAGGTCATTTCTCACGAGATTGCCCTAGTTATGAGTACAACAAAGTTCCCAACGATTGAGGTAGATTATGATGAAGAAGATTATAGAGATCTGATCTTTCCAGATAGACGAACAAAGAAGAGGAAGCATCTTGCTAGCAAGCACTACTTAGAACCTTCACACAAGAGACACACTGAGTTTGCGGAAGTGATGAACATAAGTTTGGGAACCAACATGGTAGTAGTAATGGCCATAATCAACATGGTCATAACCATAATGGTGGATTCAAAGGAGACAGTGGAAGAGTACAAAGGAACTGTACAAAGTGGTCACAACAATGGAAATGGCCATCACCACCACAGCCATGAACCTACCAGAGATATCAGTCAAGTGACATGCTACAAGTGCAAGGATAAAGGACATTATGCTCACAAATGCCCAGAAAAGGAACTCCAGCATCACACCAGCAACTTACATGAGGAGGGAAACAAGAAGAAGAAGGACCTCAGTCACGTACAGTGTTATAAGTGCAAGGAGATGGGGGCACTATTGCAGCGACTGTCCGGAATGGAAGGCTGCAAAAGCTGCCAATTCAACTTCTCTCAAGATGGGTCACGTGAAGCATGTACATGAGGGAGCAGCATCAACCCAATAAAAGCCCAATACGAGCTTGGTTCCAGAATAATTTGTATTATGTAATCGGTGTTTTGATCCAATTATGAGTGGTACGTTCAATCATGTAATAATGGAAGACATATTTGACTCCAGTGGGAAATCAAGAGTAATCAGTTGGACCATAGCTCAAAGACAAGAGTTTTGCACTAGCCACAAAAGTTTCTTTTAAGGGTGGTAGCCCACCCATTTGCCTAAACCTAGAGAACCCAAACCTATCTTTCTTTCTAGCCTCTTCGAATCTCGGGACGAGATTCCTTTTAAGGGTGGTAGTATGTAACATCCCAAGATTTTCAAATTTTTGAAAAATCAGAAAAATCAAAAACTTTTTGAAAATTATTATATTTTGTTTTGGAAATCCAAAATCATGCATGCATTCATCTTTTCTTGGCTTGTTGCATTTGAAATTTCAAAAGTTGGAATTCTATTTCCACTTTAAACCCTATTTGAGAAAATGATAAAAGGGGCCTATTATGCTCTCTTAAATATTTTGACTTTTATGATTTTATTTTATGGCCAAGTATAGTGCCAAAGTGTTCTGTTTAGTATAAGATTTCTAAAAAGTATTTATTCAAATTATTTGGAAAAGATTTGATTTTCATTTTGACTTTGGAAAATATCACCAATTACCATTTAAAATGCCTTAGGGTATTTGTGGTAATTCTTTTTGTGTAAAAATAAATAAAAATGAGTGTATCATGGTTTATACTACATGATATTACCCATATTATTTTTCTGGATTTTATTCGAGTTCAAAGGAAAATTATAAAACCATATTTTATGAAATACATAAAGGTGCCAAATAGGCCTTTATGCATTATTTGAATTTTTCAATATTAAAAAAATTATGGAAAAGGTTCCAAAGTATTTAAAATGATTATTTTGATTTTACCAAATTAATTCAAATTTGTTTGAATCCATTTGGATGCTTATTTCAAAAGATACAAAAGTTTTCAGAAAATAGAAAAGGAGAAAGGACAACAAAAAAAAAAAAGAGCCAGGCCGGCCGAACCAACTCAGCCCGAGCCAGCCCAGCAGCAGCCCGGCATCGTCCCCGCATCCGCAGCCCAGCAGCGGCCCGATATCCCTTCACCGCGCCACGCCCACTGACCGGTGGACCCCACCCGTCAGCGCCAACGGCCACGTCCACGACGTCGCCTTCTCCCCTCCCGTTCATGGCCGAAACGGCTGTTTTGATGCCTCCCATCAATTCGTGCGTTTCACGCAGCAATCAACACCTCCACCTTGGCCATCTTATAGCCCTCCCTCTCCTCTCTCATTTGCCCCAGACCACACCCCACGAGCGCCCCTAGGCTGCTCGGATTTCCCTCCGCCACACCGCCATTGCCGTCGGCAAGCTTCGACGATTACGGTGAAGACCGGCGTCCCCGCGCCCTCTCCCCACCTCCTCTTCCTTTTATTCTACCTTGCGCTTCTTTTTGACAAGGTTCGGCAATTTTTCGCGCACAGGATCGATGCGGGCATCGTCGACCGACGCCGTCCGCCGCCCGCTCCAACTCCGGCGAGCAATTCCGGCCGTACCCGTGCACCTCGACGACGCCCCTCTCGCCACCGAGCTCGCCCCGACGTCCTGCAACCCACGGTAACGAAAGCCCCCTCCCGCTCCCTCTGTTTTAGCCGGAACACGGCATGCCGTAGCTATCGCCGCCGTTCGCCGCCGTTAGGGTTAGGGTTCCGGCCGACGGCGCCGTTTGTTTTGGTACTTTAGATCTGAGCCGTCAGATCTAGATCTGACGGCCGTGTTTTATTTCTTTTACCGAAACGGTACCGACAAATCAGAGGCCGCCACGTCGTCGCCTAGTCAGCTGCCCCGTCAGATCCAGTCAGCGCCCAGTCAGCAGAGGATTTTCTGGGATTTTCCCGAATTAGAGTTATTTAGCAGTTTTGCAGAAAAACCCCTATAACTTAGATTTATCATAACTTTTTATTGGCTTGGCCAAATTCAAATATTTTTATATATTTGAAATCCTTAGAACCAGTAGAATCTTTCTGGCAGTTTTAGTTTTCTGTTTTGACAAGTTTAAATTTACTCAAAATTCAAATGTGATATTTGAGTAAATTTGTCATAACTTTAGTTTAAAAATAGCTTTTTGAGTGAATCCAATTGGGTTAGTTTAGTTTTGAAGTCCTCTATCCAGTAAGACCACTCCCATATTTTCTGTAATTATTTTGTTTAACAGTAGTTTTAAATTAGTGTTTATGCCCTTTTTGGGATTTGTTTTGTATTGTTGTTAAAGTAAAAATTGTTTTAAATGCATTTTAACTTCATGCATATTGTTACAAACCAGAAAACTTAGTGTGTTATTTTTTCTTGTGATTTTAAATGCATTTCATACATTGCATATTTTATTGTATTGTTATTTTGTTTGTATGTTTATTTGGGTGTTTGCAATTTTGTTAGATTATTCGGAGAGTCACGAAGACTTTGGTGGTTGCTGCTCCTGTCACTCTTGTTGCCAAGGCAAGTGGCACACTTGCATATCTTTGTCCTATTAATTTGATATATGCATGTTGTAGTTTTTACTTAGAAAATTGCATGATAGGTTTATTAGTATTGCTATGCTAAAACTGTTTAGAATAGTACTCCTATACTAGTTGGTCTAGATGCTCCTATGATAACTTGGTAGAATTCTAGAAATGCTATGCAAAATGTTGTTTTTGTTAAAAGTAAAAATTCTACTAAGTTAAAGAACCTCCTGGGTGGATTTTGGCATTGCTTGGTGGTTTATGGTTGAGTGGCTACTCGGGACCATGTCTATGGTGTTTTTCACCCGAGAATGGCTCACTTGTGGACGGCCACCCAGGGACAAAGAGATCAACGTTACTCCGAGTTTAGTGAGCTTACCGTGCAGCCATATGTCATATGGGCTCTGGCTTGACTAAGTATGTAGTATGGAACCGGCCCGGCCTGACAGGTGGTGGTAGAGGAATGTAGGTGGAGCGCGTCAGGACGGCAGTGGTCGGGAAAATACTTTGGAAAAGTCTCGTCTCCATCCTCTCCTTTCCTTTTCACTTCAAGAAGGTCAAGGTCAGAATGGGTTGATGGAGTCTTATGGTGAAAGTGCACAACCTCTGCAGAGTGTCAATCTAAGTACTTAGCCGTGTCCTCGGTTACGGACAATTCTGAGCAAGCTGGACGAGGACGTCGACGGAAGATCTCATCATTCTAATTTCTCTAAGTTAAAACTTGATGGGTGAACAAGGGTAGTTGAGACAATGGTTGTCATACCAGTCTCGTATAGATGAAAAGTTTTATAAAGAGTTAGGAAAAAGTTGGCTTTCTGCAAAATAGCCTTCAAACTCCACCAAGCCAAATATGCATATAGGTTACTAGAGTTTTCCTATATGAGTCCACAAAGTGTCACTTGCCAGTTCCATTTTATATGGTTCTGACCCACCTTGTTGAAACGTTTTATCAGGTTTTTCTGACGAAGAGTGAGGTTTCGTTAAGGGTTTCGAGTCTACAACCAACATGTTCGCCTGTGGCACATGAAGATGATGGAGACTCATTGCTATTTTATTTCCGCTGTGCTAATCTTTGTAAAATGCTAGCCTTGAGCTATGCAAGTTGTAATGGATATTTGTAAATTCTGGATCATTCGTGTAATAAATTGATACAATGTTATGGTATTCATCGTAAACTGTGTGTGCTAGCGATTCGATCCAGGGACTAGCACTATACACAGGGATCTTGCCAAATTTTAAAGTGCAGGTCCGCTACAGATGGTATCAGAGCACTGTGTTGCCTGTAGGTCGAAACCCTAGGTTTGGATAGAATTAGGTTGGCCTTAGGAGCAAAAACCTATTTTATACAACTATAAAAAAATTTTACACTTTGTTCTTACAGTTTGCTTTTGACTCGTAACACTTGTTCTAATCTTGTTTTTCATAAATCTTTGTAGATGGTCATTTTCACCCGCGTGAGCACTCCGAGTGACAATGAGGCCACTATGTTCGGGAGGCAACTGACGGGAGTCTGTAGAGTGGTGGGCCTTGTTCCTCCTATCTTCAGGGGCAGGATGATACCTTCGGACATACCCAATGTCCATCGCTGGGAGATTGAGACACATGTCCTACCTCGTGCCATTGGGACACCTACCGAGCCCATTCTCTACACTAAGGTCTACACTACCTGGGAGACAGGACTTCTGTTGGCTACGCGTGAGATCCTGTCACGCATTTGCGCGAAGTACTACGAGATGTTGCCCCTGAACTCCATCTACCGGGAATTTGGTAGACGTAATGCCAATGGACTACCGTACTGGAGTGATGAGGATCGCAAGAAAATGAGAGCGATGGAGTTACACTTAGAGGATCTGGAGGTGGTAGCCCACAGGACCGAAACTGTACTCCGCGCTGAGATGAGGATCGTAGATCGATCCAAGGAGTTGATCGGGAAGCAGAAGGAGGTGATTGCGATTGCAGAAGAGTTAGCAGCATGGAAGGACATCGAGAAGAAGAAACTCATGGAGGCTAACCAGAAGCTGGAGGCAGAGAACCTGAAGCTGAAGAACAAGGTCGAGCGCCAGGAGTCCCTTATAGCTGCATTGCAGGAGCAGAGTGCCCGTCTTGTGCAGGAGACAGCCGAGGGGAGTTCAAGCCAGAAGCGCCGCAAGATCAGAGCCGCCACCGAGTTCCTTAGCAGGATCAAGGACGAGTAGTCGCCCACCCGACCTTAATAATTCATTAGACGATCTTGAGTCTTCGTATTGACCTACCGACTTGTGGTATGGCAGTACCATCGCTTTTGTTTTGCAAAACCTTGGTGTGATTTGTTTCCAAACAATTAGATCGGCTTTTATCGAAAGTTTGTTTTAAGTTTAGTGTTTTGATGTGTGATGTTTGCTAGATGTTGCTTGTAAGATGAATTGCCTTGATCTGCTGTCTTTGGGGAGGAGTTTTTCCTTTAGATCTGTCTATCTCTACTCATCCCTGTTAAAATCAAACCAGATGTCTCACCCGCTTTCCAACTTCGACAAAAAGGAGAGCCATGTCAATCTGCGTATTGCATTGCAACTCCTCGAAGCAGCTCAGATTCGAATGACTCAAGTGATGAAAGAAAGTCAAGCCAACAACCCCAATAAGGAGTTAACCACAGTTATTCAACAACTGTTAAACAACCAGACGCAAATGGTGCAGCTGATGGCGAGCAATATTAACCAGTTATCACCGGTTGATGATGAGATCAAGGAGAATTTTATGGCAGGACCTCGAGTATGCAAAAGTTGTGGAGAATTAGGACACCTGTCCAAGGAGTGCCATGATGAGTGGCCCCATTGTGAAGCAAGTTATTTGGATAAAGGATATTCCATAACCCAAGTCACTTGCTTTTTTGTGTGAAGGAACGAATCACATTCCTACACAGTGTCACCTTTACCCCATTGTACAGGAAGCAAATGAACACGTGAAGAAAGGGATACGCCAGGCTTTTCAGGAGAATAAGGACCTGAGAAATATCACCTGCTACACATGCAAAACAAAAGGACACTATTCATGGGATTGCTCAGAGAAGAAGGATGGTGATGGAATCAAGCCAAAACAGTATCAAAATAGACTTACAATTCATGCCAAGATGGAGGATGAGGCCAAACTCAGAACTCATTCCCACACATCCAAAGTCACCACCAAGTGTTGTTATTCATGTGAAGAGGAAGGCCATTTCTCACGAGATTGCCCTGTTAAGAGTACAACAAAGTTCCCAACGATTGAGGTAGATTATGATGAAGAAGATTATAGAGATCTGATCTTTCCAGAAAAACGAACAAAGAAGAGGAAGCATCTTGCTAGCAAGCAATACTTAGAACCTTCACACAAGAGACACACTGACTTTGCAGGAAGTAACGAACACAAGCATGGGAACCATCATGGTACTGGCCATAATCAGCATGGTCATAACCATAATGGTGGATTCAAAGGAAACAATGGAGAAGTCAAAGAAACGGTACAAAGTGGTCACAACAATGGAAATGGCCATCACCACCACAGCCATGAACCTAACAGAGATATCAGTCAAGTGACATGCTACAAGTGCAAGGATAAGGGACATTATGCTCACAAATGCCCAGAAAAGGAACTCCAGCATCACACCAGCAACTTACATGACGAGGGAAACAAGAAGAAGAAGAAGGACCTCAGTCACGTACAGTGTTATAAGTGCAAGGAGATGGGGCACTATTGCAGCGACTGTCCGGAATGGAAGGCTGCAAAAGCTGCCAATTCAGCTTCTCTCAAGATGGGACACGTGAAGCATGTACATGAGGGAGCAGCATCAACCCAATAAAAGCCCAATATGATCTTGGTTTCAGAATAATTTGTATTATGTAATCGGTGTTTTGATCCAATTATGAGTGGTACGTTCAATCATGTAATAATGGAAGACATATTTGACTCCAGTGGGAAATCAAGAGTAATCAGTTGGACCATAGCTCAAAGACAAGAGTTTTGCACTGCCCACAAAAGTTTCTTTTAAGGGTGGTAGCCCACCCATCTGCCTAAACCTAGAGAACCCAAACCTATCTTTCTTTCTAGCCTCTTCGAATCTCGGACGAGATTCCTTTTAAGGGTGGTAGTATGTAACATCCCAAGATTTTCAAATTTTTGAAAAATCAGAAAAATCAAAAACTTTTTGAAAATTATTATATTTTGTTTTGGAAATCCAAAATCATGCATGCATTCATCTTTTTCTTGGCTTGTTGCATTTGAAATTTCAAAAGTTGGAATTCTATTTCCACTTTAAACCCTATTTGAGAAAATGATAAAAGGGGCCTATTATGCTCTCATAAATATTTTGACTTTTATGATTTTATTTTATGGCCAAGTATAGTGCCAAAGTGTTCTGTTTAGTATAAGATTTCTAAAAAGTATTTATTCAAATTATTTGGAAAAGATTTGATTTTCATTTTGACTTTGGAAAATATCACCAATTACCATTTAAAATGCCTTAAGGGTATTTGTGGTAATTCTTTTTGTGTAAAAATAAATAAAAATGAGTGTATCATGGTTTATACTACATGATATTACCCATATTATTTTTCTGGATTTTATTCGAGTTCAAAGGAAAATTATAAAACCATATTTTATGAAATAACATAAAGGTGCCAAATAGGCCTTTATGCATTATTTGAATTTTTCAATATTAAAAAAATTATGGAAAAGGTTCCAAAGTATTTAAAATGATTATTTTGATTTTACCAAATTAATTCAAATTTGTTTGAATCCATTTGGATGCTTATTTCAAAAGATACAAAAGTTTCAGAAAATAGAAAAGGAGAAAGGACAACAAAAAAAAAAGAGCCAGGCCGGCCGAACCAACTCAGCCCGAGCCAGCCCAGCAGCAGCCCGGCATCGTCCCCGCATCCGCAGCCCAGCAGCGGCCCGATATCCCTTCACCGCGCCACGCCCACTGACCGGTGGACCCCACCCGTCAGCGCCAACGGCCACGTCCACGACGTCGCCTTCTCCCCTCCCGTTCATGGCCGAAACGGCTGTTTTGATGCCTCCCATCAATTCGTGCGTTTCACGCAGCAATCAACACCTCCACCTTGGCCATCTTATAGCCCTCCCTCTCCTCTCTCATTTGCCCCAGACCACACCCCACGAGCGCCCTAGGCTGCTCGGATTTCCCCTCCGCCACACCGCCATTGCCGTCGGCAAGCTTCGACGATTACGGTGAAGACCGGCGTCCCGCGCCCTCTCTCCACCTCCTCTTCCTTTTATTCTTCCTGCGCTTCTTTTTGACAAGGTTCGGCATTTATCGCGCACAGGATCGACGCGGGCATCGTCGACCGACGCCGTCCGCCGCCCGCTCCAACTCCGGCGAGCAATTCCGGCCGTACCCGTGCACCTCGACGACGCCCCTCTCGCCACCGAGCTCGCCCCGACGTCCTGCAACCCACGGTAACGAAAGCCCCCTCCCGCGCCCTCTCTTTTAGCCGGAACACGGCATGCCGTAGCTGTCGCCGCCGTTCGCCGCCATTAGGGTTAGGGTTCCGGCCGACGATGCCGTTTGTTTTGGTACTTTAGATCTGAGCCGTCAGATCAAGATCTGACGGCCGTGTTTTATTTCTTTTACCGAAACGGTACCGACAAATCAGAGGCCGCCACGTCGTCGCCTAGTCAGCTGCCCCGTCAGATCCAGTCAGCGCCCAGTCAGCAGAGGATTTTCTGGGATTTTCCCGAATTAGAGTTATTTAGCAGTTTTGCAGAAAAACCCCTATAACTTAGATTTATCATAACTTTTTATTGGCTTGGCCAAATTCAAATATTTTTATATATTTGAAATCCTTAGAACCAGTAGAATCTTTCTGGCATTTTAGTTTTCTGTTTTGACAAGTTTAAATTTATTCAAATTCAAATGTGAGATTTGAGTAAATTTGCATAACTTTAGTTTAAAAATAGCTTTTTGAGTGAATCCAATTGGGTTAGTTTAGTTTTGAAGTCCTCTATCCAGTAAGACCACTCCCATATTTTCTGTAATATTTTGTTTAACAGTAGTTTTAAATTAGTGTTTATGCCCTTTTTGGGATTTGTTTGTATTGTTGTTAAAGTAAAAATTGTTTTAAATGCATTTTAACTTCATGCATATTGTTACAAACCAGAAAACTTAGTGTGTTATTTTTTCTTGTGATTTTAAATGCATTTCATACATTGCATATTTTATTGTATTGTTATTTTGTTTGTATGTTTATTTGGGTGTTTGCAATTTTGTTAGATTATTCGGAGAGTCGCGAAGACTTTGGTGGTTGCTGCTCCTCTCACTCTTGTTGCCAAGGCAAGTGGCACACTTGCATATCTTGTCCTATTAATTTGATATATGCATGTTGTAGTTTTTACTTAGAAAATTGCATGATAGGTTTATTAGTATTGCTATGCTAAAAACTGTTTAGAATAGTACTCCTATAGAGTTGGTCTAGAATCCTATTATAACTTGGTAGAATTATAGAAATGCTATGCAAAATGTGTTTTTTGAAAAGTAAAAATTCTACTAAGTTAAAGAACCTCTGGGTGGATTTTGGCATTGCTTGGTGGTTTTGTTGAGTGGCTACTCGGGACCATGTCTATGGTGTTTTTCACCCGAGAATGGCTCACTTGTGGACGGCCACCCAGGGACAAAGAGATCAACGTTACTCCGAGTTTAGTGAGCTTACCGTGCAGCCATATGTCATATGGGCTCTGGCTTGACTAAGTATGTAGTATGGAACCGGCCCGGCCTGACAGGTGGTGGTAGAGGTTTGTAGGTGGAGCGCGTCAGGACGGCAGTGGTCGGGAAAATACTTCGGAAAAGTCTCGTCTCCATCCTCTCCTTTCCTTTTCACTTCAAGAAGGTCAAGGTCAGAATGGGTTGATGGAGTCTTATGGTGAAAGTGCACAACCTCTGCAGAGTGTCAATCTAAGTACTTAGCCGTGTCCCCGGTTACGGACGATTCTGAGCAAGCTGGACGAGGACGTCGACGGAAGATCTCATCATTCTAATTCTTTTAAGTTAAAACTTGATGGGTGAACAAGGGTAGTTGAGACTGGTTGTCATACCATACTTGTCTCGTATAGATGAAAAGTTGTTTTGAAAAGAGATAGGAAAAATTGGCTTTATGCAAATAGCCTTCAAACTCCACACAAGCCAAATATGCATACAGGTTATTAGAGTTTTCCCATATGAGTCCACAAAGTGTCACTTGCCAGTTCCATTTTATGGTTCTGACCCACCTTGTTGAACTGTTATCAGGTTTTCTGACGAAGAGTGAGGTTTCGTTAAGGGTTTCGAGTCTACAACCAACATGTTCGCCNATTTCTAGGGTTAGCATTGTGTTACCCTAGTATTCTTGTGCTTACCACTTGTTGTAATTGTGACAGATGTGTTGATTTGGGAGCCCCCAATTAAGTTGTGGGTGTGTGCCCCAAAACATTGTAAAAGCTCCGGATTCCGCCTCGAAGGATTCCGATAGTGCAAGGTGAACCAAACCCTCGGGTGCGGTTCATCGGAGAATAGGGTGAGGCCTTTGTGGCATCTTGAGTAGGCCTCTGGTGGCGAGCTCACACCCCTCCAACGAGACGTACTCCCTTAACAAGGAGGAACTCGGGAATACATCCTTGTCTCCGCGTGCTTCTACTTTCGGTTATCTCTTTCCCTTTGTTGTCTTTACTTTTTTCGTTAATTGCCTAGTTGTTTTAGTTTGCTCTTCATATAGGTAAATTCACCGTAGTTGCATATCTAGAGAATGTACCTTTTGTGTTAAGCCTAAAATTGAAAAAGAATTAAAAATTGGTGTAGCACCTATTCACCCCCCCCTCTAGGTGCCCATACGATCCTTTCATGTGGTATCAGAGCCTTGGCATTAGGCTTCACCGCCTAAGAGAGTATGGGTGATGGTGATGATGTTACGGGTGGTAGCACTCCTCCGGTGTCCATGGATGATCTCAAGAATTTGGAAACAAGCTTGACATCATCCATGAACACTCAAATGGAGGAGTAGCGTGCTATGATGAGGCAACTCTTGAAGGCTAACACACCACCCGCTACACCATCCCTAGAGGCTAATGCTTCCGCCGCGCATAGTGGGGAGGGCGAACAACTCACTAATGAATGCCCTCCTAAAATTGATAATGGGAAGGAGGAGTACCATGGTGTTCCATTTAAGTACTCCGTCGACCCACCTATCCCGCATTATCATAAAAACAATAGGGGTGATCCACCTAAGTTTAATTCATCTTGTTTTACTAATTGGCAATTTATGATGAGATCTCATATCAAGAGGGCTTCGAGCGAGCTATGGAGAATCATTCAAGTTGGGTTCAAGGCCGTCGACCAAAACAACATGACAAGAAGAGAAGTTGTGGATGGTCAACTCAGTGACTTGGCTCTCAACATAATTCATAGCACCATGGGTGAAAAGCACATGTCTCTCATCGAGCTTGCCACCACTGCCAAAGAAGCTTGGGATATTCTCACTCAAGAGTTTGTCGGTAATGAGAGCATGCAAAGGAATAGATTTTAAGCCTTGAGCAACCAAGCCGAGGGCTTTTTCATGTTAGATGGTGAAGATCATGAAGAAATGTATCGAAGACTCAAGACCCTTGCCACTCAATTTCGAGCCCTTGGTGCTACCTATGTGGATGAAGCTTGGATCAAGAGGAAGTATGTGAGTGCCCTTTGGCCGTTCGAATCCACCGACTTGAAGAGTCTCCAAGGAAGACACAACTATCACCTCTACCGGATTGCAGGCAAGTGATACTCCCTTGCTATCTTTACTTGTTTTCTGTCTCTTACTCGTCCTATCTTTTGTTCCTTGATAGCCTTATGTCACGATGCTTGTGTCTCGATCCTACTTGCATGTTTACCTTGCAGCCTTGATATAGCCACACCCCCACATCCTATTAACCTGTTGTTTGTTTACCTTGTTAGCCTTGCGAGTCCTAGTGCATGGATAGGTGCTTTGCTAGAGTCCTGTTATCTCTTTTATCTAGTCTTGTTGATAACATGAGAGCTAGGCTCAACTAAAATGTTAATCTTTATTTTCTGTTGCGATGGGAATAACTTAATAAAGATAAGGCACCGGCGAAAGGCCAATCATGGTGATTTGTTCTGCTAGTGTCGCCTAGGAACCGAGTTCTTTTCCGCAGATCCAAGACTGAGCGCACTAACCACATGGTGGGAGTTCTATGGGCCTCCTCGCAATCTATTCCCGGATCCTTAAACTTTTCCAGGATGCCACAAGTAGTTCGGGTGTTTCAGTAGGTCTTGCGGCACGTGGCGTTTACCGCATGTGGAAGGAGGGCAATCTTATGAGTGCTCCTCCCGAAGCCGTCCTCGCATCGGTTAGGCCCACCTCGAAGCTTCGGCCGGACTCTTAAGGTGGATCAGACCTAGCTAGGTGGCTCCCTGGACTTATTTGTAGACAAGGGAAGTATTGCGTCGAAGCCTCCACCGGTACACCTCTAAGCGAGAGTTTCGGTGCGTGTGGGTTCATTGGTGCATCCCTGCAGGGTTAAATCTTTTCGAAAAGCTGTGTCCGCGGTTATGGACAACTTGGTGAAATGCACTGTCTAAAAAGATCATAGACAACTTACACCTATTAATTATAATTTGACTAGTAAGATAGATTACTTGAATAATAACTCATAAAAATTGTCTACCATGTGAGTTGCCCTGATTGCTTCCTCGCGGGCGGTTGATCGAGGGAGTAATACTTGGGCGGGTTTTTGATGTGGTGAGTAGTATAGTTGGTTCCTTATGCGCTCTCTTACCTTGTCTCTTTTAGACGGAAGTTGTAGCGTGTCTCTATAAGTTGTTAGTGCTGCTTGCCACCCCTCAATCGTTAACCCCCTTCCCTCGGAATTTCAGCTTTGATATCTTGTGAGTATTACTTGCCAGTACTGTTTTATAGTACTGACCCCTTCGGGGCTGCTATTCCAATGCAGCCGACAGGTTTGAAGTCTGACGACGTTACCTTGGGAATCCCTCCGGCTTGGCCTGGGCAGGGATATGGTGCCTTCGCTTATCTTCAGGACTCTTAGTCCAATTTGTTTCTTGTCCATAGCCGGACGCTACCCGCTTCCGTTGTTATTTGGATCTTTGTATTGTATCTTTTGCTCTTGACTCGGTGAGTCGTTGTTGTATATATATTCTTTTGTGGGTTCCATCGAGAACTATTGTAATGTTATCGCAATTCCACCCGCATAACGTTTGTGTTGCGACGTGCACGTTATGCCTGGTGGGCGTCCTTTAGGATCGTTATTATGCGGATTTGGCTGGAACGCTAAAATCTGCAAATTACCGATCTTGGGGCATTACATCGAGGATGATTTGTTCGTGTCGGAGAACTGTCCCAGGAACTGGGTGTGTCTCACTAGGTATCGAGTAAGGGACTGAACACGGAATCAAACAAACCTCAACGTGCCTCGGCGACGGAGCTCGTCGAGAATCGCTGCGGGACGGCACTATAGAGATGAACACACGATGTTACCCAGGTTCAGGGTCCTCTTGGAGAGGTAAAACCCCTACATCCTGCCTTGATTGTATTGCACTGCTTGGAGAGGTTTTAGTACAAAGAGAGCTTGGCGAGCTTGAGGTGGCTAACAATGGCTAACCCTAGATCTCAGATTGCCAACTCAAGAAGAACCAACTAGCCGTCCACCGAAGATCAACCAGGATCGAACCTTTTGCCCGAACATGCTCCCCCTCCTTTTATAGGTGTCTTGGACCTCTTCCCCCAAATATCTTGGCGGGAAGGGCTACCACATGGCGACGATGGAGGAGGACGGGTGCACGATAAAGGTAGAGTCCATGGACGCGGTCCATGGCAGGGAGCGGTGTCACCAAAGCTGGAAAAGCCACCGTCCAGCCAGGACGGTGGGCTGGCGCCGCTGAGGTGGGATGTGTCCCACGGTGACGTCGCCCTTGGAGGGTAGCTGCAGACGGTCCCCTTATCACCAAAGTGGCAATGCTTGGAGCTCCTTTGCTTGGTGCAGCGTTGTTGACTGCTTTATACACGAGAACGGCAACTGCGGCGCTGCCGTCACTGCGCGCTGGCGCGGTCATCACCGCGTGCTGGCGCACCTGTGGCTCTGCGGAGGCAGAGCTGGCTTCATGAGGAAGGAAACCCTCGCGAGGCTGGAGGCCTCGCCGAGCCTTTTTGCTTGGTCCCTGGAGATGCCCTCTCAAGAGGAGGTCCCTCGCGAGGAGGAGAGGTCCCTCGTGAGGGAAAAAACCCTCGCGAGGCTCGCCAGGCTTGGCGAGCCTGGTCCTCAGCGAAATCTTCTGAAGAATGTTGTTGGCCCTGGCAGGCCGGCCCGTGGTACCCTGGTTTCCACTGTGCCGACAGTAGCCCCCGGGCCCGCGATGGGCACGCCAAAGCCCATGGATGCAGGCAAAGCGTCGGGGGCCCAACGATGCCTGCCGGGGCCGTGACACGTGGGGCGCAGCGATTGCGCCCGAGGCCACGATCTCCTCGGCTTCAACGGGCGACCCGGTGGGGCCCGCCACGTCCCTGGTAACTGGCCAATAAAGCCTGCGGGCGCAGATGGCGCCCATCACTTCGTTCATTACTCCGCCGCACACTTCCCCCAAACACCCCCTTCTTCCCAGAGCTCGCCACCTCCAAGGTCTCCTTCTCCTGCGGCCATGGCGCCCAAGAAAGCAACCGCTGCCCAGAAGGGCAAGGCCACGATGCAGGCCGGCAAATCCGCGGCGGCGCCGCGGAGCACTGAACCCCAGGGGGCGCTGCCGAAGTCCCGCATCCACTCGGCGGCGATTGAAAAGGTGCGCCACCCGGCGGCCGCGAAGACCAACGAGCTCGGCGCCACAAGCATGGAGCCGGCCGGCAGCAGCAAGCTCTGCGCGGGGTACTACCCCATCTTCCTTCACACTCTCTATGCCGGTCTCGTTCCTCCTTTCTCCAGCTTCCTCATGGGGATTTTGGAGGCATACCAGATCCAACTCCTCCATTTCCATCCCAATTCCATCCTCATCCTCTCCATCTTCGCCTACCTCTGCGAGGCGTACGTCGGCATTCGCCCTTCTGTGGGCCTCTTCCGCAGCTTCTACGCACTCTGGTCCACCGCGCAGAACGAGCGGACCGGGCGCGTCTCCTTCCGTATCGCCGACGCCAGGAGCAAGGACTACATCCCCATCGCGTGGTGCGGTAAGAATGCCATCACCAAGGTGACGAAGAAAGTGGAGGACTTCCGCCAGCGGTGGTTCTACGTCGACACCAAGACGTCGAACCACCTCCTGGATATACCCGTGGCGCCCCCGAAGAAGTGGGCGCGTTGGGCGAGCGGTGGCTTCGAGGGCCCAAAGCTTGACGCGGTGTACGAGTGCATACGGGGGCTCCGCGTGTCCGGGCTCACCGGCCAGATGGTGGCGAAGGACATCACGAGGCACCGCATCGCCCCCCTCCAGTGGCATTCAGAGCCGATGTGGGCGTACACAGGCCGGGGGATGGGATGCGCCTGTGCATAGACAGCTTCTCTCCGGAGGTGTTGAGCCAGGTCATGGGGGTTCTCTTCGCCACGGCGGCCATCCCATCCCCAGCCGTCGACGACGCCCGACCGATCTTCACCTTTGTGGAAGAGAGCGTGCGTGAGCACCGCAGAGGCCTGCCCAGATTCGACGAATGGGGCATCGTGCCTGAGGGACTCCGCGGGCCCCGCAGCAACCCGTGGGCGGCGGAGCTGGAGCAGATGGACGAGTCGCCAGAGCCGGATGAGGTTGAGGACTCTGGCGAGGACGAGGCCTCGAGAGGCGCTAACCCCTCTGGCGAGGACGAGGCCTCGAGAGGCGCTAACCCCTCGGGAGGCTCCGCCGGCTCCCCAAGGAGCGTACCGCCTAAAGAGGAACTCCAGGTGATTTCCTCCAGCAGCGACGAGGATGCCTTTCGCGTTGCTCCCTCCCGACACACCGCAGAGGAGGAGGAGGAGGAGAGCGGCAGTAAGGGAGGACGCTGCGAGCCCCGCTCCAAGGCCGTCCATGACAGGAACGCCGCAGCCGCGAGGGGCGCTCCTCGCGAGGAGGCAGGAGCGCCTCGAGAGGAGGCCAGAGCGAGCAGCCCCGAGCCGCCAAAGGCGAAGAAAAGTGTGTGGAGGATGGCCGACGAGTAAGCCTTGGTCCTTCTTCTTTCCTTTAGCATTTTGCTTTCGAAAACCCTCTTGACGGTTCTTCTGCTTGTCTTTCTTTTCAGGAACCTTGCGGCGCCGAAGAGGCGGCGGCTCCGCAAGCTTGGGGAGACCGTTGGTGCCACCGCGGCGACGCCTGCGGCTGGCGAGCCGCAGCATGTGGCTACTCCACCCGCGGGTGAGCACCGCGCGGAGGAGGTGGATGAAGAGGTGGCGCTGTCGCCAGCTCGGGCCGCCACTCTTCCCGTACTACAGGAGGCAACGGAGGAGGAGGCGGCGGCCGAGGCCGCACGAGCCTCGGCGAGGCCGGACGAGGAGGAGGAGATTGAAGAGATCATCGTGGAGCCGCCTCCGGAGGAAGAGGCTCCCACAAGAGGGGCTGACGTGCCCGAGGCCGCGGCAGGTACGGCCACCACGGAAGGGGTGGAAAACGCCCCTAAAGAGCAGGAGGAGGAGGCGCCTCCGGAGCCCATGGACGCTGGAGCCGGGGGCGAGAGGACGCCCAGCCCCCAGAGGGCTCCTGACGCGGGCGGCGAAGGAGGCGCCCACACGAGCCCCCAGGCCACACTAGAAACGACTGTGATCCCGAGGCAGGGTGCCTCAGGCGCCTCGCCAAGAATCGAGACCTCTGCACCCCGCAGCGGTGCGGGGACCTTGGCGCTGCGGGAACCGCGGCGCCACGCGGTTTGCCGCAGCTCTGTCTTTAGCCAGGCGCGGCGGACGCTCGACGAGCTGGAGGCGCAGTACGCCGAAGAGGAACTCGCCAGGGCGGAGGAGCAGGCGAGACTCGACGAGGCCTGGGCCCTCCTCTGCGAGAGCGTGGAGAGCTGCTGCCGGCAGGATGCGGCGGTCCTGGCGGCATGCCAAGAGGCCATGCGCTTCGCCAAAGAGACCCGCGACAGCGTGAAGCGGGAGGCGGCGGAGACCATGGAGCAGCTGGACGCCGCACGGGAGGCGCTCGAGGCGGAAACTGCCTCCAAGCGATAGGAGGTTGCGGCCTTGGAGCAAAACTTCATCACGCACTCCAAAACTGTGGAGGGCAGCTTGAAGGAGCTCCGCGAGAGGCTGGATGCCCGCGAGAAGCAGCTGACGCAGCGCGAGGCGGATCTGACGCGACGCGAGGGAGAGCTCTCCCCCCGCGAGGAGGAACTGCGCCGGCGTGAGGAGCAGGCCCAACAGCTCGAGAAGGACCAGGCCACCCGCGAGGAGGGACTGCTGGCTCGCGAGAGTCGGGCAGCCCAGGATGAGGCTTCCTACGCGGAGCGCCTCGCGAAGGCCAACGCCAGCCTCGAGGCGAAGGAGAAGAAACTGAAGGAGGAGGCCGACGACAGGGTCAAGCTCATCCGTCAAGATCTCTCCAAGGATTATGGCGAGAAGGTCAAGAAGCAGGAGGAGCGCTTCACGACGAAATGCAACGAGCTCCAAAACCGCATCAAGGGGCTCGAGAAGGAGGAGAAGCAGATGGCCTCCCGCCTTCAGAGCGCCAGGGCCACCCAGGCCCGCGCGGAAGAAGGGGTTGCCGCCCTGGAGAAGGACCTGAGCGAGCTCCACCAGTAGGTGGGGCCGGTTGCGGACCTCGTGGAGGAGGCACAGCGCAACGCATAGATCGGCCGAACCATGTCGCGCCAGCGCCAGCGCATGCTCCAAGACCTGGTGCTCCGTGCGCGCGCCGTTGGGGACCGCCTGGGGACCGAGGTCCCCTCCTTCGCCGCAGGGGAAACGACGACGAGGCCAGGTACACGTTCTTCTTCGAGCAATTCCTCGCGAAACTTGAAGAGACCGCAAAGGACCTCGACGACCGCGTCATGGAGGAGAGCCGCGATCTCCTCGTCCTCGCCACCTGCCGCATCTTTGCCAACCTCGCGAGGCTCCAGCCTTCCCTCGACCTCGAGGCCGTGACGGCGCCCGACGATCTCAGCAGCCGCGTTGCGCTGAGCGACAGGATGCGGAAGGCCGCCGAGGAGTACGCCAAGAAATTCGACCAGGTCGAGGTAGAGGAGGACGACGGCGAGGAGGACGTCGCAGGGGAGGAGGAAGATGCCGCGGCGGACGGCGTGGGCACCTCAGGAGGCCTGACGGCCTAAGCTCACTCCTGCAGCTGGATGTGCATGGGGCACATATTATCTTAGCATTTTGTTTGCAAACCTTGTAAAGACTTGTTTAAGCTTTATTTGAAAGCGCTTGTGAATATCCCTCAGGAGGCTTTTATCTTTCCCTTCATGTCTTTTTCGCTCTACATCTTAGGACCCTCTCTTAGCGCTACACCACCGCCGCTTCGGTAGGTGAGAGTCAGGGCTCCACATGGCCGGGGGGTGCGCGAGGCCTCGAGAGGTAAGAGCTCCCGAGGCGCGATGCTCGGGGCTCCCCTTTAACGCGCAAGCAGCCCATGAGGCATAGGAGAGAGAAAAGAGGCTCGAGGGACAAAAACCAGCGAAAGGGAATTTTAACCAAGTGTTTGGACTTAGCTTCGCGAGGCGTTTTTGCCTTGGAGAGGGTGTTGGTTCCCTGACGAGGCATTTTTGCCTTGGAGAGGGTGTTGGTTCCCTGATGAGGTGTTTTTCTTCCGAGATTTCCTGAGGCCTGTTTTGGACCTACTTTTCTGCGTCTGGACAGATAGGCATACCCACAAGCAATACATAGCTAGATAACTCATATGTGCTCGTAGGTTCCTTCATGTGTGTCTCGCGAGGAGAACAGGCACCAAGGTCCTTGGTGAGTTGACGTGCACGGGAGCCGGCCCATGAGTTCAGAGCTCCTTGGGAGTTGACATGCATGAGAGCTGACCCGTGAGTTCAGAGCTTGGATCCCTTGGGTTTGAGGCGCTGCTGGGATGCTCCCGAGGCACAGGCACCATGCTCAACCCCCGCTCGCGAGATACACAGGAGGGATCATACGAGCAAGGATGAAGAGTAATAACATAACTGCTTACCGAAGCAATAACATATGCTGGCGCGAAGCGCAAAGGTGCAAAGTGACCTGAAACAGAGGTTCATTACACTGGCGTGGCCAGAAATACAAAATCCGCCATGTCTGGGCATGGGGTTCCACACGGAGTGGCTGAGACTCTCGCGGCCTGAGGCGACGCATGTAGAGAGAGCTCAGAGAGGGGGCCCCTATGCAGGGGTGGCTTCAAGAGCCTGTGGTCCACCATGGCTGGGCATGGGGATCCACCTCGCCAAGGCATGGTGCTTGAAGAAGTTACCTTGCCGAGGCGTGGTGGCTTGGGAGTCTTCTCGAACGGCCCGCGGCAACGTATAGTAGAGAGGGGAGCCCGAAGTTTTTCCTCATGGAGGATGAAGGCGCGAGGCTCTCCCTTGATGCAAAAAATTGCTCGTCGAGGACGATCAGGGGTAGAACTTGCGCAGGTGCTGGATGTTCCAGGGGTTGGCGACAGGGATGCCGTCCTCCGTCTCGAGCCGCGCGGAGCCAGTCCTGGCGATGTGCACGACCCTGTAGGGTCCTTCCCACATTGGAAAGAGCTTGTGGAGGCCTTCCCTGGAGAGGATTCTCCTCAGGACAAGGTCTCCTGCTTCGAGAGTGCGCGGGCGGATGTGGTGGCTGTGGTAGCGACGGAGGTCTTGCTGGTACCTTGCCGCTCTCAGGGCCGCATTGCGGCGGAGCCCCTCGAGCAGCAGCAGGTCGTTGTTGCGTAGTTCGTCCAGCTCAGCCTCCTTGAAGGCCAAGACTCGTGGAGAGCCGTGGGTGATCTCGCTGGGGAGAACGGCTTCAGCGCCATAGACGAGGGAGAACGGCGTCTCGCCAGTTGGCTTTGTTGGCGTGGTGTGGATGGACCAGAGCACCGAGGGGAGCTCATCGATCCAGTGCTTGCTGCTGGCCTTGAGGCGGTTGAAGCTTCTCGTCTTGAGGCCCTTGAGCACCTCGGCGTTGGCTCGCTCAGCCTGCCCGTTGCTTCGTGGGTGAGCCACCAAGGCGTAGCATTGGGCGCCGAGGCTGCCACAGTAGGACTTGAAAGCGCCGCTGATGAATTGTGAGCCGTTGTCGGTGATGATGCGGTTGGGCAAGCCAAAGCGGCAGACCAGGCTCCTGATGAATTTCACCACTGATTTCGCCGGGATGGTGCGCACGGGTTCCACCTCAGGCCACTTGGTGAATTTGTCGATGGCGACGTAGAAGGTAGCGGTAGCCCCCGAGCGCTCGCGGGAAGGGTCCCAGGAGGTCCAGCCCCCAGACCGCGAACGGCCAGGAGAGCGGGATAGTTTGGAGTCCTTGCGCGGGCTGGTGGATCTGCTTGGTGTGGAATTGGCAGGCGTCGCAGGATTGGACGATTGCGGCTGCATCTTGAAGCACTGAAGGCCAGTAGAAGCCACTCCGGAAGAGCTTGCCTGCAAGGGTGCGTGAGGACGAATGGTGGCCGCACTCTCCGCTGTGCATGTCGTTGATGAGCTGGCGGCCTTCCTCGGCCGGGACGCACCGCAACGCAACCCCATTGGGGCACTTACGGTACAGGTCTCCGTCGTGGAGGCAGTAGGACTTGGCCTGGCGAGCAACCCTTTCGGCTTCTGCATCTTCTTCGGGGAGAACTCGATTTTGCAAGTAGCTCTTGATCTCATCGATCCAACCAATGTCTTGGCGTACCAGGGTCATTAGCAAGCGATCGCCTGAGGGCAGCCCGCAGTTTGGTGCTCCACTTGATGGGGCTGGTGGGAGCTCCTCATTGATGCTCACGCTGACCACTGGTTGCTTGACCGAGGACTTGGCGAGTCTCTCCTCGAACACTCCAGGCTTCTGGGCTTCCCTTCTTGCTGCTCGCCTGGGGAGTTTGTCTGTTTCTTGGTTCTCTCCTCGTGGGATATGCCCCTGAAGTGCTTCTCGAGTTTGCGTACCTCTTCAAGGTAGGCCACCATGTAGGTGTCCTTAGGCTTGTAGCTTTTGTTGGAGAAGTTGACGAGGAGCTGAGAGTCGCCCTTGATGAGGATGCGCTTGATGCCGAGGGCAATGGCAGCTCTGAGCCCAGCGAGGAGGCCTTCGTATTTAGCAATATTGTTGGAGACCTTGTCGTTGTCCCTGAAGCACAGCTGGACGGCGTAGTAGAGCTTGTCGCCTGTTGGCGAGGTGAGGACAGCACCAGCCCCTGCACTCCTGGCCGCGAAGGCGCCGTCGAAGTGCATGGTCCAGTGGCTGGGCTCCGTCCCTCCTGAGGCCGCGGCTTCCTCCTCTTGAGTCTCTTCTTCACGCGTGTCCGTCCATTCGGCCATGAAATCAGCCAGCGCCCTGCCCTTGATGACCCTTGTGGTGTCAAACTCCAGCTCGAAAGGTTGTAGCTCGATGCCCCAGCTTGCGACGCGATCTGTTGCATTTGGGTTGCGCAGGACTTGCTCCAGGGGGTATGAGGTGACCACCTTGATGGGGTGACCCTGGAAGTAGTGGCGCAATTTCCAGGAGGCACTGAGGAGCGAGAAAAGGAGCTTTTGCTGCATGGGGTAGCGCTCGCGAGCGTCCCGCAGCACTGTGCTGACAAAGTACACGGGATGCTCGACGAGGGTAGTTGTTGACGTGGTAGCGGTTGGCTCCTCTCGAGGCTCGATGGAGTCCTTGTCGAGGTTTTCTTGAGGCCCCACTTGTAGAGGCTCGGCATGAGGCTGGAGGCTTGACGAGGCTGCTTCCTTGTCGAGGAGTTCTGCTTGCCGAGGACTGGCTCTTCCCTTTCAGCCACCAAGACCGCGCTTGCCGTTTGAGGGGTGGCTGCAAGATACAGCTTCAGAGGCTCGCGAGGGCATGGGGCAACCATGATGGGTGGGCTCACCAGGTATTTCTTCAGGTCCTCGAAGGCCTTTGCTGCTTCAGGGGTCCACTTGAAAGGACCGGACCTCTTCATGATCTTGAAAAACGGCAGCGCCCTCTCGCCGAACTTGGAGATGAAACGGCCAAGGCTGGCCATACATCCCGCTAACCGCTGCATGTCCTTTAGGCGACGAGGAGGCTGCATCTCTTCTATGGCTCTGATCTTGTCGGGGTTTGCTTCGATGCCACGATGAGACACCAGGAACCCGAGGAGTTTGCCTGAAGGGACCCCGAAGACGCACTTGGAGGGGTTCAGCTTGATGTTTACCTTGCGCAGGTTGGCAAAGGTCTCCTCGAGGTCCTTGATGAGCGTGTCCTTCTCGCGCGTCTTGACCATGATGTCGTCGACGTAGGCCTCTGCATTCCTCCCCATTTGAGCCCCCAAGGCGATCCTCATGAGGCACTGGAAAGTGGCACCGGCGTTTTTCAGGCCGAAGAGCATGCAGACGTAGCAAAACACACCACAAGGGGTGAGAAATGTTGTCTTCTCCTCGTCCTCCTTCGCCATCTTGATCTGGTGATAGCCTGAGAAGGCATCCAGAAAATAGAGGAGTGCGCAGCCGGTGAAGTCGATGCAGAGGCGGCTTCCTCCGGTGTGCTTGGGGATGACCACACCATTGGCGAGCCAAGTGGGATGGACAACTTCCTTGATGATACTGACTTTCTTCAACTTTTCTACTTCTTGGACGATGAAACCTTGCTTCTCTGGTGCCTGGCGCCGCGCCTTTTGCTTCACGGGGCGTGCGTTTGGACACACGGCTAAGTGGTGCTCGATCACCTCCCTCGGTACTCCGGACATATCTGACGGTGTCCATGCGAACATGTCAGAGTTTGCCCTGAGGAAGGCGACGAGCGCGCTTTCCTATTTGGGAGGCAAGTTGGCGCCGATGGTGACGCTAGCCCCCAAGCCGTTTGCCTCAAGAGGCACTTGCTTCGTCGCGGCCTTCTCCTGAGAGAACAGTTGCTTCTTCTTCGCGGGGGGCCTCGGGAGGGGTTCCTCATCCTCCTCAGCGGGTGACGCCACCGCGATAGCCTTGTAGGCCACTTGCGCAGCGTACAGTGCGTCTGAGACCATGCCGCGGATGACGATGGTGCCACCCGAGCCAGGGAGCTTGACGTGGTTGTAGGCGTGGTGGGTCACCGGCATGAACTTGGCGAGGGCGGGGTAGCCGAGGATGGGGTTGTAGGGCAGGCCGATGTGCGCGACGTCGAAGTCGATCAGCTCGGTGCGGTAGTTGGCCTGCGTGCCGAAAGTGACCGCGAGCCTCACTTGCCCCAAAGGGGTGGTGAGACCCTCTGTCACCCCCGAGAAGGGCCTGGTGGGCATGAGCCGCTCGTAGGGCACCTACAGCTTCTCGAAAGTCTCGACAGAGATGACGTTGAGGCCTGCACCCCCATCGATGAGCATCTTAGAGACTGCAATGTTGTTGATGGTGGGGGTGCAGACCAGCACTAGTAGAAAAGGGGGCAACGGTACGCCCCCTTTAGTACCGGTTGTCACAAAACCGGTACTAAAGGCGGCCATTAGCACCGGTTGTATTTGTGGCGCAAGCCTCGAACCCTTTAGTACCGGTTGGTCTTAACCACCGGTACTAAAGGCTACTCTTTAGTACCGGTTTTTCAAACCAACCGGTACTAAAGGGTTCGTGCACATGCGGCCACGGTTGGTGGCCCACGGCCAGCCCTTTAGTACCGGTTTTTAAGAACAACCGGTACTAAAGGCCCATCTTTAGTACCGGTTGGTATTATAAACCGGTACTAAAGGTTTCCCTATAATTACCTTCTTCCACCCCGAGCCACAGATCCATTTCTCAGCTCGAACACAACTCCATTTTTTCTCTTTCTTTGCTCTCCCAAGCTCTACTTCACCTCTTTTTTCTCCAATATTTGTCAAGATTTGTGGCATCTACATATACAAGGGTTAGCAACTTCATCTACTCTTCCGGCATTTCAAGTTTAGCTCATTTTGTTGCAAATTTAGCTAGTTTGATTTTTGTAGTGCTTGCAAGGTGTTTGATGAAATGTCTAAGTTAGGGATTTCATTTATTTTATATGCATTTTGAGCTCAAATTAAGGTATAATTTGTGGTTTCATATATATAGTGTCGTCCCGTCCCCCTCCTCACCGCCGTCGATCGCCCGCTCCGCTCCGTAACCGACACCACCTCGGTGAGTTTTTTTTATCTTTTATTTTAAAAATGTTAGTTATATGATTTAAATGCATAATTATTTGTTGTATAATTTTCTTGTGTTTTTTTATATGTATAGTGTCATGGTTTTGATATCCGTCCCCGTCGGCCCTCGTCCGGTCTATGATTCGGATGTGGTATATTTTTATAACTATTTTTTTTCGTGGTTATAACAATCATGCCGACCAACTTGTCATAGATATATTTTTATTTAGGAGATAGTTGAACCGGAAATTCCAGCCGACCCTATTGTCGAGTTTTTAGAAAAGAAAACAACGATTTGAAAGCAAAATTGAAGATAAGTGAAGATCTTCGTCTCCAATGCCTGGAAGAGAAGATGGTATTGGACTTGAAAATTGCCGACATTGTTGATGCTCACGGGGTCGAGCTTGCCGACGTCGTCGCTGCTCACGAGATGAAGATGGATGCAATGCGCGTCAAGCTTAAAAAGATTAGAAAATATGTCATTAGTCAAGAGGCTTGGTATCATTATGCTGTTGGTTCAATAGTTACCTTGGTTGCGATTCTGATCGCATTTGTTGTTGGATATAAATTATTTAGATAGTTGTATGTTAGTTTCGATTGATGTATGTTTCGTGAGAACTATGTATTACATTTGGGCACTACTCTACTTTGGTTTTAATGTGATGAATTTGTATTAATTAATTTGGTCACGTATCTCTATTCATTATTTAGCTAGTGTAATGGTTTTTGATTTATTTATGTAATGCAGATGAGCCAAGAATGGATGTACGGTGATCGACGCCTTCCTGAGTTCATTGATGGCATGCATCGTTTTCTCAATGTGGTTAAGTTAAACAAGCTAAAGAATGGTTTTATGATTTGTCCATGTGATGAATGTCGGAATACGAGGAATTACCCGAGCGTAAAAACCATACACTCCCACCTGTTGCGACAAGGCTTCATGCCCAATTATTTTTGTTGGACCAAGCATGGAGAAAGAGGGGTTATAATGGAAGACCCTGAAGAAAAGGATGATGACAACTATCCTGTGTTCTCTGAACACGGTGATACTACAATGGGGGAAGACGAAGTTGAGCATGAGGTCATTGTTGATCAATCCGATGATGATGATCTTCGTCGGGTCATTCTTGATGAACAGATGAAGTGCGGAACTAAAAACGAGTGGTCGAAGTTGGAGCGCATGTTAGAGGATCACAAAAAATTGTTGTACCCAAATTGTGAAGATGGCCAGAAAAAGCTGGGTACCACCCTGGAATTGCTGCAGTGGAAGGCAAAGAATGGAATATCTGACAAGGCATTTGAAGAGTTGCTACAAATATTTAAGAAGAGTCTTCCAAGAAATAATGAATTGCCCCACAATACATACGAAGCAAAGAAGATTGTCTGCCCTCTTGGATTAGAGGTGGATAAGATACATGCATGCATCAATGACTGCATCCTCTACCGCGGTGAGAAGTATGAGAACTTGAATGCATGCCCTATATGCGGTGCATTGCGGTATAAGATCGGGCGAGATGACCCAGGTGATGTTGAGGGCGAGCATAGCACCAGGAAGAGGGTTCCCGCGAAGGTGATGTGGTATGCTCCTATAATACCACGGTTGAAACGTTTGTTCCGAAACAAAGAGCATGCCAAGTTGTTGCGATGGCACAAAGAGGACCGTAAGGAAGACGAGATGCTGAGACACCCCGCTGATGGGTCTCAGTGGAGAAACATCAACAGTGCGTTTGGGCATTTTGCAGCTGACGCAAGGAACTTAAGATTTGGTCTAAGTACAGATGGCTTGAATCCATTTGGGGAGCAGAGCAGCAGTCATAGCACCTGGCCCATGACTCTATGTATCTATAACCTTCCTCCTTGGTTGTGCATGAAACAAAAGTATATTATGATGCCAGTGCTTATCCAAGGCCCGAAGCAACCCGGCAACGACATTGATGTGTATCTAAGGCCATTAGTTGATGAACTTTTACAGTTGTGGTCTAACGAAGGCGTACGTGTGTGGGATGAGTACAAACAAGAGGAATTTGGCCTACGAGCGTTGCTGTTTGTAACCATCAATGATTGGCCTGCTCTTAGTAACATTTCAGGACAGTCAAACAAAGGATA
This sequence comes from Puccinellia tenuiflora, assembly GCA_012064385.1. Lineage (NCBI taxonomy): Eukaryota > Viridiplantae > Streptophyta > Magnoliopsida > Poales > Poaceae > Puccinellia > Puccinellia tenuiflora. The sequence continues at coordinate 180,765 of QRDG01000560.1, read as the reverse complement.
CAATGCATGCACACACTGTTTAGATAATACTGACAGTATATATTTAGGTAACAAGATTGTGTATCTAGGGCATCGTCGATTTCTGCCAAACAGGCATCACGTAAGAAACAAAGGCAAGCATTTCAAAGGTGAGGCAGATAACCGGACAAAGCCTACACGCCCTGATGGTGATGTTATATATGGCATGGTCAAGGATTTAGAAGTAATCTTTGGAAAGGGTCCTGGCAGTCTATCTGTTCCGAAAGACGCAAACAAGCACGTTCCCTTGTGGAAAAAGAAATCTATATTTTGGGATTTACCTTATTGGAAAATCCTAGAGGTTCGCTCTGCAATCGACGTGATGCACGTGACGAAAAATCTTTGCGTGAACCTGCTAAACTTCTTAGGCGTGTATGGGAAGACGAAAGATACAACGGATGCACGGCAGGACCAGCAACGTACGCACGAAAGAGACAACCAGAATCCAGAGAAGTATCAAGGTACTGCCAGCTACGCTCTTACCAAAGAAGAGAAGGAGATCTTTTTTCAAGTCCTGAGCAGTATCAAGGTCCCTTCTGGCTACTCGTCGAATATAAAGGGAATAATAAACATGGCAGAGAAAAAGTTTCAAAACCTGAAGTCTCATGAGTGCCACATGATTATGACACAATTACTTCCGGTTGCATTGAGGGGGCTTCTACCGGAAAACGTTCGAGTACCCATTGTGAAGCTATGTGCATTCCTCAATGCAATTTCTCAGAAGGTAATCGATCCAGCAACTCTACCAAGTTTACAGAAGGATGTGGTCCAATGTCTTGTCAGCTTCGAGTTGGTGTTTCCACCGTCCTTGTTCAATATTATGACGCACCTCATAGTTCACCTAGTCGAAGAGATTTCCATTCTCGGTCCTGTATTTCTACACAACATGTTCCCCTTTGAGAGGTTCATGGGAGTCTTAAAGAAATACGTTCATAACCGTGCTAGCCCAGAAGGAAGCATGTCCAAGGGCTATGGAACAGAGGAGGTCATTGAGTTTTGTGTTGACTTTATTCCTGATCTTAAGCCTATCGGTGTTCCTCAATCGCGCCATGAGGGGAGACTGCGTGGAAAAGGCACGCTAGGAAAGAAAGCAACAAGAAGTATGGACGGGCATTCTTTCACTCAAGCACACTACACAGTTCTACAAAATTCCAGTTTGGTGGCTCCGTATATCGTGAAACACATGGATATTTTACGCTCCGAATACCCGGAGCAGACTAACTTCTGGATTAAAGGAAAGCACGTGGAAACTTTCGGCAGTTGGTTGCGTACACATCTCATTAATAACACCACTGTTGGAGATGAGCTATACTTGTTGGCCAAGTCACCATCTTCGACTATATTGATCTTAAGACTATATTGGCCAAGACGAAAAAATTGTTAGTAGAAAATAGTTAGTAGAAAAAATTGTTAGTAGAAAATAGTTAGTAGAAAAAATTGTTAGTAGAAAATAGTTAGTAGAAAAAATTGTTAGTAGAAAATAGTTAGTAGAAAAATTGTTAGTAGAAAATAGTTAGTAGAAAAAATTGTTAGTACAAAATAGTTAGTAGAAAAAATTGTTAGTAGAAAATAGTTAGTAGAAAAAGTTGTTTAGCAAATTTACCAAAGTTAGAAAATTTACCAAAGTTTGAAAATTATTTTAGTTTATTATTAGTGTAGCAATTTTGTTAGAAATATTGCTAAGTCATTTAGATAACATAGTAAAGTTTGAAACATTGCTAAGTTTTAAATATTGCTAATTTAGAAATATTCCTAAGTTTGAAATATTGCTAAGTTAGAAAATTTTAGTAGAAAAGTTTGAAATTTATTTCATTAGTGTATAAGTAAATTTAGCAAAGTTTGAAAATTTATCAAAGCAATGTTATTTTTAGTTGCAATGAAATTTAAAGTTGTTTGCTATGCATTAAGAATTTGCAGTGACATTGAGCTATGGAGGACGACGCCCCCTTCATCCGAGACGAGGAGAATGAAGACCGGATGCAAGCAATTATATATGATAGGGCTGCAGGACCCAATTCTGATGGAGAAGATTCCAGCGAAGAAGACGACGAAGATTTCAGCGCGAAATGTTTGAATGACTCCGGTGAGGGAGTTGAGTTAGAAAATTTCAGAGACGACAACGACGACGAAGAAGTGCCGTTAGAAAACTCCGGCGAGGTATATATTAGTCTTGTTGATCACTAGCTAGATGCATTAATTGATTTATATTGCACTTATTAACGAAACATTTTTCTTTTAGCCCTCTGGATCTAAGTCGTCAATCCCTAAACGAGGCCCGAACCAAGGGGTAAAGCTGCCGGACGGTGCAAAGTTGTCGATCGACGAAGTTAGTGTAAAAGGCAAACCGGAGAAACCCGAAGGAATCTACACTAAATATGTAGCTCAATGCGGCGTTCTTGTTAGGGACGCCGTCCCGATCACCGTTGCAGAATGGAATAAGCCGAAGAAAGCCAACATTGGCGCAAAATATCTTGAGGAAAGAATTAAAGATAACCTTTTGACCTCGATGTTGCATTCTTTCACCCTACCGGCAAATCTCCCACAGAAGAGGCAGGATAAAGTCAAGCAATGGACTCTTAGCAAAATGGCCCAGCAATTCAAGAACTGGAAGAACGCATTGTGGAGAAAATATGCGAAAAAACCTTCAAATTTCACCGGAGCTCTAGAGAAGTTAAAAGATGACTGGCCTGAATTTGCGGCGTATAGGAAATCGGCCGTCGCTGTGGCCCGATCGACCCAAAATAAGTTGAATGCTCAAAAGAAGAAATATCACCATCGTTTGGGCTCAGGTGGCTACAAGACTGCCTTGCCTAAGTGGGAAGCCTATGAAAACGAGCTGCGTAAAAAAGGGATCACTCCACAGACAGATGGCTGGCCCGACAGGTCCAAGTTCTGGTTGTTTGCGCATGGGGCAGTCTTGGACCCAGACACAGGGCTGATTGTTGCACAGGGAAAATGGAAGAAAAGAATTACAAGAGTCGCCAAAAAACTAGTTGACGCAATAGAACTAGTCCGACATGGAAAATATGTTCCCGATAGAGAGGACGACGAGCTTTCACTCGCCCTCGGGAATAAAGAACATTAGGGACGATGTCGAGGCTGAGGAGGCGGGGTTGGTTTTCTTGAAGGGTTTCCGGAGGACGCTGCATCTTATAGAAAACATTGCAGAAGTAGAAAGAGGGAGGCGGAGAGGTTTACTGCATTAGAAAGCCAGATGCATGATGTGAAGGAGCAACTGGCTTTAATTACCCAGCGAAGGGAATCTCAGCCGCGAGTAGAAGATCATGCAGTCGAAGTCTGCCCATCTCAGCGGAAAAGCAGCGTGGGTTCCACGCAGCAACAAGATCCTGCAGTTGATGAACCGTCGGCGGCACGCTACCCCGTTGATGATATCACGGAGAAGACAAATTGTGAGTTACATGCGCCAAAGAATAACATTAGTTTTCCGGTGGCGAATGGCTATGCTTTACCACATCAACCTGGAGCAACCTTCCATTTTGGTGAGATTCCAGCTGGATTTGCTCGTGTCGGGGTCACGAAAGTTTTGTCGGGATTCAACTCAATGCATCTTGACATTCCTGGAGCTGAAGGCGAGAAGACATTGGGAGAAGTCGAGCTTGGTATCGTTCTATGGAAGAAGAAATACATCAAGTTTCCAGACTCGGCGCCAAGGCCACCGACTCCTCCGGTTAGAAATTCACCACAGCAAAGTCCACCCTCCTCCCCCGACGATGTGGAGCCCACCGCGAGTCCATCGCCCGCGCCGTCCCGTCAGCCGACTGCTGCGCCCACTAGCAGTAATTTGACAAAGCGGAAGCTGTTCACGTCGTCCCCTATCAAGAAACATGCAAGAAAACCCAAAGAAGTCAAGGCTCCTGAGAAGTTACCTGGCGAGATGACTTTGGAGGAATTAAAACTGAGCACACAAGGCAAGGCTAAAGCCTTTTTTGAACAGAAAAAAAGGAAAGACTGGAGGCAAGACTTGACCCCATGAAGGAACTTCTGAAGACTATACCAACCGAGGTAAAAGATCGCACCGTTGACAACCTATATAGGTTTCCACAGCCACCCCTTTCAGACTATGAGCGAGGTATTGACAAGGTACTTTCCTCACAGACGGAGAAAGAAAAAGCGTGCGGGAAAAGAGTTGCCCAGCTCGGAGAACAAGAAGCACAATCGATCGCCCCGCTCATTGTGCCTTCTGAAGCTCGGGAAATCGAGCATGGAGAAGTTGTCATTGGCGACGTGGGTTATGAAATAGCGCAGATAACAATTCAACCTAAATTTGAACTCGGGCTGCCTCTGGTCGAAAATCCGAGTGCTCTAACAACACAGTTATATAAATTGAATAACTGGTACATGGCCGCCGCAAAACAAGGGAGAGAATATGGTGTGCAGGTTGATTTCTCCGAACTTTTTCAGATGTACAATCAACTTGCTCTCGACAAATCTATCATCAGCTGCTATTGTCTGTAAGTAATTTATTCGTGTAATTTAATTATTTATAGTTAAGCTCGTTTCATTACTTGTAATTATCCTCACAACATTCTTTTGTATGCTATTATGCAGAATGAAGATTCGTGAATGCCGAATGGGTGGAATCTGGGACATTGGGTTCATTGACCCGGATAAAGTTAATGAAGTCACCGTAGAAAGACCTTTTTATGTCCAGGACACAGAGGACCGTTTGCTAACGTTTTTTAAGCGACAAAGTACCAAAAAGGAAATACTTTTTCCTTACAACTTCGGGTTAGTGTTACTATCTTTTACACATTCTATTTTGCTTTCTCGATAATAAGTGTAATTGACGAGTTCTGAATACCTGCGTATATAAATGTGCGCAGGTTCCACTACATTCTGTTTATCATTAGACTCGACGAAGGAGAAGTTGAAGTCTGGGACTCATTAAGGAAAGATCAAGATGATTACAAAAACGTGCGTCTAATGCTCAAGAGGTAATTTCAATCGCACTATATCGTCCACTTTCGTTCATTTCCGGATATCAAAAGTATATAAAATAACTCCTCAATTCATTTTCTTTTCCGGGCAGGGTTTGGAGAAAGTTCATCGCGGAAGAACGCGGTGAATGGAAAGATAAGCTGGAGTTCAAGGCTAACAATGTAAGTACTAATACGTATATAGGTCTGTGTATCTTTCTAATACCATTATCATTCTCTCGATTATTATTTGATTAAATTATATTCTTGTATAGTGGTGTCTGCGACAACCACAGGGGACTCAACTATGTGGATACTACGTTTGCGAGTATATTCACATGAGGGTCAATGAGAGAGTCAATAATGTAAGAAATCGAGAGGTATGTAAACATCATATACAACTTTTATTTTGCAACCATCAATTGTGTTTAGTTTCGATCATAACTGACCAGATCTCCTTCTTTTAAAGATGTCAAGGAAGCAGAACCAGCTCCTACTAGAAAACCGTGTAAAAGCTATTGTGGAGGAATTGGCGGGATTCATGTTGACGCAAGTCATAGATGAATTCGGTGAATTCCACTATGTCGAAAAATAGACTCCCTCCGTGCATGTACTAGCTAGCGTTGATCTCCATTGTAATTATTACTTTATATGTAATTAACGAGAGTACTTTATATGTGTAGTGGGTACTTTATATGTGTAGTGTGTACTTTATACGTGCTCTCCTCCGAAACCCTGAAAAATGAGCGAAAAGGAAAAAAACAGAAACCCTAAACCCCGAAAAATAAGCGAAAAGAAATAATAACCGAAAACCTAAACCTCCCTAAAAAAATAAGGGGGGCAAAAAATGCAGGAACCTTTAGTACCGGTTGGTATTACCAACCGGTACTAAAGGTCCTTCGCCTACGCGCCCTGCTGTGTGCCCACGTGGAGGGCCTTTAGTACCGGTTGTATCTAAAACCGGTACTAAAGGGGTGACCCTTTAGTGCCGACCTTTTAGTACCGGTTGCACAACCGGTACTAAAGGCCCTATAAAACCGGTACTGATGCCCTGTTCTGTGGTAGTGCAGCGGGATGGTGCCAACAGTTGAAGTGGACTTGGGGTGGTCGCTGGAGTCGAAAGTGATGGGGTACTGGGACCACTTGAGGGGCCTGGAGGCCTCAACCCCGGGAAGCGCTGCCGCGATCTCGCGAGCGAGTTGCTTGAAGTGGCGGTTGGAGCTAGGGGCCTGAGCCCCTCTGAGGATGCAAGCGGCCCTGCGAGGCACCTGGTAGCCCTCAGGAGTCTCGGCAGGGAGGTTATCGTTCGCGGGCTGGACGGCATTGGCTTGAGGGTTCTGCTGGTAGTTGTTGTCGTAGTTGTTGTTGTTCCAGCGTCGCCGCGCGCGGCTGCCGCGGCCGCCGCGACCTCGCTGCCGCTCGTTAGCCTCGCGAGCCTCGCGAAGCCTCTTGAGGTCGTAGCAGTCCTCGGTGGCATGGGAATGCCTGTTGTGGTAGATGCAAAAGGGGCGATCATCTTTCTTCTCAGGGTCCGCGGCTGGAGCGGCTGCGTGAGGCTGCTTGGTGTCAGGCTCAGCCGCGAGGACCGCAGTGGTCTTGCGCTTCTCGGTGGATTTCTTCTTCTTCTTGGATCCCTCGGCAGGGTCCTCTGGCTCGTTCTTGACGAACAAGCGGCCCTCCACAGCCTTGGCGCACTTGTCCGCCAAGTCGAAAAGCTTGACGACGGTGGTGATGTTGTCGTGGATGTCGAGCTTCTCGAGCATCCGCACATCCGTGACTCCAGCCTGGAAGGCCGAAATGACCTGCGCGTCGGTGGCGTTGGGGATCTTGTTGTGCACCTGGCTGAAGCGCTGGATGTACTTGCGGAGGGTCTCGCCAGGCTTCTGGCGTACGCCGCGGAGGTCGTTGTACGTGAGGCCGCGCTCGTACATGCCCTTGAAGTTGGCGACGAAGCACCGGCAGAGGTCCTCCCAGGTGTTGATGGACTCGGCGGGGAGGTTCGTGAGCCACGAGGACGCGAAGTCCTTGAGGGCCATGGGGAACCAGTTCGCCATGACTTTGTCGTCGCCCCCAGCGGCCTGGATGGCCAAAGTGTAGAGCTGCAGGAACTCCAGGGGGTTGTTCTTGCCGTCGTAGCGCGGAGGAAGGTCCGGCCTGAACTTGACCGGCCAGACGACGCGACGGAGGCTGCGAGTGAACGCGGCCGTCGTGCCGTAGGTGACCGGGCCGCTGGCGAGGGTGGCGCGGAGGTGGCGCCCCGCGGTGGAGACGTCCTGGACGGCGCGGTTGTGGCGATCCTGCTGGCGCTCGATGCTCACGCATGCGTCCTCCGGGGCTCGCTGCACGATTTGGCAGTCATGCGGCGACGACGCGTGCGACACAGCGCGGTTGTCGCAAGGAGGAGCCCCGGCAGGAGCAGGTTGCGGTGGAACGGGTGGAGCTGGAGCGGGCGCGGGATGACGAGGAGGTGCATCCGGCACGCCGTGCGCCACGTCCCCTGCACGTGCAGAGAGAACCAGCGAACGAGACGGTGCAGGAGCGGCGACGCGAGCGGCGCCGACGAGCTCGGAGAGGCGGTTGAGCCAGGATTCTTGAGCCTCCGGCGTGGGACGGTACTGCAGCAGCTCCTGCACCATGAGAAGCGCAGTTGCCGGGCTGGGCGCAGGGCGGCCCAGTGAGGAGGCAGCACGGTCCCGCGACGGGTGCAGGGAGGAAGCCTCCTCTTCGCCGAGATCGTCCTCGGCGTGGTCGTCGTTGTCGTCCTCTGGGTGCTCGACGCGGGGCTCGGGGTCGACGTGGCGCTCCGGAGCAGCACTTCCGCGCGGGCGGCCGCGCGGGTTGCTAGCGGGAGCGGTGGCGGCGCTGGCCATCCGGCGAGCGAGACGTTCGGCGTGAGAGCCGGCCATGGCGGTGTCGAGGTTGAAGACGCGCCTCAGCCCCCTACCTGGCACGCGAAATGTCGGAGAACTGTCCCAGGAACTGGGTGTGTCTCACCAGGTATCGAGTAAGGGGCTGAACACGGAATCAAACAACCCTCAACGTGCCTCGGCGACGGAGCTCGTCGAGAATCGCTGCGGGACGGCACTACAGAGATGAACACACGATGTTACCCAGGTTCAGGGCCCTCTTGGAGAGGTAAAACCCCTACGTCCTGCCTTGATTGTATTGCACTACTTGGAGAGGTTTTAGTACAAAGAGAGCTTGGCGAGCTTGAGGTGGCTAACAATGGCTAACCCTAGATCTCAGATTGCCAACTCAAGAAGAACCAAATAGCCGTCCACCAAAGATCAACCAGGATCGAACCCTTTGCCCGAACATGCTCCCCCTCCTTTTATAGGTGTCTCGGACCTCTTCCCCCAAATATCTTGGCGGGAAGGGCTACCACATGGCGACGAAGAAGGAGGACGGGTGCACCATAAAGGTAGAGTCCATGGACGCGGTCCATGGCAGGGAGCGGTGTCACCAAAGCTGGAAAAGCCACCGTCCAGCCAGGACGGTGGGCTGGCGCCGCTGAGGTGGGATGTGTCCCACGGTGACGTCGCCCTTGGAGGGTAGCTGCAGACGGTCCCCTTATCACCAAAGTGGCAATGCTTGGAGCTCCTTTGCTTGGTGCAGCGTTGTTGACTGCTTTATACACGAGAACGACAACTGTGGCGCTGCCGTCACTGCGCGCTGGCGCGGTCGTCACCGCGCTCTGGCGCGCCCATGACTCTGCGGAGGGTGCAGAGCCCATGTGCACTCTGCCGCGGAGGCAGAGCTGGCTTCGTGAGGAAGGAAACCCTCGCGAGGCTGGAGGCCTCGCCGAGCCTTTTTGCTTGGTCCCTGGAGATGCCCTCTCGAGAGGAGGTCCCTCATGAGGGAGAAGCCCTCGCGAGGAGGAGAGGTCCCTCGCGAGGGGAAAAACCCTCGCGAGGCTCGCCAGGATTGGCGAGCCTGGTCCTTAGCGAAATCTTCTGAAAAATGTTGTGGGCCCTGGCAGGCCGGCCCGTGGTACCCTGGTTTCCACTTTGCCAACAGTTCGTGGTTGACTTTTCGGGGGAAACCACTTCAAATTCGATGTGCCTATTCGGAAAGGCCGACAAGGGTTGGTTGTGGCATCGCCGCCTAGCCCATGTCAACATGAGAAATTTGCAAAGTCTTCACAAGGGTGGCCACATTCTCGGACTAAAAAGAAGATGTCTCTTTTGCCAAAGATCGTGTTTGTAGGGCTTGTGTTGAAGGAAAGATGCATGATTCTCCCCACCCTTCCAAGACTATTATTTCATCCAAGAGGATCTTGGAGCTCCTCCATGTGGATCTTTTTGGTGCCGTTCCCGAAGCAAGTCTAGGTGGGAAGAAGTATTGTTTGGTGATTGTTGATGACTATTCAAGATTCACTTGGGTTTATTTCTTCAAGTCGAAGAGTGAGACCCAACAAACATTCATCGACTTCTCCATTGAAATGCAACGTCAACACAATGTCCCCATATCGGCAATTAGAAGTGAAAATGGCTCCGAGTTCAAGAACTACACCCTCAATGAGTTTCTTAGTGAAGAGGGTATTCGTCATCAATATTCCGCAACTTATACCTCTCAACAAAATGGTGTAGCCGAGAGGAAGAACCGGACTCTTATGGATATAGCAAGGTCCATGTTAGCGGAGTTTAAGCCTCCGTTAAGTTTTTGGGTGGAGGCTACATCCACGGCATGTCATTCATCCAACCGGCTCTACTTCCGCAAAGGGTTGAGCAAGACCCCCTATGAGATCCTCACCGGCAACAAGCCTAACATCTCATACTTCCATGTCTTCGGTTGTAAGTGTTTCTATTTGATTAAAGGTTGTCGCTTAACTAAATTCGAATCTAAATCTCTAGAGGGTATATTTGTTGGTTACGGTGCCGAATCCCACACTTCCGATGTTTCCGATGAAGATGATGTAATTCCTCAAGAAGCCATAAGAAGAATGGGTGTGGGATTTTTCCGCCTCGTTGAGGAACCCCTTGTGGCGGATCGAGAAGGACAATGCTCTACTCAAGTGGAGCCTTCATCTACACAAGAAAATCTAGCCAATGAAGAGCCTATTGCACCAACCGAAGAACAAGTTGAAGACCCTCAACCCATTGATCAAGTTGCTTTGCAAGAGCCCAACTCACCTATTCGTGATGCTAGCAATGATCAAGACCTTGCTCAACCATCTTATTTTTCAAATGTTGAAGCCGTGCCTAGTGATGATCAAGGTCAACCTTCCGGTCAAGACGGGGACTCAAATGATCAAGGTGATCAAGTGATACCTCCAAGATGCAATGAGGATATCGAAGCCCGTCGTCGAGCTAGAGTTGCAAGAACCATGGAACTTTGTGAACATACTCTTGAGAAGGTGATTGGTGATGTGAGAGGCAAAGTGTCCTCCCGGAGGCAATTGGCGAACTTTAGTGATCATCAAGCCCATATTGCCATGATTGAGCCGAAGAAAGTGTCCGAAGCTCTTGAAGATCCGGATTGGTTGCAAGCCATGCATGAAGAGCTCAACAATTTCGAGCGCAATAAAGTTTGGAAGTTAGTTGAGAAGCCTAAGGTGTGTCGCAATGTTATCGGTACAAAATGGATTTTCAAGAACAAGCAAGATGAGCATGGCATGGTTGTGAGGAACAAGGCTAGATTGGTGTCTCAAGGGTACTCTCAAGTTGAAGGCATTGATTTTAGAGATACCTATGCTCCCGTGGCTCGCCTTGAGTCCATCCGTATCCTTCTTGCTTATGCATCTCGTTATAACTTTAAATTGCAACAAATGGATGTTAAAAGTGCCTTTCTCAATGGACCTTTAAAGGAGTTCGTGTTCGTTAAGCAACCCCCGGGGTTCGAGGACCCCAACTTCCCTAACCATGTCTACAAGCTTGATAAGACGCTCTATGGAGTTAAGCAAGCACCACGTGCATTGGGCAAATTGATCCCACTCTTTTTACTGAGAGGGTTAAAGGGGAGCTTTTCGTATGCCAACTATATGTTGATTATATTATATTTGGATCGTCTAACAAAGCTTTTAATGATGAATTTTCAAAGCTTATGACCGATAGGTTTGAGATGTCTATGATGGGCGAGTTGAAGGAATACGGTGTCAATTGTGACAAAGTGCCTCTTTTGTGTGACAATGAAAGTGCTATCAAGATCACCTACAACCTGGTGCAACACTCAAGAACCAAGCACATTGAGATTCGACATCATTTCATTCGGGATCATGTTGCCCGGGGAGACATTGAGCTAGCATATGTGCCAACCAAAGACCAACTTGACGATATTTTCACGAAGCCACTTGATGAAGCAAGATTCACTTATTTGAGGAATGAGCTAAATATCATGGATTCGAGGAGTTTGGCTTGACCATCTTGCATACACATCTATAGTTTCAACTTCTATCTTTGTTTAGGTGTAGGCATGGATTTAGGGGGAGTGTTGTCCTAACTATTGGGCTCTCCCTCCCCACATCATGCCTATATTAATGAATTCATCTGTCTATTCTATATTCAATTTCAAGAATTGTGAGCTTAAATGATGAGTTTCGAGTGAGGACCCAAGATACATCTTCGCGGTGTCTCATTATTTTATACTCATATATGGTGGCTTCGGCCACCGACCTCCTCATGTGAGGAGTTGGTTCTTATTTGGTGTTTATTTGGTTTTTCTAGACCTATATGTGTCACTATGTGCGTGCGTTGGAAAAACACTCATGTTTGGCCTTTTATTTTTGCATCTTGCAAACGTGAGTGTAGTACCATATTATGACAGTTTGTTGTCCATCCTAAGCCTCAACTCTCCTAAACCCCTGGATCTAAATCTAAACATTAAATTCTCCCTAAAAACAAGCATCAAGTTTACTGATAGGAGCGATACTACCGGCGAATCGGCCGGTACTACCGTCCCCTGCATTTTTCAGCTGACTGAAAACTGCAGCGGGCGGAAGTACCGCTCGCTCCACCGGTACTACCGGTGCTGCGGGAGGAGCAGTTACAATGTGCGGTACTGCCGGCGAATCGACCGGTACTACCGTCCCCTGCAGTTTCCAGCCGCCTGAAAACTGCAGCGGGCGGAAGTACCGCTCGCTCCACCAGTACTACCGGTGCAGCGGGTTTGGGCGACTTAAGGGCACGAGGCCGGGGGAGGAAGTTAGGTCTTCCTTTCTTCTTCCTCCCGACCCCAACCTCTCTTCTCTCTCCCAACCCAGCCGCCGGCCCCTCCTAGGGCCCCATTGAAGCTCCTCCGGTGCTCCTTTTTCAAATCTGGTCCGAGGGAATCGATCCCCTCGACATCCTCCTCCATGGCCTCCGGTATTTGCACTCTCTCATGCTCATTCTAGGCTTCACTATTTGAAACTAGATTTGATGTAGGACAAGTTCTAGATGCACGATTGTTTGGATACAATCTTCACTGGAGTATGTTTTGGACCTCTACTAGATGTGTTTAGTTGTCTAGAGTAGGTTTTTCGTGTAGATCTTGAAGAAATCTCTAGTACCTTCAGAAACCCTAATTTCCCCATGTCACTCGGGCACGTGTGCTTGGGTGTCCCGTGGGGTGTCCCCGGGGTTCCTCTCGATACTATCGGTGTCCTCAATATCTATACGAGTTGGCTACTCTTTGCATCTACCTTGCTTTTATTGCGAATTTTCTGTCTTTCCTAGTTCCCTCCCTACCTTTATGCTTACCTCTCAGGTTCCTCCTCCTCAGCTCGCAAGAAGCAGCGCACAGTTGAGGATGACATTGAAGAAGAGTCCGAGGTGATGCCGCAAACCAAGTCTCGCCCATCAGATCAACCTTGAGAAGAAGAAAAGTGTTGCCGGTTCAAGTGGGACTTCTAAGAAGACAGTGGCAAAGAAACCAAAAACAGTCTCGTTTGCTAAGATGCCCGACCAGCAGTACTGTGAGTATCGGATGAAGAACCCCTACCTCATTCCTCGTCAAGACAATGTCAGTAACCCCCGCTTCTACACCAATGATCAAGAGTGTCGGCACAGTGGAAACCAGGGTACCACGGGCCGGCCTGCCAGGGCCCACAAGATTCTCCAGATGATTTTTGCTAAGGACCAGGCTCTCCAAGCCTGGCGAGCCTCGCGAGGGTTTTTCCTCGCGAGGGATCTTTTCTCCTCGCCGAGGGTTCTCTCCCTAGGCGAGGGACCGCACCTCGACGAGGCGTCTCCGACGCCACCCGCAATTCTGCTAAGGACCAAGCCGAAGGGCTCGGCGAGGCTTTTTGCCTCGCCGGGCTCCTTCCTCGCGAAGCCATCTCTGCCTCCGCGGCAGAGCGCACATGGGCTCTGCGCCATGTGCAGAGTGACGCGCGCGCCTGCGCGCGATGACGACGACGCCACAGTTGCTGTTTCCATGTATAAAGCAGTCAACAGAGCGGCACCAAGCAAAGCGGACAACGAGTATTGCCACTTTGGTGATAAGGGAACCGTCTGCAGCTACGCTCCAAGGGCGACGTCACCGTGGGTCACCTCCCACCTCAGCAAGCGCCAGCCCACCGTCCGGCTGGCCGGTGGCCTTTTTCAGCTTTGGTGACGCCGCTCCCCTGCCGTGGACCGCGTCCACGAGCTTTACCTTTATGGTGGACTCCGCCTTTATCGTGCACCCTGCCTCCTTCCGCGTCGTGATGTGGTAACCCTTCCTGCCCAAATGTTTGGGAAGAAGAGGTCCAAGGCGCCTATAAAAGGAGGCGGAGCAGCATTCTGGGGTCACAAGTTCACCATCTTGGAGCTCAGACAAAACCCTAGCCATTGTTAGCCACCCTGAGCTCGACAAGCTCTCCTTGTACTGTAGACCTCTCCAAGCAGTGCAATACACCATAGCAGGACGTAGGGGTTTTACCTCCCATAGAGGGCCCTAAACCTGGGTAAGATCTTGTGTCCATCTCTGCAGTGTGTCCCGCAGCGAGTCCGACGAGCACCGTCGCCGGAGCAAGTTGAGGGTTGTTTGACTCCGCGTTCAGCCCCTTACACGATACCTTGAGAGACATCCCTAGTTCCTGGGACGGATCTCCGACATTTGGCGTGCTAGGTAGGGGGCTGAGGCGCGTCTTCATCCTCGACACAGCCATGGCCAGCTCTCGTGCCGAACGTCTCGCTCGCCGGACGGCTAGCGCCGCCACTGCTCCTGCAGGCCGCCCGCGCGGCCGCCCGCATGGGAACTCTGCCCCGGAGCGCCACGTCGACCCTGAGCCCCGCGTCGAGCACCCGGAGGACGACGACATCGACCACGCTGAGGACGACCTCGGCGAGGAGGAAGCCTCCTCCCTGCACCCCTCGCAGGACCGTGCTGCTTCTTCGCTGGGCCGCCCTGCGCCCAGTCCGGTGACTGCGCTTCTCATGGCGCAGGAGCTGCTGCAATACCGCCCCACGCCGGAGGCCCAGGAGGCCTGGCTCAACCGCGTCTCCGAGCTCATCGGCGCCGCTCGTGCCGCCGCTCCTGCACCGTCTCGCTCGCTGGTCCTCTCTGCCCGCGCAGGGGACGTAGCGCATGGCGCGCCTCACGCTCCTCCCGTTCCTCCTCGTCACCCCGCGCCCGCTCCCGCTCCAGCTCCACCGGCTCAACCGCAACCCGCTCCAGTGGGGGCTCCCCCTCGCGACGGTCGCGCTGCATCGCACGCGTCGTCGCCGCATGACTGCCAAATCATGCAGCGAGCCCCCGAGGACGCACGCGTGAGCATCGAGCGCGGGCAGGACCGCCGCAACCGCGCCGTCCAGGATGTCGCCACCGCTGGGCGCCACCTCCGCGCCACCCTCGCCAACGGCACAGTCACCTACGGCGCGACGGCCGCGTTCACTCGCAGCCTCCGTCGCGTCGTCTGGCCGGTCAAGTTCCGGCCGGATCTTCCTCCGCGCTACGACGGCAAGAACAACCCCCTGGAGTTCCTGCAGCTCTACACTCTGGCCATCCAGGCCACCGAGGGCGACGACAGGGTCATGGCGAACTGGTTCCCCATGGCCCTCAAGGACTCCGCGTCCTCATGGCTCACCAACCTCCCCGCCGAGTCCATCAACACTTGGGAGGACCTCTGCCGGTGCTTCGTCGCCAACTTCAAGGGCACGTACGAGCGCGGCCTCACCTACAACGACCTCCGCGCCGTGCGCCAGAAGCCTGGCGAGACCCTCCGCAAGTACATCCAGCGCTTCAGCCAGGTGCGCAACAAGATCCCCAACGCCACCGACTCGCAGGTCATCTCGACCTTCCAGGCTGGAGTGACCGACGTGCGGATGCTCGAGAAGCTTGGCATCCACGACAACATCACCACCGTCGTCAAGCTCTTCGACTTGCCAGACAAGTGCGCCAAGGCTGAAGAGGGCCGCTTGTTCGTCAAGAACGAGCCAGGGGATCCCGCCAAGGGGTCCAAGAAGAAGAAATCCGCCGAGAAACGCAAGACCACTGCGGTCCTCGCGGCTGAGCCCGACGCCAAGCAGCCTCGCCAAGCTGCCACTCCAGCCACAGGACCCGAGAAGAAGGACGATCGCCCTTTCTGCATCTACCACAACAGGCACTCCCACGCCACCGAGGACTGCTACGACCTCAAGAGGCTTCGCGAGGCTCGCGAGGCTCGCGAGGGAAATGATCGGCAGCAGGGCCACGGAGGCCGCGGCGGCGGCCGCGGCGGCCGCGGGGGGCGACGCTAGAACAACTACAACGACAACTACCAGCAAAACCCCCAGGCCAACGCCGTCCAACCCGCGAACGACAACCTGCCTGCCGAGGCTCACGAGGGCTACCAGGTGCCTCGCGGGGCCGCTTGCATCCTCGGCGGGGCTCGCGAGGTCGCAGCAGCTCTTCCTAGAGTCGAGGTCTCCAGGCCCCTCAAGTGGTCCCAGTGCCCCATCACCTTTGACTCCACCGACCACCCCAAGTCCACCTCGACTGTGGGCACCATCCCGCTGGTCTGCACTCCCACCATCAACAACATCGCCGTCTCTAAGACGCTCATTGATGGGGGTGCCGGCCTCAACCTACATGGTGGCCTACCTTGAAGAGGTACGCAAGCTGGAGAAGCACTTCAGGGGCATGGAGCTCAAGCACATCCCGCGAGCGGAAAATCAGGAAGCGGATGACCTCGCCAGGCGAGCAGCAAGAAGGGAAGCCCAAAAGCCTGGAGTTTTCGAGGAGAGGCTCACCAAGGCCTCCGTCAAGCAACCAGCGGCTGGCACCAGCATCGACGAGGAGCTCCCACCAGCCCCATCAAGTGGAGCACCAAACTGTGGTTTGCCCTCAGGCGATCGCTTGCTGCTGACTCTGGTGCGCCAAGACACCGGCTGGATCGACGAGATCAAGAGCTACCTACAAAACCGAGCCCTCCCCGAAGACGACGCTGAAGCTGAAAGAATTGCTCGCTAGGCCAAGTCCTACTGCCTCCACGACGGAGACCTGTACCGTAAGCGCCCCAATGGGGTTGCCTTGCGGTGCGTCCCTGCCGAGGAAGGCCGCCAACTCATCAACGACATCCACAGCGGCGAGTGCGGCCACCATTCTTCCTCGTGCACCCTTGCAGGCAAGGTCTTCCGGAGTGGCTTCTACTGGCCCTCGGTGCTTCAAGATGCAGCTGCCATCGTCCAATCCTGCGACGCATGCCAATTCCACGCCAAGCAAATCCACCAGCCCGCGCAAGGACTCCAGACGATCCCGCTCTCCTGGCCGTTCGCGGTCTGGGGGCTGGACCTGCTGGGACCCTTCCCGCGAGCGCTCGGGGGCTACCGCTACCTCTACGTCGCCATCGACAAATTCACCAAGTGGCCTGAGGTGGAACCCGTGCGCACCATTCCGGCGAAATCGGCAGTAAAATTCATAAGGAGCCTGGTCTGTCGCTTCGGCGTGCCCAACCGCATCATCACCGACAACGGCTCACAGTTCATCAGCGGCGCCTTCAAGTCATACTGCGGCAGCCTCGGCGCCCAAATCTGCTACGCCTCGGTGGCGCACCAATGAAGCAACGGGCAAGCCGAGCGAGCCAACGCCGAGGTGCTCAAGGGCCTCAAGACGAGAAGCTTCAACCGCCTCAAGGCTAGCGGCAAGCACTGGATCGACGAGCTCCCCTCGGTGCTCTGGTCCATCCGCACCACGCCAACAAAGCCAACTGGTGAGACGCCGTTCTCCCTCGTCTATGGTGCTGAAGCCGTCCTGCCCAGCGAGATCACTCATGGCTCTCCGCGAGTCTTGGCCTTCAAGGAGGCTGAGGTGGACGAACTCCGCAACGACGACCTGCTGCTGCTTGAAGGGCTTCGCCGCAATGCGGCCCTGAGAGCGGCAAGGTACCAGCAAGACCTTCGTCGTTACCACAGCCGCAACATCCGTCTGCGCACCCTCGAAGGAGGAGACTTTGTCCTGAGGAGAATCCTCTCCAGGGCAGGCCTCCATAAGCTCTCACCAAGTGGGAAGGCCCCTACAGAGTCGTGCACATCGCCAGGCCTGGCTCTGCGCGGCTCGAGACGGAGGACGGCGTTCCTGTCGCCAACCCCTGGAACATCCAGCACCTGCGCAAGTTCTACCCTTGATCGCCCCCGGTGAGCAATTTTTTGCATCAAGGGAGAGCCACACGCCATCATCCTCCACGAGGAAAAACTTCGGGCTCCCCTCTCTACTATACGTTGCTGCGGGCCGTTCGAGAAGACTCCCAAGCCACCAAGCCTCGGCAAGGTAACCTCTTCAGGCACCATGCCTTGGCGAGGTGGATCCCCATGCCGGTCATGGTGGAACGCAGGCTGAAAGCCACCCCCGCCTAGGGGGCCCCTCTGAGCTCTCTCTACATGCGTCGCCACGAGCACGCCCCCTTGAGAGTCTCAGCCACAGCATGTGGAACCCCATGCCTGACATGGTGGATTTTCTGTGTTTCTGGCCACGCCAGTGTAATGAACATCTGTTTCAGGTCATTTTGAACCTTTGCGCATCGCGCCAGCATATTTCGTTGCTTCGGTAAGCTGCTATGTTATTGCTGTTTATTCTCGCTCGTATGATCCCTCCTGTGTATCTCACGAGCGGGGGCTAGCATGGTGCCATGCCACGGGAGCATCCCGGCAGCGCCTCAAACCCAAGGGATCCGAGCTCTAAACTTGCGGGTCAGCTCTCATGCATGTCAACTCCCAAGGAGCTCTGAACTCATGGGTCAGCTCCCGCGCACGTCAACTCATCAAGGATCACCAAAAACCTTGGTGCCTGTTCTCCTCGCGAGACACACATGAAGGAACCTATGAGCACCATGAGTTATCTAGCTATCTATTGCTTGTGGGTATGCCTATCTGTCCAAGTGCAAACAAGCCTCAGGCACCCTCTCCAAGGCAACAACGCCTCACCAGGGAACCAACACCCTCTCCAAGGCGAAAACGCCTCGTCAAGCTAAGTCTAAACACTTGTTTGATTTTCCTCTCGCTGGTTTTTGCCCCTCGAGTCTCTTTTCTCTCTCCTATGCCTCATGGGCTGCTTGCACGTCGAAGGGGGGCCCCAAGCATCGCGCTTCGAGGAGCTCTTACTTCTTGAGGCCTCACACACCCCCCGGCCTTGTGGAGCCCTGACTCTCACTTACCGAAGCGGCGGTGGTGCAGCGCTAAGAGAGGGTCCTAAGACGTAGAGCAAAAAAGACATGAAGGGGAAAGACAAAAGCCTCCCGAGGGACGTCCACAAGCACATTCCAATAAACTTAACGAGTCTTTACAAAGTCTTACAACCAAAATGACTAAGGTAAAATGTGCCACATGCACGTCCAGCTACAGGAAGGAGTTTAAGCTGTCGCGCCTCCTGAGGTGCCCGCTCCGTCCGCGGCAGCCTCCGCCTCCAGGGCATCTTCCTCGCCATCGCCTTCGTCTTCATTGACCAAGACCTGGTCGTATTTCCTGGCGAGCACCTCAGCGGCTTCCCGCGCCTTGCCGCGGATATCGACCGGCGCCATCATGGCCTCGAGGTCGAGCGAGGGCTGGAGCCTCAGGAGATTGCTGAAGACGCAGCTGGTGGCGAGGACGAGGAGATCGCGGCTCTCCTCCACGACGCGCTTGTCGAAGCGCTTCGCGACCTCTTCAAGCTTCCCGAGGAATTGCCCGAAGAAGAGCGTGTACGCGGCCTCGTCGTCGCTCCCTCCTGAGGGAAAGTGGGGGACCTCGATCCTCATGTCGTCCCCGACGGCGTTCGCGCGGAGCACTAGGTCGTGGAGCATGCGCTGGCGCTGGCGCGTCATGGCCCGGCCGTGCTGCGCGGTGTCTCGCGCCTGCTCCGCGAGGTCCGCGGCCGGCCCCACCTACTGCTGGAGGTCGCTCAGGTCCGCCTTCAGGGCGGCAATCTCCCTCTCCGCGCGAGTCTGCGCCTCCTTGGCGCGCTGGAGGCGGGAGGTCATCTCCTTCTCCTGCTTCTGGAGCCCTTCGACCTGGTGCTGAAGCTCGTTGCGCTTTGTTGTGAAGCGCTCCTCTTGCTTCTTGGCCTTGGCGTCGTAGTCGTCGGCGAGGCTTTCGCGGATGCGTTCGACCCTGGCGTCGGCCTCCTCCTGGACTTTTTTCTGCTTCAGCGCGAAGTCAGCGTTGGCCTTGGCGTGACGCTCCTTGTGGGTGGCCTCGCTCCTGGCCACCGAGTTCTCGCGCTCCTGCAGCTGCCCCTCGCGGGTGGCCTGAGCCCCCTCCAGCAGATGGACCTGCTCCTCGCGCTGGTCCAGCTCCTTCTCCCAGAGGGAGAGCTCTTCCTCGCGCCGCTTCAGCTCTGCCTCGCGAGGCGCCAGCTGCCCCTCGCGGGTGTCTAGCAGCTCGCGGAGCTCCTTCAGGCTGGCTCTTGCGACCTCGGACTCGGCGGCAAGTTTCTGCTCGGCGGCCGCTAGCTCCTGGTGCTTGGCGTCGGTCTCCGCCTCCAGCGCCTCCCGGCGGCGTCCAGCTGGTCCATGACCTCCGCCGCCTCCAGCTTGACGCTGTCGCGGGTCTCCTTGGCGAAGCGCATCGCCTCCTCGCGCGCCGCTTGGGCCGTCGCATCCTGCCGGCGGCACATCTCCACCCTCTCATGGAGGAGGGCCCAGGCGTCGGCAAGCTTTGCCCGCTCCTCCTCCCGGGCGCATTCTTCCTCGGCGTATTGCACCTCCAGCTCGTCAAGCGCCTGCCGCGCTTGGCCGAAGACAACCCTGCGGCGGGCCGCGCGAGGGCGCGGCTCCTGCAGCGCCAAGGTCCCGCAGAGGCCTCGACGCTCATCGAGGCACCCGGGGCCCCTTGCCTTGGGCTCACGGCCGCTTCGGGTGCGGCCTGGGGGCTGGTGCGGGCGCCTCCCTCGTTGCCCACATCAAGAGCCCCCTGGGGGCTGGGCGTCCTCTCGCCCCCGGCTCCGCTGTTCGGGGGCTCCAGAGGCACCTCCACCTCCTGCTCTTCAGGGGCGCTCCCCGCCCCTTCCATGGTGGCCGCGTCCGCCGCGGCCTCGGGCGCGTCCGCCCTCCTTGTGGGAGCCTCCTCCACCTCTGGAGGCGGCTCCATGACGATCTCCTCATCCACTGCTTCCTCTTCCACGCGGTGCTCGGCCGCAGGAGGAGTAACAGCCCGAGTTGGCGGAGGCGTCGCCACTTCAATCACCTCCTCCGCGCGGTGCTCAACCGCGGGGGGAGAAGCAGCCCTAACTGGAGGCGACATCGCCTCTTCAACCGCCACCACCTCCGCGCGGTGCTCACCCGCGGGAGGAACGGCCTCTAGCTGCGGCTCGTCAGCCGCCTGATGCGGCTCATCGGCCGCCTGCTGCGGCTCATCGGCCACAGGCGTCTCCTCGGCGGCGCTGGCGGTCTCCCCAAGCTTGCGGAGACGCCGCCTCTTCGGCGCCGCGGGTACGCTGAAGAAACACAAACGAGCAAAGACCCTTCAGGAGGGGATTCTTAGAGGAAAAATGCTGAAAGAAAAGGAAAGGATCAAAACTTACTCGTCGGCCGCTCTCCACACCCACTTCTTCCCCTTGGGTGGCTTGAGGGTGCTCGCTCCGGCCTCTTCGAGAAGGCCTCCTGCACCCTCTTGGGGGGCGTCCCTCCCTGCTGAGGTGTTCCTGTCGTGGAGGGCCTTGGTGCGGGGCTCGCGGCATCCCCCTGTGTCGCTGCTTCTCTCCCCCTCCGTGGGGCGCTGGGAGCGAACCACGCGGAAGACGTCCTCGTCGCTGCTGGAGGAGATCTCTTGGAGGTCCCCGCCAGGCGGCGCGTTCCTTGAGCCTGTGTCGCCCCCCGAGGGGTCGGCACCTCTCGAGGCCTCGTCCTCCCCAGAGGGGTTGGCGCCTCTTGAAGCCTCATCCTCGCCAGACTCTTCGTCCTCGTCCGGCTCCAGCGCGTCGCCCACCTGCTCCTGTTCCGCAGCCCACGAGTTGCTGCAGGACCCGACGAGCCTCGCGGGCCTGATGCCCCATTCATCGAAGAGGGGTAGGAGCTCACGGGCTTCGCGCACGTTCTCCTCCACGTAGGCGAACAGCGGCAAGGCGTCGTCGTTGCTTGGGGACGGAATGGACGCCGTGGCGAAGAGGACCTTCATGATCTGCTTCAGCTCGCCTGGGGTAAGGTCGTCGGCGCTGAGGCGCATCCTATCATCCGGGCCAGAATAGGTCCACATCGGCTCCAAATGCCACTGGAGAGGAGCAATGCGGCGTGCAACGAAATCCATCGCCACCATCCGGCCGGTGAGCCCGGCCTCGCGGAGCACCAGAATGCGCTCGTACACTGCCTCAAGCTTGGGGCCCTCGAAGTCGCCGCTCGCCCAGCGCGCCCACTTCCTCAGGGGCGCCACGGGTACCTCCAGGTGGCGGTTCGACGACTTGGTCCCAACGAAAAGCCATTTCTGGCGGAACTTCTCCACCTTCTTCGTCACTTCGGTGACGACGTTCTCACCTAGCCACGCGATGGGGATGTAGTCTTCACTTCTGGCGGCGGCGATGCGGAAGGAGACGCATCCGAACCGCTCGTTCGACGCGGTGCTCCGGAGGGAGTAGAAGCTGCGGACGATAGCCACCGAGGGGTGGACACCGACGTACGCCTCGCAGAGATAGGCGAAGATGGCAAGAATGAGCACGGAGTTTGGGTGGAGGTGAAGGAGATGGATCCGGTACGCTTCAAGGATCCCCATGAGAAAGCTGGAGAAGGGAGGAACGAGGTCGGCGTAGAGGGTGTGAAGGAAGATGGGGTAGTACCCCGCGCCGACCTTGCTACTGCCGGGCGCTATGCTGGTGGCGCCGAGCTCGTGGGTGTTGGCGGCCACCAAGTGTCGCACCTTGGAAATCGTCGCCGCGCCGACGAGGGACTCCGGCATCGTCCCCTGGAGCGCGGCACCCCGCGCCGCCGCCGCCGACGTGCCGGTTTGCATTGTGGCCTTGCCCTTCGGGTCGACGGCTGCTCTCTTGGGTGCCATTGGTGCTTGAAGACTTGAAGACGAAGACCTCGGGAGCGATGCGCTCTGGGAAGTAGGAGATGTTTGGAAGAAGAGGGTGGCGGAGTAATGGGAGAAGTGACGGGCGCAGTCTGCACACCAGGCTTTATTGACCGGTTGCCCCAGATGTGGCGGGCCCCACCGGGTTGCCCGTTGAAGCCGAGGAGATCGTGGCCGCGGGCGCAACCGCTGCGCTCCACGTGTCGCGGCACTGTCAGGCATCTTTGGCCCCTCGACGCTTCGCCTGCGTCCATGGGCCTCGGCGTGCCCATCGCGGGCCCGGGGGCTACTGTCGGCACAGTGGAAACCAGGGTACCACGGGCCGGCCTGCCAGGGCCCACAAGATTCTCCGAATGATTTTCGCTAAGGACCAGGCTCTCCAAGCCTGGCGAGCCTCGCGAGGGTTTTTCCTCGTGAGGGATCTTTTCTCCTCGCCGAGGGTTCTCTCCCTAGGCGAGGGACCGCACCTCGACGAGGCGTCTCCGACGCCACCCGCAATTCTACTAAGGACCAAGCCGAAGGGCTCGGCGAGGCTTTTTGCCTCGCCGGGCTCCTTCCTCGCGAAGCCATCTCTGCCTCCGCGGCAGAGCGCACCTGGGCTCTGCGCCATGTGCAGAGTGACGCGCGCGCCTGCGCGCGATGACGACGACGCCACAGTTGTTGTTTCCATGTATAAAGCAGTCAACAAAGCGGCACCAAGCAAAGCGGACAACGAGTATTGCCGCTTTGGTGATAAGGGAACCGTCTGCAGCTACGCTCCAAGGGCGACGTCACCGTGGGTCACCTCCCACCTCAGCAAGCGCCAGCCCACCGTCCGGCTGGCCGGTGGCCTTTTTCAGCTTTGGTGACGCCGCTCCCCTGCCGTGGACCGCGTCCACGAGCTTTACCTTTATGGTGGACTCCGCCTTTATCGTGCACCCGGCCTCCTTCCGCGTCGTGATGTGGTAACCCTTCCCGCCCAAATGTTTGGGCAGAAGAGGTCCAAGGCGCCTATAAAAGGAGGGGGAGCACGCCCAAGCAAAGGGTTCGATCTTTGGTAGGCATTCTGGGGTCACAAGTTCACCATCTTGGAGCTCAGACAAAACCCTAGCCATTGTTAGCCACCCCGAGCTCGACAAGCTCTCCTTGTACTGTAGACCTCTCCAAGCAGTGCAATACACCATAGCAGGACGTAGGGGTTTTACCTCCCATAGAGGGCCCTGAACCTGGGGAAGATCTTGTGTCCATCTCTGCAGTGTGTCCCGCAACGAGTCCGACGAGCACCGTCGCCGGAGCAAGTTGAGGGTTGTTTGACTCCGCGTTCAGCCCCTTACACGATACCTTGAGAGACATCCCTAGTTCCTGGGACGGATCTCCGACAAAGAGCTTGTGCATGATCAAATTTATTTGGGCCAAAGGAATGCTGTGGTCCTTCAACATCATCTCAACATTCCTCACTTGACGTCTCCGAAGTATCAAGCCTACTTTGCCGAAGCCTATGCCATGTGTGAGGAGTTCGGGCTGCTTGACATTATGGGGCTGCACCAGGACTATGATGAGCAGCTTGTTGGGCAGTTTTATGCTACTGTGCACATGGGAGTTCGTTGGATGATCAAGGAAGAGCATGTGGAGTGCAGCTGGTCAGACTTTGCTACTTGTCTGGGTAACCCTCCTACCCCGGGATCCAATGGATGGACGGTTCATCATCAAGACCGCCCAAGTTGTAGGGATGTGCTTCTTCCTATCACCATGGAAGGTGGCTCTCCGGGACAGACTGAGGATCTCATTCCTACCTATGAGATCATGTTTCGCATTTTCAGGGAGACGCTCACTCCTCGCGTGGGCAACTGGGATCAAGTTCATGGCTATCTTATCGATCTGCTCATTCAGTGTCATGAGAGGAAGGGGTCCGGAGAGAAGCTAGATGTGATGAATGTGATCTATGAGGAGTTGTGGCTGTGCATCATTGATAAGCGGGTTCCTATCTAGGCCCCCTACATTATGAAGCTCATTGTTGGTAAATGGGCCTACCTCCACAGTGGTGAGCGCCTTGATCATTCCCAGTCTGTGGTTCCCCATCTTGAGAAGAAGCTCCGCAAGAAACCTCATGTGCTTCCCGCGGACCGCTTTAGGAAAGGAAAGAAAGTGGCTGAGGCTCCAGCTGAGGAACCGGGATGGTTCCAGGAGATCAAGTCCAAGTTCAGGGAGTCCTTCTGTTTGATTAATGACCGCATGTGAGTCCCATGTGCAAGACAAGAAGAACCGCTTCAATCAGAAACAGATTATGCGCAAGCAGTGGCTCGCTAATGGCCGTGTTGCCTGGTCCGATGAGGAGGAGGAAGTGGAGCAGGAGGAGCATGAGGAGTGATCCCCTTGGGACGCCTAGTGTCGCTCCTCTCTTTTTGGTGTCTTGACGCCAAAGGTGGAGAAGTGCTTAGCATAGTTTTAGTCTCCGGGGTTTTGCATGGGCGGGCCACGAGTTTGCCTTCTTTTGATTTGCCTCTTTATCTCGTGTTCCCATGAACTTTTAGCTTAATTTCATTGAACTCTCCTTGCATGATGTGAGCATGTAATTGGTTGAACTACTTATCTTTCAGTTTCATGTTGTCATTCCCTTTGTCGTATGAAGTTTGTGATATGTGCTAGGTTTCCAAAAAGGGGGAGCTCCTCTAGGGGGAGCCCGTTTATCTTTTGGAAACTATCTATGCTAATTAGTTGTATTGTCGTCAACACCAAAAAGGGGGAGATTGAAAGAACATATGTTAACCCCATGTGATTTTGATGTTGACAACTATACAATTAATAAGTACTCTAATGTTGAATCTCAGCTGTGCAGGAAATCTAAAAGAATCGTCGCGAGAAATGCTTCATTCTAGTGTTTCTGGGGTTTACCGGAAGTACCGGTCCTCCCAGCGGTACTACTGCTCAGAACTTCCGGAGCTACTTCCGGAGCCCAGTGCCGCTTACGAAAGTTCGGTTCTGGACTCAAACGGAAGTAGCAACGGAAGTAGTACCGGAACTTCTGCTAAACCGGAAGTATCGGTCGTCCCAGCGGTACTACCGCTCGGAATTTCCGGAGCTACTTCCGGAGCCCAGTACCACTTACGAAAGTTCGTTTCTGGACTAAACAATGTAGCAGTTCCGGTACTAAGTTGAGGGGGGTTCCATAAATCTTCCCACGTGTGGGTAGTGCGCTCAGTCTTGGATAAGCGGAAAAGAACTCGGGTCCTTGGCGACACTAGCGGAACAAATCACCATAGCTGGCCTCCCGCCGGTGCCTTATCTTTATTATATAATTATACCCACATAGCATGTCTTCAATTAATTAAACTATACCAACTAGGCATCAGCAGTGTATGAGATAAACCACAAACAACTCCTAAGCATGCTAGTTGATAATTGCAGGTAAATCAAACAAAGGATATATAGGCAGGCATATGAGGATAATTGGACTGCTATCAGGCTATGCAATTCTAGTAGGAATCGTAGGACACAACATAACGATACCTAAAGCATGCAAGATAAGGTGTAGGCATCACATGAAAAAGTGGGGGAGGGGCTGCTTGCCTTGTTGCTCAGTAGCCTGGTACTGGGCTAGATCCTCAGAGGTGTCGTCGTGAGTCGCAAGGTCGTCGTTTACGATTAGAACCCGAAACATAACAAAAGACAAAATCAATACAAATGCTTCAATCAATATGATGACATGAGCATTTTAATTATGCAGCAATTTAAAGCCCTAAACATTTAGTGAACAAAGTTAAAGTGGCCCTTTGCAATTATATAAACAATTAGGGCAACTATTGCATTTTTAAGGTTCAATTAGTTGATTATCTAATTATCCCAAAATTTTAATTGTTCCTTAAATGCATGACAAATACGAAACAGATAGTTTGCATTTTTGTCTACATTTTGATATAAAATTCATAATCTTTGGAATTGTAGAACAAAAGTGATGAATTTAGCAAGTTTTATTCATTATGAAAGTATTTGATATTTCCAACAATTAATTTTACTCGAAACAGGTAACAAGTTATATATTTGGAAAGATTATAACTTTCTGATACCCAAACATATTTTACTTGAAGAAAACGAATTTGAATAGACCAAAAACTAGTGGATTTGAAAACAATACTGAAGTTTAAAACAGAAAAAGGGGAGAAAAAGGGGTGGCCTTTTCGGCCGGAAGGGGGCTCGATCCATGGTCTCTACGATGCAAGATAGGGAACCAAGCCACTGGGCTATGAGCGTGATATTGAAAAATTGAGGATCTGACTGTACTTGAACTATACAGCTCGATTTTAACTGAAACTTGAAAACAAAAGTTCAGACTTCAGATCAAAGGCGCATCGGCGATGAACTGCAGTAGGCGCTGCTGCTGCTGGCGCTCACGAGCGTGGACATGCGAAGTTGGATGGCTGGTGCGTGAAGGCGGTGCAGGTGTGCGCTGGATCTAGAGGTGGCCAGCGCATGTGCAGGGGCATCAATAGCAGCTCGAGCTCGTGCGCGAGCTCGGCCATGGCGGCAGTGAACGATGGTGTCGCGCGACGGTGAGTCAGCCAGGGCATAGAGAGGGAGGATAAGAGGTCCGGGCGGACTGGAGGCTCAACCTGGGAATGTGGACGTCGATGGAGGGGCTCGGGGACGAAGAGGAAGACGCCGGGAAGAAGATGCCTGCAGCTGCGCTCCTCACGGCGGACGACGAGGAAGTAGAGGAAGCAGACGGCCCGCCGTAGACGAAGAAGAGGAAGGAGGGGAAGAAGATCTTGGCATCCGGCTCCTGCTCCATGCGTGACGACGACGTCGACGTGCTCCTCCGCAGCTAGCCCGGTGCAGCGTTCTCCATGGCGGAGACGGTGTGGTGCTCCTCCGGCTGTGTGGTGGGGGGGATCTTGGTAAGGTGATGAAGGTTGGAGGAAGGAGAGGAGATGGCGGCGGCGGTAGAGGGAGAATGGCTAGGGTTTGGAGGAGGAGGCCCTAGCCTCGGCTTTATAGAGGGGAGGCGCTGGGGTGGCGTGGCATGGCGACGTCGCGGCCACAAGGGACGACAGCGACGTCGCGCTCGTACGGAGAGGGAGGCGACGGCCGCGTGGGGGTTAAGCGGGCCGGTTTGGGGTGAACTTGGGCCGGGAAGGTGAGAGGGAAAAGGAGAGAAAAAAGGGCTGCGGCCCTTTTACATTTTTTTCCTTCTTTGTTTCTTTTCTTTTTCCAGAGAATTAAAAGAGAGAAAGAGAGAAAGCCAAAAATAAAATAGAGGCCAGATTTTATTTCCCCACAAAATATTTTTGGAACACAACATTTTTTAAACAACTTTTAATTGGTTGTCCAGAAACAACTTTGGTTTAATTTGTTTGGTTCTCAAATTAATTAAAAGTGTCACATGGATAATGACATAAAAAATGACAACTAAAGTTATTTATTTTGAAATTTTGTAAATTCACATATGCAACAACTTGATGATGTCATGATTATGCAACATAAAATATTACAAGCAATTAAAATAAAAGGGGATTACTTTTGGGATGTTACAATGTTGCCGAGGATGCTGATGTTGCCGAGGACATCCATGGTGGCGACGAAGGCGCCTCTAATAGTGGCGCCAGGGATGGCAACGAGACCACTACTAGTGGCGCCGGGGATGGCGACGAGACCACTGATGTCGTAGAATGCACAAATGGTAGCCAACCCAAGAAGGCTAGGAAGGAGAGGAGTAAGAACAAGGTACGGGCCGTGAGGCAACCGATCACCCGAAGTGTCCGACGGCGGGGCGCCTCTAGAGCCTAGAGGGACCACCGCAGGGTACGGCCTCCAAGTGGCATGCATCCTTCGAGAGGTCGTCCCGATCTATGAGGATAACATAAGGGACGCTGACAAAGTGAGTTTGCGCATCTGCCTCATCAAGAGGCTGCACGAACGGTACGAGTTCCCGCCAACCTACAGGACCGATAAAGACGGTAATCATGATATGAGAAAACTCAATGTTGTCAACAACTTTGCCCTCACGAAGATAAGCACGGCTTTGTCCAGCTGGAGAACTAGGATCAAAAAATTGATTGAAGACGATAAAAGTCCCGAGGAGATCTGGAACAAGGAGCGGGTCAACGAAGAAGACCTTAGGATTTTCCGGGGCAGGCTCGCAATAGCTTCATCCCTGCAAATGAATGGGGGAAGTGGATGAACTCCAAGAATGTAGGTCACCACCATCTCAGAAGTGGTGGTTATTTCGCGGCAGAGCCGAAATGGGAGAAGTAGGACACTGAGTGGGCAGCTAAGGGCATCCCTAACCCCTATGACAAATTTAAAGACAAGCAGACTTAAAACTTTGTCAGGGCTCGGTTGACGGAGGACCCGGTTACCAAGGAACTTACGATGGATCCCGAATTCGTGAAGTTCCAAAAGGCTCTGGAGGAGGTAGAAAGTTCTAGAGCCACGAATGAGAGCTCCTCCTAGGGATCGACGAAGCCCATGTGGGACACTCCATTCAACGAGGCGTTCAATAAGGTCAAGGGGCGGGATCTGGAAAATCCACCATCAGGTGGCCGTGTGGTCGGCCATGGCAAGTCCCTATGGTGTGACTATTATCATGAGGACAAGGAGACACGAAAGGATAAGAAAAAGCACAAGCAGGAGGCGGAACTTGCAAAGGTGCCGGCTATGGTCAACGGTCTAGTGGCAAAGGCGATCGCCGGTCTCCTTCCTACCGTCGTGACCCAGGTAACAGATTGGATCGACGAACGTCGACAAGGTGAAAGAACATGTGTTAACCCCATGTGATTTTGATGTTGACAACAATAAAATTAATAAGTACTCTAATGTTGAATCTCAGCTGTGCAGGAAATCTAAAATAATCGTCGCGAGAAATGCTTCATTCTGGTGTTTCTGGGGTTTACCAGAAGTATCGGTCGTCCCAGTGGTACTACCGCTCGGAACTTCCGGAGCTACTTCCGGAGCCCAGTACCGCTTACGAAAGTTCGGTTCTAGACTCAAACGGAAGTAGCACCAGAAGTAGTACCGGAAGTACCGGTCGTCCCAGCGGTACTACCGCTCGGAACTTCCGGAGCTACTTCCGGAACCCAGTACCGCTTACGAAAGTTCGGTTCTGGACTCCACGGAAGTAGCACCGGAAGTAGTACCGAAACTTCCGCTAAACCGGAAGTACCGGTCGTCCTAGCGGTACTACCGCTCGGAACTTCCGGAGCTACTTCCGGAACCCAGTACCGCTTACGAAAGTTCGGTTCTGGTGTTCAACGGAAGTAGCACCAGAAGTAGTACCGGTACTACCGCTAAACCGAAACTACCGGTGGTTCCATCGGAACTACCGCTGCGGCGGGTTGAAGGACGTTGACTTAAGACCGTTGGCTAAAGCCTGAAAGGAAGACCGGAAGTACCGGCCCTCCTGGCGGTACTTCCAGCGATGCGGGACTGGTGCGCCCCCAACGGCTGGATGGAGGGAGGCCTATTAAAGGAGGGTGTCTTCCTCCTTTGTGCCCTAGCTTGTTCACTCTCTCTCCTCCATTAATGCTCTAAAAAGCTCAAGCTCAAATTCCTTAGATCTCTCAATCCCTCCACCCAAATTCGTCGATCTTTGGAGGATTGAAGGAGAAGGCCCCGATCTACATCTTCACCAAGCCGTTCTTCATTTCCCCCTCATTCACTTGTGGGATTTCATTTCTAGGGTTAGACAACATAATAAAGAGAATTGGGACTAGCTAGCTAGGTGACGGTCTTCGGAGTCGGGAAGGGGCGGACGCCGTCTTTCGTCGTGAACAACCGGATGTCGCCTTGTGCTTTTAATCACCCTTCCACCTCCGCATTATCGAGTGTAGCGCCGTCGTAGTAGAACGTGCCTCCAATAGTGCAGACATCATGTACGATGATCCGCGCGAACGTCTCCTGGATGCGATAGAATTCTTGTCTGAGATCACGATCTTGGATCGTTGCCAAGTGTTCGACCCAGTGTTGGAATTGATCTGGCATCTTGAGTTGCTCTTCATCCTGTACGAAGGCACGGATCTGATGGATGGCGTAGTAGGCATCCCTTTCGCTGTTCTTTGGTTGCTTGACGCACGCGAACTGCGTTATGTGGTGGAATGCGGGCACGCCTCCTCTGCCATTTCTATTCCTTTTGAAGGTGCCTCCCCTCATACTGAAGCCATCTAGAGCATTATCCAGAGCCCTCTTGACATTGGTGTAGTCATTCGGCTTGTCCTCCCTACCCGAATCCAAATATGTGGCTTGGGAATATTGCGGGGAGAGAACGATCAGGACGCAGTACTTGTCTCTGGGCAAACAATTTAGACAGAATGTTAGAAAAAGAATGATAGAAATCTAATTAAGCATCTTAATTATGGCGTAGCGAATGACTAATTACTCGGGATAGTAAGGCAAGAGAATGTAATCCTTCCACTTATTCTCTATCATGATTTCTTTGAGGTGTTTCATCATAAATTACCCGCCATCATGGGTTCTGAAGTTGGTCTTGATCATGTAATAGGGGTCCTCCATCGCGACGCCCCCGATCTTCTCTTTTAAGACCTGGTAGGCCGTATTGAGACAGAACAGGCAGACTAAATGTGGATGGAGCCACTTCAGGTTAAACATCTTGAAGATGTCATCAAATCACATGATCATCAAATCCGCTGGGACTTCATTGCAAAAGCTAACAATTCCCTCTGGCACCTTGGCCGAGAAAAGCGGGTGTGTTGATCTTTCATTTTAAGAATTTCCAGCTCCCATGTCAGAACACGCTCATGTAGCATCTTCATATCCCTACTCATGAGTTGGAGCATATCCGACGGTACCATCGGTCGACCCGCAATATGCATTTCCTGTGTAACATCTTTGCAGGGTCCTGGCCCATCTTAAACCGGATCGGCTGCGGAGCCGATGCTTGGCTACTGGAGGCATGGGCACCCTGCCGCGGCTTTGGAGCCAACGGCTGGCTGGCGGATGCATAGTCGCTCTTTCTATTTCTTCTCCGCGGCTTCTTAGGCTTCAGAGGGATGCCTCCTCCGGCCGCTAGCACTTCACGACAGGTCCTAATTAGTGTGTTGGGACTCAGGATAGCTGCTACTGTTGCTTCTTTCTGCGTAAAGTCATCCGCTGGAGGCATCTCTTGATAATCGAATAGACGCTTCGTGCACGCTGCTTTATCTGCTTGACCAGCTGGCTCGTGAGTGTCCGGAGCACGGTAGGTTGACGGTTCATCAGGTGGAGCCATGAATCCTCCGTCTTCGCAGCGGTCATCATTGATGTAGCATCCATCGAAGACGTCGTCTTCCCATGCCGTGGGCTTTTTCAGTTTTGGGGGTGCTGGTGTGCTGGCCTTGACAGGGTTTTTCCCCCACCCGACTTGTGGTGTTGTCTGTGGAGTGGCTGGGCTTAGACGGATCTGGGTTTTTGTCCATACCATGGCCCAGGGGATGCATTCTCGAAGGAGCACATGCTCATCGGCTCCCATGGGTTGATAAGGAGGATCCACCTCGTCGCAGCCCGACAACACCCTAGTCAGTGAAACCTTAAAACAGCCATCAGGTATCGTCCTATTGTGGTGCATGCGATTTTTGGGCGCAATGATGGTAGCCCTCGCAACATCCTTCAACTCTCCATCATTAGAGATGCAAGGCAAAGGCGAATTGGATGAAGTAATATGTGTTTAGCCTACGACGCTTAGTTAATTACTATGAGGGTGTCGAGCTCAGCTATTGTCGAGACATCGCCGACGGTTTGCGACTTGGAGTCGGAGTGGCCGCTTGGCGCGGTGCCGTCCGGCGAATTCTCCGGAAGAGGTGCCAGCGTGGTGTGGACCGGTGGATTAACCCTCACAGTAATTAACTAAGCGTGGTGTTGGCGGACGAAGTCACCGACGTGGTGAAAGTGCATGGTTGCCCCCATGTGTGGTTTTGGTAATTAATGACAATCTCTATGGACTAATGTTTGTATTGAGCTATACTTGTAGGTGTGTCCATTTGCATTGCTTGATCTCCATTTGTTGGAGTCAAGGCTAAGGGAAGAAAATTATGTGTTCATCAAGGCTAAGTGCGTGTTGATCATCACACATGGCCAGGTGAAGATATGCTGAAATGTAACTCTCCCATATTGGTGTATGGGGGAGCTATTAGCGTGTGGAGTTTGGGGAGCTATTAGCGTGTCTTCACCAAGAGAAACGCAATCAAGAGAGGTGGTCCAACTTGAGAAGACAAAGATCATCGTCATCTAGCTCAGGTAGATTATGCGCAAGGCAAAGGTATGATCTTGATAGGGTTTCTATTTTACCGGTCTCATGATGTTAGTGGAGAGACCGGGTTTTAGGATAGATAGCCGTACTATCAAGAGAGGCTCTCGACCGAGTATCTTGATCGTTTCATTCGTGGAGAGCTCAAACCTTTGCATCCTTAAAATCATCTTTATTTATTCTTATTTGTCTTTTATCTATGGGAGTGGTTGGTGCTTGTCATGCTCATCATGACAAGCCCAAGTTCATCAAAAACGGAGTTCGTTTGCATCTTCTATTGCGTTTTTTATTTTGAAGGTTTTCTCGGTTCGTCTTTTATAGAGAGGCTTTACCTTTCCACATTTTGTTTTATACTCCCTTGTTTTAATATGTTGTTTCTTTGTATATTCTTGTAGAGCTCGTTGTTACGATTCCAACGAGCCCAAGATCATTGAAAACGGAGTCCGAATGCAAAAGATATGGCCGTTTTCGTTTTTGTGTTTCTGCAGTTTTCTACCAGTCCGGAAGTAGCGCTTTAAATTCCGGTAGTACCATCCATGGTCGGTAGTACCGACCCTACTTCCGGAAAAGTGTTCTAGGAGTCCAGTACCGAATTCGTTTGGGTGCCCAGAATCATCCGGGTGACCCGGTACTTCCGGGAAAAGTCCGGTAGTACCGACCCGGCACGTTTCTGGGCATAACGGTTGGATTTTTGGTTGATCTATTTAAGGGGACTTCTTCCCCATTGGTTCCCCAACAACTTGAGCTCACTTTTTCTCTCTCTCCTCTATTGTTGCAAATCTTGTGAGCTTGATTCCTCCACTTCCCTACAATGATTCTTGCCCATTTTTAGGGAAACAAGAGAGTAGATCTAGATCTACCATTCCACCAATCAAAATCTCCTCTAAGTGAGGGAATCTTGTGGATCTAGATTTGGGGTTGCTTTGTGTTCATCCCCTTTGTTCTTCCTCTCTTATTCCCTCCATAGCATTAGTTGCTTTGGTTGGAATTTGGGAGTGAAGGATTTGAGCACTTTGTGTGCTCTTGCCTTTTTGCATTTGTTGCATCGGGTTGCTCTCTCCACGGTGATACGTGAAGTTGAATGTTGAGAAGCTTGTTACTCTTGGGTGCATTGTGTTCCCAAGAGCTTGTTGCCTCTTGGGTGCATCGTGTACCCTAGACGGTTGGAGGTGCCGCGAAGACTTCGAGTTGTGAAGCTTCGGCATGAGTTTGGGAGCCCCCAATTGAGTTGTGGGTGTGTGCCCCAAGAAGAGTTGTAAAGGGCTCCGGAATCCGCCTTGAAGGATTCCGATAGTGGAAGGTGAACCAATCCTTTGGGTGAGGTTCATCGGAGAATAGGGTGAGGCCTTTGTGGCATCTTGAGTAGGCCTCTTGTGGCGAGCTCACACCCCTCCAACGAGACGTACTCCCTTAACAAGGAGGAACTCGGGAATACATCCTCGTCTCCGCGTGCCTCGGTTATTTCTATACCCGAGCCTTTTACTTATGCAATTTACATTGTGATAGGCTTTGTGCTTGATGTCATATATATTGCTATCACCTTGTTGTTATATTGCTTAGCATACGTTGTTGGTGCACATAGGTGAACCTAGCATATTAGGTTGTTGGCTTGTTAATTTAAACACCTAGTTTTATTTCGCAATTACCAAGCCTTAAACCGGAAAAGTTTTAATCGCCTATTCATCCCCCCTCTAGGCGACATCGTTTGTCCTTTCAATTGGTATCAGAGCCTCGTCTCTCTTGTTTGGCTTTACCGCCTAGAGAGTAAAGATGTCGTTCAGAGGATTAGTGCATGATCACACTTTTATATTCGATGGCACAAATTTTAATGTTTGGAAAACTCATATGCTTAGTCACTTACGGGTCTTGGACCCCAATATTGAGCGTATCTTAGATATAGGTTTTTCTCCTCCAAAGGATTACGAAAGTACGACTTTAGAGGATGAGAAAAACTTATATCTAGATGCTCTAGCTTCTAATGAGTTTTTCAAATTTGTGAGTGTTGTAGTTTTTGAGTCAATCATCCTCTCCGGAACGCTCATGAGCTTTGGACCAAGCTTCAAGATAAATAGGAGTGTTCAACACTACTGAGGATGATTGTTCTCCCTCCACCTCCGGCCGTGATGATTTCTCAACTTCGTCCACTTCACCAACATGTGATTTGTCACAAGGTAACGATATGGTGAGTGGTGATAGAAATTGCTTTGTTGATGGTGAATATTCTATTGATTATACTTCATCTCTATCTCATTGCAATGCTCTATCTGTGGACCTAAACACACATAGCACTATAAATTTCATACATGCTAGTGTTGATAGTCCTTGCATATCATCCAGAAATTGCATGGATAAATCCCTTAATGATATGCTTGCTTTATCTTGTTGCCATGATAAAAATGCTTGTGTTCCCTCTAACTCTTGCATGAATAATAATGTAGAGGAAACCCAATTAGCTATGGAACAATATGTGAACTTGAGTAGTTCAAAAATTAATTGTTCTTCTTCATCAACCATGTTTTGCCTTATGGCTAAATCTTCTACAAGTGATGATAATGATAATGATAATAATGATGAAGAAGATGATGTGGATGATGATGATGAATCCTTTCATAAGAAAGGTCTAATGATTCTAAATGCCCTTCCTAAAAATAAAAATGCTCATGCTATACTCTTTGAAATTATGGAAACCCTAATTGAGCGTGGGCTTACTATTAAGGCTTGCCTTGAAGAAAAGGGTAAGATTGAAAGAGATGATGCTATGAAAAAGGCATCGTTAGAAGATGCTCTTGAGGAAGAGCAAAAGACTCGGGCTTCTCTTGAGGAGAAACTAGAATCTATTGAGGAGTCTCATCATGAAATTATTGCTAAAATCATTAAAGAACGTGACCATGCTCATGATAAATATAAAGTCACTTAAAAGGAAAATGCTAGCTTTAAGGAAGAGCTTGCCAAGTTTTCTCCTTCCATTCCTAATGTTAATGATGCTTGTGCTACTAACTCCTCTTCTTGTGAAGCATCCATTTTGAAGGAGAATGTTGAGCTAAGGGCTCAACTTGAGATACTAACTAGGAAGTATGGGAAGTTGGAAGAAAGTCATGAAAAGTGTGGCACCCCCCTCTGACACATATCGCCAGAGAGGTGGTCGCCCCGTGCGCCAGCCCAGGATATCTGGACGCACGTTACGACAATGCAACATAGCGAAAATATCATTACACAATCAGGCCCAAAGGGCTACAAATGGTTTTACATGGCCATCGAGGCATGAACAAATATCATGGCCAAGCTTGGCACGGGACAGAGTTCAACTGGCAGCGGAAGACAAAGATACGACAACGGCTTGGTGCGGCTCCATTCCACAGGCATCTGGCTGGGCTACTGATCCTAGCACGCTCCTGCTCGATCTCCTTGCTATGGTAGGAGATGGATCCCCTCAACGTCTGGCCACATGAAAAGCCAGTCTAAGTACAATGATGTACTCGCAAGAAAATAACCACAAGACATGAACAGTCAAACAATCAGGCAACAAGTAACTAGCGACAGAAAATAATCTAAACATGGCAAGTGACTACTTACGGCAGTACAAGTGGGTAGCAACATGGCATCATACTAAAACATGGTATAAGCAAACAATGGGAGTACCACCAGTACAGAGTCCAAGCCAGGTGGGGTTGGATCGTGTACCGGGGGTCACACAAAGAGCTTACCTGTGACGAATAACGGGGTACCAGTTGATACCAAGTAACACAATAAATCATATTGCCATAACTAGGCTCATTGGCCTCTAGCCTCCCAAGGCTAATCTCATCTGACACCACTGCTAGGCCCACTGGCCTTATCACAATTGCTTATCTCGAGTAACGTTCCCTGCATCATCTTATTGTTTATTAAATGAGGTCAGGTCGTTAATCAATTCTTTCAAACAGATCTTAAGTTTAACCTCCGGACATGACAAAGACACATAGTGTGACTGACACTGAACTGTTGTTCCATATCCCAGGAACGGGGCTAGCTGGCTAGGTCGATGCTCTCGAGAGTTTGCTTTACCACCTATCAGAATGCACTCCACTCAGCCGACACCTCAGGTTCATCACGCCCAAAGCCGTACTAAGCAAATTACATTCTCGTGACGGTCCACTTGCTAAGACACCCTCCTGCCCCACCCTATACGCATGGTACAACGGGCAAGTAAGTCCGGCACATCCCCCGGCGCTATCGGGTATGCCTAGCTCCGGACTCCTTATCGCAGTCGAACCCGTGCCTGTCGACCCCTCCCCTCGGACAGCACAACCGAACGACTGCGCCCAACGGATGGCACAAAAGGGACTCAACAACCTACTAGGTCACGGTTTCCATGGGACAACGGTGGTATCGCGTTCAAGGGTTCAGATTAGTGGCACTATGAATAGACCTTATCGCTGTTTGGAGGGGTGTAGCACTTAATCAAGTTTCATCATAGCAAGTCACAAAACAGAGGATTAGTCCAGCATAATAATTATGATAGCAATATCACATCATCATGGCCTTAGCAACAAAATAAAGATCAGCTTCAAAGTATAGTTTAGTTGGTTTGCGTTGACCGGGTGACTATCGTGGCGAGTCCGCCAACAAGCGTCATCACAGATCAACTAGTTGGTTAGCGTCGACCGGGTGACTATCGTGGCGAGTCCGCCAACAAGCGTCATCACAGATCAACTAGTTGTTTAGCGTCGACCGGGTGACTATCGTGGCGAGTCCGCCAACAAGCGTCACCACCGATCAACTACAGATTACAAAATAGTGTTTTGAACAGATGACTGTGGCGGTTCCTCCAGCCGGTGTCATCGTAGATCAAATACAAGTTGGTGAGGCATGTGGCCTCCAAACAATGAACCGAAAAGCATTCATAAGAAAGAAAGCATCCATTCCACTCGAGGGTTATCTCGACGTGGTGTCAGCAATCTTGGCAAAAAGAACCAAATGAAAAGTCAGCTCCCAAGCGTCGCAGTCCGGGTGGTCTACGCCAACCATATTTGACGGAGGGACAAGAAGCAAATAACTCTTTTGGCAAATGCCCCCAACTCCGAGGATCACGGGCAGACATTTGTCCGCACCTAGCCTCGGCGTTGAAGAAGAAGCAAACAATCAACGCATGTTTTTGTTATTTAGTTGTCACAGCCACGCAAGTGCGAGGCGCACAGATAATTCATACATCAATCTAATGCGTACATGGATGATGAATAAAGCATGGCAGGGGTAATATCATCAGTCCTATATCAAATAAGAACAACAACAGTCATGCATAAATAAACAGACAAGCATATAATATTGGGCAAGACAATAAACAATAGTAAACGATATTGCGGGACGGCTCATAGCAAGGGGTTAGCTTGCCTTCGACGATCGACGCCATTTGGCTTGGAGGTCACGGCACGTCGCGGGATAGGGTTTCGATTCGCCAGTACCGCGGAATACCTATACACGTGCATACAAGTGTGCTGAGCATCTAAGCATTTTACAAAAATACAAAACCTATACCACTGGGTAGAGGTCTTCAAACTAGGAATTTACAAATTTGAATCACCTCAAACGGAGCTACGGATCAAAAGTAGTGGGCGTTTAAAAATCTGTCCAGCAGGGGAAAAGAAAAAAATGCTCCGCGAAAAAAAACAGATCGGGCCGCAAATGGGCCGCTTCTGCACGCCACTGTGCTGCTGCGCCTGGCTGGGCCGGTGGCAGGCCGAGGCTGCTGTGCTGCTGTGCTGCTGTGCTGTTCTGGGCCAAAGAAAAAAAAAACGGTTCAGAACGGAAAAGAAGAAGGAAAAGAACGACGACGAACGGATCGATCGATCCAGTGCGTCCTCAACCTTAGCTCTGCACTGGGCGCACGGTGGCCGGCCGGGGATGGCCGAGGATGGCGTGGGAGGCCGGCCGGCGGCGGGGACGGGTCCGGGGCGGCGTGCCGCGGCCGCGGGAGGAGGAACCAGAGGCGGGGGCGGGGAGAGGCCTGCTGCCGTCTTCTACAAGCTCGAGCGCACGGCCAAGGAGGTCGAGGATGAACTCGAGCACACTTTGCTCTGCTTGCCCAACTGGCTACACCGGGAGTTAGAGGGGAAGGGTAGGAGGCGCTCTGCGCGTTTAATCGAAGAACGGTCCAGGCTTGAGCTCGCTGCGGCCGAGGATTCGACGGCGGCGATTTCGGCCGGGATCGGAGCAGGGCTCCGCCGTTGCTCGATTAAATGGACAGAGAGGTCCAGGAGGGGGAGAGGAGGATGGGGTGTGGCGAGAGAGGGGCTCGGGAGGCCTCCTTTATAGCCCGAGGCGAGCTTGCCGGTCGACCGACCGCGTGGCGCTTGAATGCGCGCCGGTGCACCTAGCTGCGGACAGGAATTGATGGGGAGGGATAAGAGCGAGCGCGAGCTGATCCCCGGGAGCAGGAACAACTCGGGAATCCGCACGTTGAACTCTAGCTCGAGGGCAGCGGCGAGGAGGGAGCTGACACGCGGTGGGCGGCGCCTACTTCGGCCAGGGAATTTAAGGGAGAGGATAGGGGCGGCTCCCGTCCGAGCTAGGGAAGCAGGAGAGGGTGCGGCCACTGCTGGTTGGGTCTGGGACCGAGGAACAGCGAGGGGAACCTGAGGAACAGGGGAGACCCGAGGTGGGTGGACGCCGGCCAGTGCGCGCCCTGGCGCTCGGAGCGCGCCACGAGCGGCACGGCCCTGCCACGAGGTCACACGCGGGTGCAACGACCAACAAACCATACCAACATGATCCCCACAACAACACCCACTCGAGCAAGCAGGGATTGCTCCAGAACTCGATGCTTTGCAAAGCAAAATTTTCAGAAAACCGAATGCACATAAGGTGCTCGACGAAAAGACGGGGGTCTTGCCCTTCTCAGAAAAATCCCAAAAATTCAGTCATGGGTTGCTTTAGTAACAGGAGGCTGTCTATGGAGTATGAGCTCAAATGGGTACTGGGAGATTGGGTTTTGGCAAGATGTCCAAAAATGGACATAATGGCATGGTCATGGCAAATTATTTTTCACCCTTCACCTTGGGGTGATCTTCTGGATTTGAGTGTCTGGGTATCTTGTCGACAATGCGGCCAAGTCTCATGAGCATTGAACTTGCCTAGGGTGGGATTTGCTTGAAGGCACCAAAATGGCACCCTTTCGGGTTTACAGAGGAAGTACCTCAAATATTGCTCAAATGAGGTTGGTACAATGGAGTGAAATGTTCAGGAGGTTAAATCATGCACCTCACCAAAATTGCAGAATTTTTGGATGAGTGGAAAGTGTCTAGATAATTCCTGGATTGGAAATGGCATTTTAGAAAATATCACCCAACTTGGAAATATTGCATTGAAGTATGCAATATTTTTGCATGGAATGTCTTTATATGGATATGGGAGTCCTCTGGTATTTTTAGTGGAATTTCTCCGGCTATGGAAATAGGCTTCCCTTTGGTAGGTGGAGAAAAGGGTTTAAAAGGTTCGATAATTAGGGCTAGGGTTTTCGAGAGAAAACCTGAGCATCAAAATTATCACGGGAGATGGAATGGTTCGGGGACGCTGGGGAATTTTTGAGAGAGCAATTCCCAAGTCAAAGACCATCTGGTTCAAAGAAAACATTTGGAAAGTAGAAAAAGTTTTTCAGGTGTGGGAAAACACCTCTATAATTAGGGTCGAAATTTTGGGGTGTTACAAACCTTCCCCCCTTAAAAAGAATCTCGTCCCGAGATTCGGAGACTAATAGAGATTCCCGGGGTTATACAAGATATTTCTCGTATGGTTTAATCTACCCCTATATTTAAAATATTTTAAAACTTTTCCTACAAACGTTAGATTTTATCATCCAAAACGATTAACAGTCAGTACGATATTTCTAAAACAACCATTATCAAGGCGTGATACTGTTGTCCCACTTAATGCATTCTAAGGATGGCATGGCAGTGGCTCACTCAATCACTCAACATAGGTTCTTTACTATGGTTAAATAACAAAAATTTAAACCTATGGTTCTTAGTTCAACCCACACAAGCATGGCAAGATTAAACAAGATCCACACACAGATCATCACTTGGTAGCCTAAATTTAACTTGGCCAAAACATCACTAAATTTTGCAAAACAAAATGTTAGGGATATGCTAAACATGCCCCTTTCTACATTTTTTTTTTGAAGAGCTGTATATACTTTTTCAAGTATACCCAGGTTTGGAAAAAAGAAAACACGGTTTCTTTTCAAAAGAAAGCATCTGTGTTGCCAATAATTGACTAACAGACACTGTGGGGTAGGGCCATCCCCAAAATTATGTTGGCAAAATTTTTCCTACGAAACATTGGAGAGATGAGGGACTGATCTCCTGAGGAAAGGATAAAGGCACACAGAGGGTTACTTTTGGCTTGCTGTCATGTGGGACCGGGTCCACCTGCTAGTCTCTTTCTTCCTTTCTTCTTCTTCCTCACAGCATCTTCCCTCGTACCTGGCAGACTCCGAGTGCGCGAAGCACTCCCCTGCGGCACTGCTGCGCGTGCGGTCCATCGGCGCAGCGGCCATCACGGCTTTGGGTGCCTTGATGATCTCGCGCCAACTTGGTCGAGCATTGCGCGGGATTCCTCTCCCTTCCCGCGCGAGACTGAGCTGTGCGCGGCCTCCGAGCTCGTGACTATAAATTGCGGCCGCTGTGATTCTCTTCTTTATCGCGACCATGAACTTCTTCTCTCAACTTCTTTGTGATTTCACTCACGGTCCGGAGCGAGCTGGCTTCCTCGAGCACCTGTTCTGCGTGTTGTGGCTTGGGCTGACCATCGGGGGGCTGCTGGTGATTCTGCTCACGGCGGCGGTCTGGTTAGCCTGCCACCTGCACGATTGGTGGTATGGTGTTGTCGGGGGTGCTGCGGCGGCGGTGGACGAGTTTCTGGTGGCTCCGGTGAGAGACTGGCGGGCGCTCCCGGTGGCTGCTGCGGCTG
The DNA here is from genome assembly GCA_012064385.1 of Puccinellia tenuiflora. Classification (NCBI taxonomy): domain Eukaryota; kingdom Viridiplantae; phylum Streptophyta; class Magnoliopsida; order Poales; family Poaceae; genus Puccinellia; species Puccinellia tenuiflora. The sequence continues at coordinate 139,303 of QRDG01000560.1, read as the reverse complement.
CTCCTCTGGTGGGGGACGAGCTGGGAGCTTGAGCTGTCCGCCGTCGTCGCGCAGCTCGCGACACGGCTACGGGTGAGCCTGGCTCATCTTCAGGTGGGGCCACTAAGCACGAGAAGGAGTAGGATATTCCCTGGGGTGCTCTTCTGTATCTGCACTGAGGTAGTGGGAGTGTTGTATGTTGGAGTAGAACTTGTATCCTCTGTTTCTGAAATTTTCCTTATGTACTGAACTCGGTTGATGTATCAAGCTTGTCTTCACTGCTGATTTGGACCCATATTTGCATTCCTGAGATCTTCCCTGAGCTGTCACAGATTTGTTCTTGCAGCAGAGAGAATTGCAGAGGCACTATCACACAGATGGTAGATCTGGCTACTCGGGGAAAATATCATTTTAGAAAGTAATGCTTCACCTTTATAGCCCTAAAAACTTGAAACAACATGGAACAATCATTTCAATCATACCAGATAACAAGTACGCAACGGCTATTAAACACTCGACACAACACAAACACACATACAAGCAAGCATAGCGATTACAAGCATTCTCACAAACTCTCAGCTACATCTCATAAGCGCCACTCCGGCTGAACTAAACAGATCTCACTCCACTTGACGGTCCTTCACAGATGGTGGAGTGCGGCCTAGCCGGAGAGTGGTGTCCACGTCCCCTTCTTCCGCAAGGTCGGAGGATACAGGAACACCTTCGAGGATCGGAACCTGCTCGGGGACTCGTCAGGATGGGCCGGGATCTGGAAGTGGAAGTCCGCTACTTCGGGCTTGCCTGCGGGAGAGTGTAGGTGTGCTTTCCCCTAGGTATTGGTGTAGGCGGGCACGGTTGAGGTTCCTCCTTGTAGTCACGAGCTCCTCCATCAAGAGGTTGTTGAGGTTCGTCATTGCGATGGCGTAAGCAACTTGGTTGATTAGTGCTGGGTCAGGCTCCTTCGAGACGTCGGCTTGGATCATTTCTCCACGGGGTCGTGGTCTGGCCGGAAGGTAGTAGAACTCTCGAGTTTCAGCTAGCAGGGGTTCGGAGGACCGAAGACGAACGAGGCATTCCCAGGCTGCTACCTGGATGGCTAGCCCCAGAGTGGGCATGCGGCCTCCCTGGATTAAGTAGGGCCGATTCGTGCCCCGGGGACACGGGCTGATCCTCACATCGGCCCGGAATTCATCTCCGGCCGACGAGAGTGAGCTCTGGAACACTACATACACGGGGCGAACGGTGCTACCAAGGATATGGTTGACGGCCCTCCAGAGAAGCAATCGAAAGCTCGAATGCTCCTCGGCAGTGGTTTCCAAGATGGCATTAAGGGTCGCCATCAGATTTTCTTGGAGGGGGTAAGGATGCGAGGTTCCCCTATGGGATTCTACTTTAAAGGAGTTGGGTTGCCAGAGAGCTGGCGAGGGTGGGTTATAAAGCAACTAGGACTGGGTCTTAGGTTCACTGGGTAAGGTCGGCTTCTTCTCATGGAAGAAACCGGCTCGTCTTGTTGGGGAAGATTGGGACAGGTCCTACTGCACCATACTGTTGACCGACACGAGCCATGCCGGTTTGGCGGAGATGGGTTAAATCCATCGGGTCATTGTCGGGCAAAAGTAAGGCAGGGCTTTCCATGCTAGGGTAGTCTACAGCCAGCCTAGTGCTCTGATACCATGCTCTGTGGCACCCCCCTCTGACACATATCGCCAGAGAGGTGGTCGCCCCGTGCGCCAGCCCAGGATATCTGGACGCACGTTACGACAATGCAACATAGCGAAAATATCATTACACAATCAGGCCCAAAGGGCTACAAATGGTTTTACATGGCCGTCGAGGCATGAACAAATATCATGGCCAAGCTTGGCACGGGACAGAGTTCAACTGGCAGCGGAAGACAAAGATACGGCAACGGCTTGGTGCGGCTCCATTCCACAGGCATCTGGCTGGGCTACTGATCCTAGCACGCTCCTGCTCGATCTCCTTGCTATGGTAGGAGATGGATCCCCTCAACGTCTGGCCACATGAAAAGCCAGTCTGAGTACAATGATGTACTCGCAAGAAAATAACCACAAAACATGAACAGTCAAACAATCAGGCAACAAGTAACTAGCGACAGAAAGTAGTCTAAACATGGCAAGTGACTACTTACGGCAGTCCAAGGGGTAGCAACATGGCATCATACTAAAACATGGTATAAGCAAACAATGGGAGTACCACCAGTACAGAGTCCAAGCCAGGTGGGGTTGGATCGTGTACCGGGGGTCACACAAAGAGCTTACCTGTGACGAATAACGGGGTACCAGTTGATACCAAGTAACACAATAAATCATATTGCCATAACTAGGCTCATTGGCCTCTAGCCTCCCAAGCCTAATCTCATCTGACACCACTGCTAGGCCCACTGGCCTTATCACAATTCCTTATCTCGAGTAACGTTCCCTGCATCATCTTATTGTTTATTAAATGAGGTCAGGTTGTTAATCAATTCTTTCAAACAGATCTTAAGTTTAACCTCCGGACACGACAAAGACACATAGTGTGACTGACACTGAACTGTTGTTCCATATCCCAGGAACGGGGCTAGCTGGCTAGGTCGATGCTCTCGAGAGTTTGCTTTACCACCTATCAGAATGCACTCCACTCAGCCGACACCTCAGGTTCATCACGCCCAAAGCCGTACTAAGCAAATTACATTCTCGTGACGGTCCACTTGCTAAGACACCCTCCTGCCCCACCCTATACGCATGGTACAACGGGCAAGTAAGTCCGGCACATCCCCCGGCGCTACCGGGTATGCCTAGCTCCGGACTCCTTATCGCAGTCGAACCCGTGCCTGTCGACCCCTCCCCTCGGACAGCACAACCGAACGACTGCGCCCAACGGATGGCACAAAAGGGACTCAACAACCTACTAGGTCACGGTTTCCATGGGACAACGGTGGTATCGCGTTCAAGGGTTCAGATTAGTGGCACTATGAATAGACCTTATCGCTGTTTGGAGGGGTGTAGCACTTAATCAAGTTTCATCATAGCAAGTCACAAAACAGAGGATTAGTCCAGCATAATAATTATGATAGCAATATCACATCATCATGGCCTTAGCAACAAAATAAAGATCAGCTTCAAAGTATAGTTTAGTTGGTTTGCGTTGACCGGGTGACTATCGTGGCGAGTCCGCCAACAAGCGTCATCACAGATCAACTAGTTGGTTAGCGTCGACCGGGTGACTATCGTGGCGAGTCCGCCAACAAGCGTCATCACAGATCAACTAGTTGTTTAGCGTCGACCGGGTGACTATCGTGGCGAGTCCGCCAACAAGCGTCACCACCGATCAACTACAGATTACAAAATAGTGTTTTGAACAGATGACTGTGGCGGTTCCTCCAGCCGGTGTCATCGTAGATCAAATACAAGTTGGTGAGGCATGTGGCCTCCAAACAATGAACCGAAAAGCATTCATAAGAAAGAAAGCATCCATTCCACTCGAGGGTTATCTCGACGTGGTGTCAGCAATCTTGGCAAAAAGAACCAAATGAAAAGTCAGCTCCCAAGCGTCGCAGTCCGGGTGGTCTACGCCAACCATATTTGACGGAGGGACAAGAAGCAAATAACTCTTTTGGCAAATGCCCCCAACTCCGAGGATCACGGGCAGACATTTGTCCGCACCTAGCCTCGGCGTTGAAGAAGAAGCAAACAATCAACGCATATTTTTGTTATTTAGTTGTCACAGCCACGCAAGTGCGAGGCGCACAGATAATTCATACATCAATCTAATGCATACATGGATGATGAATAAAGCATGGCAGGGGTAATATCATCAGTCCTATATCAAATAAGAACAACAACAGTCATGCATAAATAAACAGACAAGCATATAATACTGGGCAAGACAATAAACAATAGTAAACGATATTGCGGGACGGCTCATAGCAAGGGGTTAGCTTGCCTTCGACGATCGACGCCATTTGGCTTGGAGGTCACGGCACGTCGCGGGATAGGGTTTCGATTCGCCGGTACCGCGGAATACCTATACACGTGCATACAAGTGTGCTGAGCATCTAAGCATTTTACAAAAATACAAAACCTATACCACTGGGTAGAGGTCTTCAAACTAGGAATTTACAAATTTGAATCACCTCAAACGGAGCTACGGATCAAAAGTTGTGGGCGTTTAAAAATCTGTCCAGCAGGGGAAAAGAAAAAAATGCTCCGCGAAAAAAAACAGATCGGGCCGCAAATGGGCCGCTTCTGCACGCCACTGTGCTGCTGCGCCTGGCTGGGCCGGTGGCAGGCCGAGGCTGCTGTGCTGCTGTGCTGCTGTGCTGTTCTGGGCCAAAGAAAAAAAAACGGTTCAGAACGGAAAAGAAGAAGGAAAAGAACGACGACGAACGGATCGATCGATCCAGTGCGTCCTCAACCTTAGCTCTGCACTGGGCGCACGGTGGCCGGCCGAGGATGGCCGAGGATGGCGTGGGAGGCCGGCCGGCGGCGGGGACGGGTCCGGGGCGGCGTGCCGCGGCCGCGGGAGGAGGAACCAGAGGCGGGGGCGGGGAGAGGCCTGCTGCCGTCTTCTACAAGCTCGAGCGCACGGCCAAGGAGGTCGAGGATGAACTCGAGCACACTTTGCTCTGCTTGCCCAACTGGCTACACCGGGAGTTACAGGGGAAGGGTAGGAGGCGCTCTGCGCGTTTAATCGAAGAACGGTCCAGGCTTGAGCTCGCTGCGGCCGAGGATTCGACGGCGGCGATTTCGGCCGGGATCGGAGCAGGGCTCCGCCGTTGCTCGATTAAATGGACAGAGAGGTCCAGGAGGGGGAGAGGAGGATGGGGTGTGGCGAGAGAGGGGCTCGGGAGGCCTCCTTTATAGCCCGAGGCGAGCTTGCCGGTCGACCGACCGCGTGGCGCTTGAATGCGCGCCGGTGCACCTAGCTGCGGACAGGAATTGATGGGGAGGGATAAGAGCGAGCGCGAGCTGATCCCCGGGAGCAGGAACAACTCGGGAATCCGCACATTGAACTCGAGCTCGAGGGCAGCGGCGAGGAGGGAGCTGACACGCGGTGGGCGGCGCCTACTTCGGCCAGGGAATTTAAGGGAGAGGATAGGGGCGGCTCCCGTCCGAACTAGGGAAGCAGGAGAGGGTGCGGCCACTGCTGGTTGGGTCTGGGACCGAGGAACAGCGAGGGGAACCTGAGGAACAGGGGAGACCCGAGGTGGGTGGACGCCGGCCAGTGCGCGCCCTGGCGCTCGGAGCGCGCCACGAGCGGCACGGCCCTGCCACGAGGTCACACGCGGGTGCAACGACCAACAAACCATACCAACATGATCCCCACAACAACACCCACTCGAGCAAGCAGGGATTGCTCTAGAACTCGATGCTTTGCAAAGCAAAATTTTCAGAAAACCGAATGCACATAAGGTGCTCGACGAAAAGACGGGGGTCTTGCCCTTCTCAGAAAAATCCCAAAAATTCAGTCATGGGTTGCTTTAGTAACAGGAGGCTGTCTATGGAGTATGAGCTCAAATGGGTACTGGGAGATTGGGTTTTGGCAAGATGTCCAAAAATGGACATAATGGCATGGTCATGGCAAATTATTTTTCACCCTTCACCTTGGGGTGATCTTCTGGATTTGAGTGTCTGGGTATCTTGTCGACAATGCGGCCAAGTCTCATGAGCATTGAACTTGCCTAGGGTGGGATTTGCTTGAAGGCACCAAAATGGAACCCTTTCGGGTTTACAGAGGAAGTACCTCAAATATTGCTCAAATGAGGTTAGTACAATGGAGTGAAATGTTCAGGAGGTTAAATCATGCACCTCACCAAAATTGCAGAATTTTTGGATGAGTGGAAAGTGTCTAGATAATTCCTGGATTGGAAATGGCATTTTAGAAAATATCGCCCAACTTGGAAATATTGCATTGAAGTATGCAATATTTTTGCATGGAATGTCTTTATATGGATATGGGAGTCCTCTGGTATTTTTAGTGGAATTTCTCCGGCTATGGAAATAGGCTTCCCTTTGGTAGGTGGAGAAAAGGGTTTAAAAGGTTCGATAATTAGGGCTAGGGTTTTCTTGGAAAGTAGAAAAAGTTTTTCAGGTGTGGGAAAACACCTCTAAAATTAGGGTCGAAATTTTGGGGTGTTACAAAAAGATATCTAGCTCTAATGATGATCTTCTAGCATCCTATGCTAGTCTAAAGTTAGCTCATGAGGCTATCACTACAAAGGTAACATCTTGTGAGCCTCATGTGGATAATAGCACAACTATAACTAAAAATGCTATATTGCCATGTGCTAGTCCTAGTAGTTCATCCACTCAAAATGTTGGAACATCATGTGATGAATTACTTTCTTTGCCTTGTTGCTATAACAATGAAGCTTCTACTTGCTCTAGTGCTTTTGTTGCCACTAACCATGTAGAGGAAATAAAAGACCTCAAGGCCCAAGTCGCTTCTTTGAAGAAAGTCTTGGAAAAGCATCATGAAGGGAAGAGTGCACTTGACAACATGTTGAGTGTGCAACAATCCTCCAATGACAAGAGTGGACTTGGATTCAACTCCAACAACAAGAACAAGTCCAAGGTTGAGAAGAAGAAGAAGAAGGGCCAAGTTCAAATCAAGAATCCGGCCAAGATCATTTGCTTCAAGTGCAAGCTAGAAGGGCACCATCTTCAGGATTGCCCAATGAAGAAGAAGCCTCTTAGTGAGAAGCAACTAGGGAAGCGGCCTCTTGTTCAATCTCATGCTCAACCACGAGTTGAACAACGGCCACCTCCTAAGAAGACTCAAGCCAATGCTCCTCAAGTTGAGGAGCCTATTAAGAAGAAAAAGAAGAGTCGATGTTGCTACCTTTGCCGTGGCAAGGGTCATTTTGCTTCTTCATGCACTAACGGTACCCTATCCAACCCCATATTAATTGATCATGCTTATTCTCTTAGGAAGGATAGAATTGGCAATGTGTTTGCCAAATATGTGGGGACTCAAAGTGGTGTCAAGAAAAGAACCATTTGGGTTCCCAAGCCTATTGTGACTAACCTCTTAGGACCCAACTTGGTTGGGGACCAACAAGCTCAAAATTGATCAATAGGCGTTAGTGGAGGACATTGGTGACTTGGCTACTTTTGAAGAATTAAGGGATCTTCATGGTTATATTTCCTCAAGCCAAGTCAATTGGAATATATTGCTCTATCTCATATCCAATGCTTCCTCCTTGCGGTAACTTGTATTTAATTCATATATACATTGAAAGTTGCTTGCTCCCTTGCATGTCTAAGTTTTGTTCCTAGCATGTGCTTGTATATGATATGCTACTTTCCTACTTGTCTTCTTATTCAAGGTTGTGTATGATAGTTGTGTATCATGTATGTGTAACTTTGTGTTGAGCTTTATTGGATCTTGTGTGGATTTCATTTGGCTCTTTGAGATATTAATGGACTATCCCATTGTGGGGGAGTGATGTGCTTTGTGCACTTCACAAACCTAAAAATGTGTGTACATGAGGCACACCACCTAGTATTGATATCTCAATATTATCTAGTTACTATGTGGTATGTCATATTCATGAGAAATTCAAATTCTAAAATGTCCATTAATTTCTCTAGTTGGTTTTATTTGCCTCTTGCTCAGATAAAATGAATTATCACATTATAGGGGAGTATTAAGCTATGTGCATATTACAATCCGACAAAATGTGAACATTTGAGGTTTGCCACTTAGATTTGATATTATAAATTATCTTATTCCTATGTGGCATGTTTGCTCGAACAAGTTCCAATTTTCTTTTTGGTTATCCTTTGGCTCTTGTCTGTGTGAGTTTGCTTTGTGTGGTTTTGTCTCTAATATGCATTTCCATATATTATTTGAGAAACCATTTGTTCCATATTATTCTAACCATGGCCTTGCCGGTTGGTTTGAATAGTTGAAACTACCAACAAACTTTATTAAAATATGGTGTTTTTATTTCTTATCTCTTGCCATATGATTTATCTTGTGAGGATGACCTTGGATATCTCTACTCACCGGGAAAATATTTCCTTTTACTCATTGTCCTTGGACAATTGATATACACACTTGTGGTAGAATATTTTTGTTCATCCTCATATTGGCTCTTGCGTTAAATTGCCTTATTTATTGCCAAGTGTCTTTGCTTTTACTCCCTTTGTCTTCCTTGCCTCTTGCATGGGTCCTAATTTTTCAATTGGTAGTGTTTAGTGTTGGAAATAAAATAAGGAGAGTAATGATACCATGTGCATGAATCTTGGGGGAGCATTCCTTTTTATTTAGAACACTATCCTATATATCAACATGTGATCCTTTCAATTGGCATTTAATTTCTATCTTATGTGTTTATGGAAGACAAATCTTTTTCTTTTTGATGCTTTGTGCCATCATGAAAAGTGTAGAAGGTGTTTGGTTTATTTGGTACAACCTTGCTCTCTCTTGGGAGTTTGCTTTCTCATTCCTCGTTTTGTGTTTTATCTCCTTGAATGAGAAAATCCTTTGAGCATGTCTCCTTCACTTATCTTATATGCTCATTGGCCTTGCCTAGGTACCTTCAATTGGTATTAATTGGAATTTAATATCTCCTCCATAGATATTTGTTTCAATTGATATTTATTGTGTGAGTTTTTGATACCTTATTGCTTTATTTTACTTGATTCCGGTCAAGTATTATCCTCTTCTTGGTATCTTTTCTCCTATTTGGTATCTTTTTTTCAATTGGTGTCTTATCAATCATGTGTTGTTTTGATTCGATTCCTACTGATATCACACTTCATGTGTTGATGTGTTTTGAAATCAATCATATGTTGATTTGATTTTTCCTCAATCATGTGTTGATTTGGATTTTGATATAATTTGGACAACCTTTTTGTGTCACACTTTGGTGTGCTCTCTTCTTGGTTTACTTGGTGCTTTCGTCCAAACTGTATCTCGTTTGGTTCTTGAAAGACTTTGCATGTATATTCTCTAAAATATATATTATATGACATGTTTGTATTTCTAGTTCCAATATGTAGGGGATACTCCACCGAATCCTAAATCGAATAAGATGTGCATGAAATTCAATTTCATATATATGCACATATTTATGTGGAGTTTTTCCAATATATTGTAGTTTAGCTAACTACTATGGGACCCAATGAGTTTGGGAACCATTTTGTACTCTAATTTTGTTTTAGCTACAGTGGATATGCATTGGATGCTTGCCTCATCCATAAGGAAGGTGTCCTCACCATAATATTATAAGAGTCAAGCTATGATGATTGTCAAAATCGCATCTTCTTCATCACCAATGTCATATCGGTAACAAGTATCTATCCCATGCATACCTTTCTAGTATTCAACCTTATGTAGGTTGCCTCTTGGCATGAAAGCTTTTATGTGCAATTGTTGTGGTTTTGGCTTATTTCCTTCACTTGGTATATCTTTGTGATATTTGTGATAAATTGCAAAAATCTTTTTCTTCAATCGGTATTCTTTCTTTGTGATACTTGTTGCCTAGCTCAAAGCATCTCCACTATCTCTTGTTCCCTTAGTGATATGTGTGATGCATTTGATGTGTTTGAAGTTCATTTATATACAATGAGATAAATTTGAGCTATGTGCTATGATTTTAAGGAATAATCTCTGTTGTATATTCATGACTTCCCTTTTGGATACCGTGGTCTCCCCTTTCTCGACCATTTCATATGTGCAAGTTCTTTGTGGATCTATATCATCAATGATTTGTCTACTTAAAACCTATACATATGAGAGAGGTCACCTTTTAGTTGGTATCCTATTTCTTTTGAGCTACCTTGTTTATCTATAATTCTTTGGTGGCTCCAAATTTGTTTCATGAGTGCCTATCTTATTTGTAGTCGCATCTTTGCACACTCATGTTTTTGTTGAGGAACTTTTACCTCATGCTTACCATGGTGAGTATGTTGATTTTTATTGGCTAAATGCCCTCACTAGCTTTTGGAATTTTCAATTGGTTTTAGTTTCCAATTGGTATCCCAAAGCTTGTGAACATACCCTTTAAAGATCTTCCTTTTTCTCAGTTGGGCCTATCATATGTTGAATCTTTGAAATTTGGTATCTCCTTATGGCTCAACCATATCTTTGGTGCAAGTGCTATGATTTGCTTTTGCTTTATGCACACTTGCACTTGTTGCTTGTCCTAGATGATTTTGGGGGAGCGAGGATTCCATTTTTGTGCACTCCTCAATAGTGCATGAACATTGGGGAGCTTCTCCATTTTTATTTAGAACTCCCGCTTTGGATCTTCTCGATTGCTTTTCTCCTTTGTGGAGATGTTTAGAATGATTTCATCTCTTTGCAATCTTTGGATCCTCAATATAGTTTGATTTCCTCTAACTATTCATCATTGGATATGTGCATTTGATTTCACTCATATCTTGAGAAATGCACACCTTTTTGGAGGAACTCATATTATATTGGCCTTCTAAATTTTTCTTCCCATTTCGGCAATCGATGCCAATGGGGGAGAAGTTTAGAGGGTTTAAGTGAAATTTGGGTTTTACTGCTTTTGGTGCTTTTGCCTTTAATGGGCTTGCATCCTTGCTTGTTTGTCTTGCAAGGATGCTTTATTCACTATATAAACCCTGTTAAAAAGAGATTGTCATCAATTACCAAAATGGGGGAGATTGAAAGTGCATGGTTGCCCCCATGTCTGGTTTTGTTAATTAATGACAATCTCTTTTTAAGAGGGTTTATATAGTGAATAAAGCATCCTTCCAAGACAAACAAGCAAGGATGCAAGCGCATTAAAGGAAAAAGCACCAAAAGCAGAAAACCCAAATTCCCTTAAACCCTCTAAACTTCTCCCCCATTTATGCTTTTGGTGATTTTGCCTTTAATGCGCTTTAATGTGCTTGCCGAGTTCTCGAGTTCCCGAGTTCCTCCTTGTTAAGGGAGTATTCCCGAGTTCCTCCTTGTTAAGGGAGTACGTCTTGTTGGAGGGGTGTGAGCTCGCCACCAGAGGCCTACTCAAGATGCCACAAAGGCCTCACCCTATTCTCCGATGAACCGCACCCGAGGGTTTGGTTCACCTTGCACTATCGGAATCCTTTGAGGCGGAATCCGGAGCCTTTACAATGTTTTGGGGCACACACCCACAACTTAATTGGGGGCTCCCAAATCAACACATCTGTCACAATTACAACAAGTGGTAAGCACAAGAATACTAGGGTAACACAATGCTAACCCTAGAAATGAAATCCCTCAAGTGAATGAGGGGGAAATGAAGAACGGCTTGGTGAAGATGTAGATCGGGGCCTTCTCCTTCAATCCTCCAAAGATCGACGAATTTGGGTGGAGGGATTGAGAGATCTAAGGAATTTGAGCTTGAGCTTTTTAGAGCATTAATGGAGGAGATAGAGTGAACAAGCTAGGGCACAAAGGAGGAAGACACCCTCCTTTAATAGCCCTCCCTCCATCCAGCCGTTGGGGGCACACCAGTCCCGCATCGCCGGAAGTACCGCCAGGAGGGCCGGTACTTCCGGTCTTCCTTTCAGGCTTCAGCCAACGGTCTTCAGTCAACGTCCTTCAACCCGCCGTAGCGGTAGTTCCGCTGGAACCACCAGTCGTTCCGGTTTAGCGGTACTACCGGTACTACTTCCGTTGAACACCAGAACCGAACTTTCGTAAGCGGTACTGGGTTCCGAAAGTAGCTCCGGAAGTTCCGAGCGGTAATACCGCTGGGACGACCGGTACTTCTGGTTTAGCGGAAGTTCCGGTACTACTTCCGGTGCTACTTCCGGTTGAGTCCAGAACCGAACTTTCGTAAGTGGTACTGGGCTCCGGAAGTAGCTCCGGAAGTTCCGAGCGGTAGTACCGCTGGGACGACCGGTACTTCCGGTTTAGCAGAAGTTCCGGTACTACTTCCGGTGCTACTTCCGTTTGAGTCCAGAACCGAACTTTCGTAATCGGCACTGGGCTCCGGAAGTAGCTCCGGAAGTTCCGAGCGGTAGTACCGCTGGGACGACCGGTACTTCCGGTAAACCCTAGAAACAGCAGAATGAAGCATTTCTCGCGACGATTCTTTTAGATTTCCTGCACAGCTGAGATTCAACATTAGATTACTTATTAATTGTATTGTTGTCAACATCAAAATCACATGGGGTTAACACATGTTCTTTCAATCTCCCCCTTTTTGGTGTTGACGACAATACAACTAATTAGCATAGATAGTTTCCAAAAGATAAACGGGCTCCCCCTAGAGGAGCTCCCCCTTTTTGGAAACCTAGCACATATCACAAACTTCATACGACAAAGGGAATGACAACATGAAACTGAAAGATAAGTAGTTCAACCACGTTACATGCTCACATCATGCAAGGAGAGTTCAACGAAATTAAGCTAAAAGTTCATGGGAACACGAGATAAAGAGGCAAATCAAAAGAAGGCAAACTCGTGTCCCGCCCATGCAAAACCCCGGAGATTAAAACTATGCTAAGCACTTCTCCACCTTTGGCGTCAAGACACCAAAAAGAGAGGAGAGACACTAGGCGTCCCAAGGGGATCACTCCTCATGCTCCTCCTGCTCCACTTCCTCCTCCTCATCGGACCAGGCAACACGGCCATTAGTGAGCCACTGCTCCTTGGGAGTGATGTTCTCTTCAGAACCGTCGGAAACTGGGATCTCCAACTTGCGCATAATCTGTTTCTGATGGAAGCGGTTCTTCTTGTCTTGCACGTGGGACTCATACATGCGGTCATCAATCAAACAGAAGGACTCCCTGAACTTGGAGTTGATCTTCTGGAACCATCTCGGTTCCTCAGCTGGAACCTCAGCCACTTTCTTTCCTTTCCTAAAGCGGTCCGCGGGAAGCACATGAGGTTTCTTGCGGAGCTTCTTCTCAAGATGGGGAACCACATACTGGGAATGATCAAGGCGCTCACCATTGTGGAGGTAGGCCCATTTACCAACAATGAGCTTCATAATGTAGGGGGCGTAGATAGGAACCCGCTTATCAATGATGCACAGCCACAACTCCTCATAGATCACATTCATCACATCTAGCTTCTCTTCGGACCCCTTCCTCTCATGACACTGAATGAGCAGATCGATTAGATAGCCATGAACTTGATCCCAGTTGCCCACGCGAGGAGTGAGCGTCTCCCTGAAAATGCAAAACATGATCTCATAGGTAGGAATGAGATCCGCAGTCTGTCCCGGAGAGCCACCTTCCATGGTGATAGGAAGAAGCACATCCCTACAACTTGGGCGGTCTTGATGATGAACCGTCCATCCATTGGATCCCGGGGTACGAGGGTAACCCAGACAAGTAGCAAAGTCTGACCACCTGCACTCCACATGTTCTTCCTTGATCATCCAACGAACTCCCATGTGCACAGTAGCATAAAACTGCCCAACAAGCTGCTCATCATAGTCCTGGTGCAGCCCCATAATGTCAAGCAGCCCGAACTCCTCACACATGGCATAGGCTTCGGCAAAGTAGGCTTGATACTTCGGAGACGTCAAGTGAGGAATGTTGAGATGATGTTGAAGGACCACAGCATTCCTTTGGCCCAAATAAATTTGATCATGCACAAGCTCTTGATCATTGGTGTAGAAGCGGGGGTTACTGACATTGTCTTGACGAGGAATGAGGTAGGGGTTCTTCATTCGATACTCACAGTACTTCTGGTCGGGCATCTTAGCAAACGAGACTGTTTTTGGTTTCTTTGCCACGGTCTTCTTAGAAGTCCCACTTGAACCGGCAGCACTTTTCTTCTTCTCAAGGTTGATCTGATGGGCGAGACTTGGTTTGCGGCATCACCTCGGACTCTTCTTCAATGTCATCCTCAACTGTGCGCTGCTTCTTGCGAGCTGAGGAGGAGGAACCTGAGACGTAAGCATAAAGGTTGGGAGGGAACTAGGAAAGACAGAAAATTCGCAATAAAAACAAGGTAGATGCAAAGAGTAGCCAACTCGTATTGATATTGAGGACACCGATAGTATCGAGAGGAACCCCGGGGACACCCCACGGGACACCCAAGCACACGTGCCCGAGTGACATGGGGAAATTAGGGTTTCTCAAGGTACTAGAGATTTCTTCAAGATCTAGACGAAAAACCTACTCTAGACAACTAAACACATCTAGTAGAGGTCCAAAACATACTCCAATGAAGATTATATCCAAACAATCGTGCATCTAGAACTTGCCCTACACCAAATCTAGTTTCAAATAGTGAATCCTAGAATGAGCATGAGAGAGGGCAAATACTGGAGGCCATGGAGGAGGATGTCGAGGGGATCGATTCCCTCGGACCAGATCTGAAGAAGGAGCACCGGAGGAGCTTCAATGGGGCCCTAGGAGGGGCCGGCGGCTGGGTTGGGAGAGAGAAGAGAGGATGGGGTCGGGAGGAAGAAGAAAGGAAGACCTAACTTCCTCCCCCGGCCTCGTGCCCTTAAGTCGCCCAAACCCGCCGCACCGGTAGTACTGGTGGAGCGAGCGGTACTTCCACCCGCTGTAGTTTTCAGGCGGCTGGAAACTGCAGGGGACGGTAGTACCGGTCGATTCGCCGGCAGTACCACACATTGTAACTGCTCCTCCCGCAGCACCGGTAGTACCGGTGGAGTGAGCGGTACTTCCGCCCGCTGCAGTTTTCAGACAGCTGAAAAATGCAGGGGACGGTAGTACCGGCCGGTTCGCCGGTAGTACCGCTCCTATCAGTAAACTTGATGCTTGTTTTTAGGGAGAATTTAATGTTTAGATTTAGATCCAGGGGTTTAGGAGAGTTGAGGCTTAGGATGGACAACAAACTGTCATAATATGGTACTACACTCACGTTTGCAAGATGCAAAAATAAAAGACCAAACATAAGTGTTTTTCCATCGCACGCACATAGTGACACATATAGGTCTAGAAAAACCAAATAAGCACCAAATAAGAACCAACTCCTCACATGAGGAGGTCGGTGGCCGAAGCCACCATATATTAGTATGAAAGAATGAGACACCGTGAAGATGTATCTTGGGTCCTCACTCGAAACTCATCATTTCAGCTCACAATTCATGAAATTGAATATACAATAGACAGATGAATTCATTAATATAGGCATCATGGGGGGAGGGAGAGCCCAATAGTTAGGACAACACTCCCCCTAAATCCATGCCTACACCTAAACCAAGATAGAAGTTGAAACTATAGATGTGTATGCAAGATGGTCAAGCCAAACTCCTCGAATGCATGATATTTAGCTCATTCCTCAAATAAGTGAATCTTGCTTCATCAAGTGGCTTCGTGAAAATATCGGCAAGTTGGTCTTTGGTTGGCACATATGCTAGCTCAATGTCTCCACGGGCAACATGATCCCGAATGAAATGATGCCGAATCTCAATGTGCTTGGTTCTTGAGTGTTGCACCGGGTTGTAGGCGATCTTGATAGCACTTTCATTGTCACACAAAAGAGGCACTTTGTCACAATTGACACCGTATTCCTTTAAAGTTTGCCTCATCCATAACAATTGAGTGCATGCTTGCAAGACAAACAAGCAAGGATGCAAGATCCCTTAATTCTTCAAAAATAGCCAAGTCACCAATGTCCTCCACCATCACCTATTGATCAAGTTGAAGCTTGTTGGTCCCCAACCAAGTTGGGTCCTAAGAGGTTCGTCACAATAGGTTTGGGAACCCAAATGGTGCTTTTCTTGATGTAATGCCCCGGGGTTTTCCCCAAATTAGATTTTGTTTGTTTTTCTTTTTGCATCATCATGACATCAGCATCATCGCATCGCATGTTTTTTGCAACATAAATTATTTTTATTAAAAACCTATTTTATTTTTCTAAAATTGTCGGAAAATATTTTTATCGAGACAGTCGTCTCCGTTTTCGAAAATTATTTGTCAAATTAAATTTGCAAATAAAAACGTTTCGAGTGCGAGAGAGAGTAGCCCAGCTAGCTAGGCCCAAAAGCCCAGCAACGCAAACCCTAGAAATCCCTGTCAGTTTTCCTTTCCCACCCCCTGCGATTTTGCAGCCACCCTCCTCCGGTTTCGGCGTTTTGCAAAGCCGCCCTTTCCACCTCCTTTTTTTCCCCTCCTTTTCTTTCTCTCTCCTTCCTTTTTCTTTCTTCTTTTTCTTTTCCTCCCTTTCCTCTTATCTTTTCTCCTCCTCCCGCACCTCTCTCACCCGTGGTCGTCTTCCTCCCCAGCCTCCCGATCCCGAGCTCGTGCTCCTTCCTCCCTCGATCTCGTCCTCTCCTCCTCCTCTGGCTATCCTCCTCACCCCCCCGCACTCCTCCTGCTCCCCGCACCCGCGGCCCGCCGCCGCGCTCCTCGTCTAGGTCGGCCGCCGCCCCGACCCCTGCTCCCGAGCTTCCTCCGGCCGGTCGTGCCCCGCCACACCCCTGCTCAGCCCCGGCCACGCCTCCTCGGCCCTCGCGCCGAGCTCCCGCGTCTCCCCTGCTCTTCCCCTCGCCTCGGTCCGCTCCGGCCATCTCCGCGCCGCCCCGCGTCAGCTCGTCCCCGAGCTCCTCCGACCGGCCTGCTCCGCCCATCGTCAGCCTCCTCTCCATCAGCCCCTCGGCTCGTGCTCCTCTGGTCGACTCCGACCCCCTCTGGTCGCTCTCCGCAGAGCTCCGCCACACATGGCCTCTCCCCTGCTCCTTTGCAAGGTGCCTCCCCGAGCTCTCCCGGCGCTGTGTCTCCATCTCTTGCCCGTGGATGCCTGCTGCTGCTGTCACGAACGCGCTCGTGGCTGTCGTCTCGTGCCTTCGACGTGCCGTGTTTCCCCGTCCCCGGAGCCTCCCTTGCCGTGCTGCTGCCGTGCGTGTTCCCTGCAGGTGGACGTGCTGCTGCTCCGTGTCCGTCCCCGTTCCCGCGTTCCCGTCTCCGTGTTGTGTTGCCTCCCGATGACCGTGTCGTGCTTCGCCTTCGTGTTCGTTCCCCGGTCCTCGACGACAAGTTCTCCGTTCCCGTTCCCGACGTTTTCCCGTCGTGAAGCCATTCCCGTCGTGAAGCACCGTGAAGGCCGATCCCTGACGCCAAGATCTCCGTGGACCGACAAGTTCTCCGCCGTGAACCCCGATGACCGAAGACGGATACGACAAGAACTTCCCCGACCGGAACCCGCCGAGTTCTCCGATGCCGAACCCCGTCGACCCCGAAGCCCGGAACGCCAAGGTCCGCCACGACTACGACCCGAGTACGACTACCTCCCCGACGACGACTACCTCGACTACTTCAACCGGAACGACTACTTCCACAACGTCGACTACCTCGACTACTCCGACTCCGGATGATCGACTACTTCGACTACGGAACGACTACTTCGACTACATCGGCTACTTCGACTCCGGATGGACGTCTACCTCAACTACTTCGACTCCGGATGGAACTACTACTTCGACTACTTCGACTACAACGACTACATCAACTACTTCCTCTCCGATCCGAAGACGGTGGCTCCCGAATCCGAAGATCCTAATTCCGATGTGTGACCCCAACCCTAAACCCCTATATGCCATATATATATGTGCGATATTTTATAAAATCATGCATGCTTAAAATAACAACGCACCTTTATCCATTTAGTCGAATTAAATCAATTTAATTATGGGGTTTCGTCCGGTGCATCTATATTGTGCACCGATCCCATTTAAAATGCTTTGCCATGTGTTAGGGAATAAAATTGGATCACCTTTAAATTGTCATGCATCATGTCATCAACATGCTGATTCTTTTGCCGTAGAGTAAAATGCATCTTTTCGTTGTCCAGTGTTTGTTGCTTCTTCGGGATAGGACGATGAGTTGATGTGAGCAACGACAGGTTCTGCTACCTCTACCGGATTGCAGGCAAGTGATACTCCCTTGCTATCTTTGCTTGTTTTCTGTCTCTCACTCGTCCTATCTTTTGTTCCTTGCTAGCCTTATGTCACGATGCTTGTGTCCCGATCCTATATGCATGTTTACCTTGCAGCCATGATATAGCCACACCCCCACATCCTATTACCCTGTTGCTTGTTTACCTTGTTAGCCTTGCGAGTCGTAGTGCATGCTTAGGTGCTTTGCTTCAGTCCTGTTATCTCTTTTGTCTAGTCTTGTTCTTAACATGGTAGCTAGGCTCAACTAAAATGGTAATCTTTAATTTCTGTTGCGATGGGATAACTTAATAAAGATAAGGCACCGGCAGAAGGCCAATCGTGGTGATTTGTTCTGCTAGTGTCGCCTAGGACCCGAGTTCTTTTCCGCTGATCCAAGACTGAGCGCACTAACCACATGTGGGAGTTCTATGGGCCTCCCCGCAATCTATTACCGGATCCGCAAACTTGTCCAGGATGCCACAAGTAGTTCGGGGTGTTTTCAGTAGGCTTGCGGACCGTGCGTTAATCGCATGTGGAAGGAGGGGCAATCGTATGAGTGTTCCCTCCCGAAGCCGTTCTCGCATCGGTTAGGCCCACCTCGAAGCTTCGGCCGGACTCTCAAGGTGGATCAGTCCTAGCTAGGTGGCTCCCTGGACTTGTTTGTAGAGAAGGGAAGTATTGCGTCGAAACCTCCACCGGTACACCTCTAAGCGAGTGTTTCGATGCGTGTGGGTTCATTGGTGCATCCCTGCAGGGTTAAATCTTTTCGAAAAGCCGTGTCCGCGGTTATGGACGACTTGGTGAAATGCGCTGGCTAAAAAGATCATAGACAACTTGCACCTTATGATGATAATAACTTGACTAGTAAGATAGATTACATGAATAATAATCTGATTAAAAACTTGATCAACCGAGTGAGTGCCCGGACTTCTTCCTCGTGGGCTGAGGATACGAGGGAGTCGTTTTAGGGCGGGTTTGTTTGGTGAGTAGTATAGTTGGTTCCTTTTGCGCTCTCTTACCTTGTCTCTGATAGACGAATGTTGTAGCGTGTCTCTATAAGTTGTTAGTGCTGCCTGCCGCCACTTCATCGCTACCCCCTTTTCCCCGGAATTCCAGCTTTGATATCTTGTGAGTATTACTTGCCAGTACTTCTACTAGTACTGACCCCTTCGGGGCTGCTATTCCAATGCAGCCAACAGGTTTGAAGTCTGACGACGTTAGCTTGGGAATCCCTCCGGCTTGGCCTGGGCAGGGATATGGTGCCTTCGTTTATCTTCAGGACTCTTAGTCCAATTTGTACCTTGTCCGTAGTCGGACGCTACCCGCTTCCGTTGTTATTTTGGATCTTTGTATTGTATCTTTGGTTCTTGACTCTGTGAGTCATTGCTGTATATATGTTCTTTTGAGGGTTCCATCGAGAACTGTTGTAATGTTATCACAATTCCACCCGCATAACGTGTGTGTTGCGACGTGCACGTTATGCCTGGTGGGCGTCCTTTAGGATCGATATTATGCGGATTTGGCTGGAACGCTAAAATCTGCATAGTACCGATCTTGGGGCGTTACACTTGACACCACTTTGAGCTCCCACATACTTGGCAAATACATTGCCATCTCTATCCTTCCCAAGAGAATAAACATCATCAATTATGATAGGGTTGGATGAGGTACCGTTAGTGCATGAAGAAGCAAAATGACCTTTGCCACGGCAAAGGTAGCAACACCGACTCTTCTCTTTCTTCTTCCTAGGCTCCTTAACTTGAGGAGCATTGGCTTGAGTCTTCTTAGGAGGTGGCCGTTGTTCAACACATGGTTGAGCACTAGATTGAACAAGAGGCCTCTTCCCTTGTTGCTTATCACTAAGAGTCTTCTTCTTCACTGGGCAATCCCGAACATGGTGCCCTTCAACCTTGCACTTGAAGCAAATGATGTTGGCCGGATTCTTGACTTGTACTTGGCACTTCTTCTTCTCAACCTTGGACTTGTTCTTGATTTTGGAGTTAAATCCAATTCCACTCTTGTCATTTGGGGATTGTTGCACACTCAACATGTTGTCAAGTGCACGCTTCCCTTCATGACGCTTTTCCAAGCCTTTCTTCATAGAAGTGGCTTGGGCATTGAGCTCTCCTATTTTCTCTACCTGGTTAGTGACAACACAAGTACTAGAGGAGGTAGATGCATCATTGTTAGAGCAACAAGGCAAAGCAAGTAATTCATCACAAGATGTGCCAATATTACGAGTGGATGAACTACTAGGACTAGCACATGGAAATATAGCATTTTTTATTAAAGTTGTGCTATTGTCCACATGAGGCTCACTAGATGTTACCTTTGTAGTGATGGTCTCATGAGCTAACTTTAGACTAGCATAGGATGCTAGAAGATCATCATTAGAGCTAAATAGCTTTTTATGACTTTCTTCCAACTTCCTATACTTGCTAGTTAGCAACTCAAGTTGAGCCCTTAGCTCAACATTCTCCTTCGACATAGATGCTTCATAAGAAATAGAGTTAGTAGCACAAGCATCATTGACATTAGGAATAGAGGAAGACAACTTGGCAAGCCCATCATTTAATCTAGCATTTTCATTTTTCGTGACTTTGTATTTAGCATGAGCATGGTCACATTCTTTAATGATCTTAGCAATTATTTCATTATGAGACTCCTCAATATTTTCTAGTTTCTCCTCAAGAAAAGTCCGAGTCTCTTGCTCTTCCTCAAGAGCATCTTCTAACGATGCCTTCGCCACAGCATCATCTCTTTCAATCTTACCCTTTTCTTCAAGGCTTGCTTCCAAAGCCTCGATAGTTTCCCCGCGCTCAACAAGGGCGCTCATGATTTCATAGAGGTTATCACAAGCAATTTTATTCTTTGAAAGAGACTTAAGAATCATTAATCCTTTATCATGAAGGAGAGCATCGTTATTTTCCTCATCATCTTTTTCATCATTATTATCATTATCATTACCAATGCTAGAAGAAGATTTAGCCATAAGGCAATGAGAGTTGGATGAAGAGGAACAATTAATTTTTGGACTACTCAAGTTCACATCTTGTTGCATAGCAAATTGGGTTTCCTCTACATTGTTATTCATGCAAGAGTTAGAGGGAACACAATCATTTTTATCATGGCAACAAGCTAAAGCAAGCATATCATAAAGAGATTTTTCCAAGCAATTTTTTGATGATATGCAAGGACTATCAACACTAGCATGTAAATCATTTATAGTGCTATGTGTGTTTAGGTCCAAAGATGAAGCATTGCAACAAGATAGAGATAAATGATCATCAATAATGAGCTCACTATCAATGTTGCAAAACCTAACAATACTCACCATTACATTGGTTTGTGGCTTACCACATTTTGGTGAAGTAGACGAAGACGAGAACTCGTCACGGCCGGAGGTGGAGGGAGAACAATCATCCTCAATAGAGTTGGACACTCCATATTTATCTTGAAGCTTCGTCCAAAGCTCATGAGCATTCCGTAGAGGCAAGATTGACTTAAAAACTACTACACTCACAAATTTGCAAAACTCATTAGAAGCTAGACCATCTAGATATAAGTTTTTCTCATCCTCTAAAGTCGTACTTTCGTAATCCTTTGGAGGAGAAAAACCTATATCTATGATACGCTCAATATTGGGGCCCAAGACCCGTAAGTGACTAAGCATATGAGTTTTCCAAACATTAAAATTTTTTCCATTGAATATAAACATGTGATCGTGCACTAATCCTTTAAACGACATCTTTACTCTCTAGGCGATAAAGCCAAACAAGAGAGACGAGGCTCTGATACCAATTAAAAGAACAAACTATGCCGAGATGTCGCCTAGAGGGGGGGGGGGGAATAGGTGATTAACACTTTTTCTATTTAGGGGCTTGATAATTGCGGAATAAAACTATGTGTTTAAAATAACAAGCCAACAACCTAATATGCTAGGTTCACCTATGTGCACCAACGACTTATGCTAAGCAAGGAAAGCAACAATGTGATAGCAAGATATGAACTTCAAGCACGAAGGCTATCATAAGGTAAAGTGTATAAGTAAAAGCTTGGGTATAAAAATAACCGAGGCACGCGGAGACGAGGTTGTATTCCCGAGTTCCTCCTTGTTAAGGGAGTACATCTCGTTGGAGGGGTGTGAGCTCACCACAAGAGGCCTACTCAAGATGCCACAAAGGCCTCACCCTATTCTCCGATGAACCTCACCCAAGGGATTGGTTCACCTTCCACTATCAGAATCCTTCGAGGCGGAATCCGGAGCCTTTACAACTTTTGGGGCACACACCCACAACCCAATTGGGGGCTCCCAAATCGTGCTGAATCTTCACAAGTCGAAGTCTTCACGGCACCACCACCGTCTAGGGTACACAATGCACCCAAGAGGCACAACCTCTTGGGAACACAATGCACCCAAGAGTAACAAGCTTCTCAGCTTCGATCTTCACGTATCACCGTAGGGAGAGCAACCCGATGCAACAAATGCAAGAGGCAAGAACACACTAAGTCGTCAAATTCTTCACTCTCAAATTCCAACCAAGCAACAAATGCTTTGGGGGGAATAAGAGATGAAGAACAAAGGGATGAGCACAAAGCAACCCCCAAATCTAGATCCACTCGGTACTCCTCACTTAGAGGAGATTTTGATTGGTGGAATGGTAGATCTAGATCTCCTCTCTTGAATCCCTAAGTTTGGGAAAGAATCATTGGAGGGATTGAGAGGAATCAAGCTCACAAGGATGTGCAACAATGGAGGAGAGAGCTTGAAGAGATTTCAAAGATTGGAAGAAGTGTTAGAGCAAAGGGGAAGAAGGGGCACTTAAAAGGGTGCCCTGGGAATCTGGCCATTGGGCACAGAATCCCACAGGGCCGGTAGTACCGGCCCAAGGGGCGGTACTACTACCCCACGTAAAACTGCCCCCAACGGCTCTCTTAAGAAACGAAAACCCGCAGGACCGGTAGTACCGGCCCAAAGGGCGGTAGAGAAGAACACCGAAGGCCGGTAGTACCGGGAAGAGGACCGGTAGTACCGATTGATCCGGTACTACCGGAACCACTTCCGGGCGAACTTCCGGTTAAAAAAAGAGAGGCCAGTACCGAAAGAAATAGGCGGAAGAAGCCCCAGAAGTGGACCCGGCACTGGCCACCGTTACTTCCGGCAAGAGGCCCAGTACTTCCGGTAATCACGGTAGTACCGGAACAAGTTCCGGTGCCACTTCTGCTCAGTTACAGAACCGAATTTTCATAAGCGGAAGTGGCCTCCGGAAGTTGGTCCGGAACAAACCAGCGGTAGTTCCACAAGGTTGACCGGTAGTACCGGCAGAGAAAACAGCAGAACACCCGAAAACTGAAACCGCGATAACTTTCACCCACGAACTCCGTTTTTGATAATCTTGGACTCATCGGAATCATCACAACGAGCACAACAAGATTATGCAGAGAAACATCATAGTACAAGAAAATATTATAAAAACAAATGGGGAAAGTTTACACCTCCGTTTTGAAAACCGGAAAAGCCGTATCTTTTGCAATTGAGGTCCGAATGAAGTAAAACCAATTTTGTTGGAAAGAGGACGACAAAAGCTACCATTGTAAAAGAAAAAACAAGTAAAGGAGATTTTGCAAATAATTGTAAGAAAGAATCCTTCCGCACGGATGAACCGGCAAAATCTCCAATACCGAAAACGCAATAAAAGATGCATATGAAAACCGTTTTCGGTGAGCTTGGCTTTGTCATGACAAGCACGACAAGCACCCAGACCACACCACGATAAGAGACAAATAAGAGCCAATAAAGATGATTGCATGGATGCAAAGGTTTGTGCTCTCTATGACGATACGATCATGATACTCGGTCGAGAGCCCCTCTTGATAGTACGGTTATCTATCCTAAAATCCGGTCTCTCACTAAACAATATGAGACCGGTAAAATAGAAACCCTATCAAGATCATACCTCTGCCTTGCGCTTAAACCACTTGAGGTCGATGAAGACAATTGACGATCTTCAACTCCTCAAGATGCACCACCTTACTTGATTGCGCTTCGGTTGGTGAAGAATCACAAGTTGCTCCCCCATACACCAAGATGGGAGAAGCACCTCTTCGGCATATCTTCACATGAACTTGAGTGTTGATCAACACGCACTTAGCCTTGATCAACACATACCTTTCTTCCCTTAGCCTTGACTCCAACAAATGGAGATCAAGGAACTTAGATGGACACACCTATAAATATAGCTCAATGCAAACATTAGTCCATATAGATTGTCATTAATTACCAAAACCATGCATGGGGGCAACCATGCACTTCTAACTATAAATGTCATACATGCTAGTGTTGATAGTCCTTGCATATGATCCAAAAATTGCATGGATAAATCTCTTAATGATATGCTTGCTTTATCTTGTTGCCATGATAAAAATGCTTGTGTTCCCTCTAACTCTTGCATGAATAATAATGTAGAGGAAACCCAATTAGCTATGGAACAATACGTGAACTTGAGTAGTTCAATAATTAATTGTTCTTCTTCATCAACCATGTTTTGCCTTATGGCTAAATCTTCTACTAGTGATGATAATGATAATAATGATGAAGAAGATGATGTAGATGATGATGAATCCTTTCATAAGAAAGGTCTAATGATTCTAAATGCCCTTCCTAAAAATAAAAATGCTCATGCTGTCCTCTTTGAAATTATGGAAACCCTAATTGAGCGTGGGCTTACTATTAAGGCTTGCCTTGAAGAAAAGGGGAAGATTGAAAGAGATGATGTTATGGAAAAGGCATTGTTAGAAGATGCTCTTGAGGAAGAGAAAGAGACTCGGGCTTCTCTTGAGGAGAACTAGAATCAATTGAGGAGTCTCATAATGAAATTATTGCTAAAATCATTAAAGAACGTTACCATGCTCATGCTAAATATAAAGTCACTAAAAAAGCAAATGCTAGCTTTAAGGAAGAGCTTGGCAAGTTTTCTTCTTCCATTCCTAATGTTAATGATGCTTGTGCTACTAACTCCTCTTCTTATGAAGCATCCATTTTGAAGGAGAATGTTGAGCTAAGGGCTCAACTTGAGATGCTAACTAGGAAGTATGGGAAGTTGGAAGAAAGTCATGAAAAGCTATCTAGCTCTAATGATGATCTTCTAGCATCCTATGCTAGTCTAAAGTTAGCTCATGAGGCCATCACTACAAAGGTAACATCTTGTGAGCCTCATGTGGATAATACCACAACTATAACTAAAAATGCTATATTGCCATGTGCTAGTCCTAGTAGTTCATCGACTCAAAATGTTGGAACATCATGTGATGAATTACTTTCTTTGCCTTGTTGCTATAACAATGAAGCTTCTACTTCCTCTAGTGCTTTTGTTGCGACTAACCATGTAGAGGAAATAAAAGACCTCAAGGCCCAAGTCGATTCTTTGAAGAAAGGCTTGGAAAAGCATCATGAAGGGAAGAGTGCACTTGACAACATGTTGAGTGTGCAACAATCCCCCAATGCCAAGAGTGGACTTGGATTCAACTCCAACAACAAGAACAAGTCCAAGGTTGAGAAGAAGAAGACCTAGTTTTATTCCGCAATTATCAAGCCTTAAACCGGAAAAGTTTTAATCGCCTATTCACCCCCCTCTAGGCGACATCGTTTGTCCTTTCACGCGGTGTTGGCCGTGTTGCCTCCTATGTTGGGCACTGGACACGGCCCTTGTGAAAGGATTGTATGGGCACCTCGAGGGGGGTGAATAAGTGCTACACCAATTTTTAATTCTTTTTCAATTTTAGGCTTAACACAAAAGGTAAATTCTCTAGATATGCAACTACGGTGAATTTACCTATATGAAGAGCAAACTAAAACAACTAGAGGCAATTAACGAAACAAGTAAAGGCAACAAAGGGAAAGAGATAACCGAAAGTAGAAGCACGCGGAGACATGGATGTATTCCCGGGTTCCTCCTTGTTAAGGGAGTACGTCTCGTTGGAGGGGTGTGAGCTCGCCACCAGAGGCCTACTCAAGATGCCACAAAGGCCTCACCCTATTCTCCGATGAACCGCACCCGAGGGTTTGGTTCACCTTGCACTATCGGAATCCTTCGAGGCGGAATCCGGAGCCTTTACAATATTTTGGGGCACACACCCACAACTTAATTGGGGGCTCCCAAATCAACACATCTGTCACAATTACAACAAGTGGTAAGCACAAGAATACTAGGGTAACATAATGCTAACCCTAGAAATGAAATCCCTCAAGTGAATGAGGGGGAAATGAAGAACGGCTTGGTGAAGATGTAGATCGGGGCCTTCTCCTTCAATCCTCCAAAGATCGATGAATTTGGGTGGAGGGATTGAGAGATCTAAGGAATTTGAGCTTGAGCTTTTTAGAGCATTAATGGAGGAGAGAGAGTGAACAAGCTAGGGCACAAAGGAGGAAGACACCCTCCTTTAATAGCCCTCCCTCCATCCAGCCGTTGGGGGCGCACCAGTCCCGCATTGCCGGAAGTACCGCCAGGAGGGCCGGTACTTCCGGTCTTCCTTTCAGTCTTCAGCCAACGGTCTTCAGTCAACGTCCTTCAACCCGCCGCAGCGATAGTTTCGCTGGAACCACCGGTAGTTCCGGTTTAGCGGTAGTACCGGTACTACTTCCGGTGCTACTTCCGTTGAACACCAGAACCGAACTTTCGTAAGCGGTACTGGGTTCCGGAAGTAGCTCCGGAAGTTTCGAGCGGTAATACTGCTGGGACGACCGGTACTTCCAGTTTAACGGAAGTTCCGGTACTACTTCCGGTGCTACTTCCGGTTGAGTCCAGAACCGAAGTTTCGTAAGTGGTACTGGGCTCCGGAAGTAGCTCCGGAAGTTCCGAGCGGTAGTACCGCTGGGACGACCGGTACTTCCGGTTTAGCAGAAGTTCCGGTACTACTTCCATTGCTACTTCCGTTTGAGTCCAGAACCGAACTTTCGTAAGCAGCACTGGGCTCCGGAAGTAGCTCCGGAAGTTCCGAGCGGTAGTACCGCTGGGACGACCGGTAGTTCCGGTAAACCCCAGAAACACCAGAATGAAGCATTTCTCGCGACGATTCTTTTAGATTTCCTGCACAGCTGAGATTCAACATTAGAGTACTTATTAATTGTATTGTTGTCAACATCAAAATCACATGGGGTTAACACATGTTCTTTCAATCTCCCCCTTTTTGGTGTTGACGACAATACAACTAATTAGCATAGATAGTTTCCAAAAGATAAACGGGCTCCCCCTAGAGGATCTCCCCCTTTTTGGAAACCTAGCACATATCACAAACTTCATACGACAAAGGGAATGACAACATGAAACTGAAAGATAAGTAGTTCAACCACGTTACATGCTAACATCATACAAGGAGAGTTCAACGAAATTAAGCTAAAAGTTCATGGGAACACCAGATCAAGAGGCAAATCAAAAGAAGGCAAACTCGTGTCCCGCCCATGCAAAACCCCGGAGACTAAAACTATGCTAAGCACTTCTCCACCTTTGGCGTCAAGACACCAAAAAGAGAGGAGCGACACTAGGCGTCCCAAGGGGATCACTCCTCATGCTCCTCCTGCTCTACTTCCTCCTCCTCATCGGACCAGGCAACACGGCCATTAGCGAGCCACTGCTCCTTGGGAGTGATGTTATCTTCAGAACCGTCGGAAACTGGGATCTCCAACTTGTGCATAATCTGTTTCTAATCGAAGCGGTTCTTCTTGTATTGCACCTGGGACTCACATGCGGTCATCAATCAAACAGAAGGACTCCCTGAACTTGGACTTGATCTTCTGGAACCATCCCGGTTCCTCAGCTGGAGCCTCAGCCACTTTCTTTCCTTTCCTAAAGCGGTCCACGGGAAGCACATGAGGTTTCTTGCGGAGCTTCTTCTCAAGATGGGGAACCATAGACTGGGAATGATCAAGGCGCTCACCATTGTGGAGGTAGGCCCATTTACCAACAATGAGCTTCATAATGTAGGGGGCCTAGATAGGAACCCGCTTATCAATGATGCACAGCCACAACTCCTCATAGATCAAATTCATCACATCTAGCTTCTCTCCGGACCCCTTCCTCTCATGACACTGAATGAGCAGATCGATAAGATAGCCATGAACTTGATCCCATTTGCTGACGCGAGGAGTGAGCGTCTCCCTGAAAATGCGAAACATGATCTCATAGGTAGGAATGAGATCCTCAATCTGTCCCGGAGAGCCACCTTCCATGGTGATAGGAAGAAGCACATCCCTACAACTTGGGCAGTCCTGATGATGAACCGTCCATCCATTGGATCCCGGGGTACGAGGGTTACCCAGACAAGTAGAAAACTCTGACCACCTGCACTCCACATGCTCTTCCTTGATCATCCAACGAACTCCCATGTGCACAGTAGCATAAAACTGCCCAACAAGCTGCTCATCATAGTCCTGGTGCAGCCCCATAATGTCAAGCATCCTGAACTCCTCACACATGGCATAGGCTTCGGCAAAGTAGGCTTGATACTTCGGAGACATCAAGTGAGGAATGTTGAGATGATGTTGAAGGACCACAACATTCCTTTGGCCCAAATAAATTTGATCATGCACAAGCTCTTGATCATTGGTGTAGAAGCGGGGGTTACTGACATTGTCTTGACGAGGAATGAGGTAGGGGTTCTTCATCCGATACTCACAGTACTGCTGGTCGGGCATCTTAGCAAACGAGACTGTTTTTGGTTTCTTTGCCACTGTCTTCTTAGAAGTCCCACTTGAACCGGCAACACTTTTCTTCTTCTCAAGGTTGACCTGATAGGCGAGACTTGGTTTGCGGCATCACCTCGGACTCTTCTTCAATGTCATCCTCAACTGTGCACTGCTTCTTGCGAGCTGAGGAGGAGGAACCTGAGAGGTAAGAATAAAGGTAGGGAGGGAACTAGGAAAGACAGAAAATTCGCAATAAAAACAAGGTAGATGCAAAGAGTAGCCAACTCGTATAGATATTGAGGACACCGATAGTATCGAGAGGAACCCCGGGGACACCCCACGGGACACCCAAGCACACGTGCCCGAGTGACATGGGGAAATTAGGGTTTCTCAAGGTACTAGAGATTTCTTCAAGATCTACACGAAAAACCTACTCTAGACAACTAAACACATCTAGTAGAGGTCCAAAACATACTCCAGTGAAGATTGTATCCAAACAATCATGCATCTAGAACTTGTCCTACATCAAATCTAGTTTCAAATAGTGAAGCCTAGAATGAGCATGAGAGAGTGCAAATACCGGAGGCCGTGGTAGAGGATGTCGAGGGGATCGATTCCCTCGGACCAGATCTGAAAAAGGAGCACCGGAGGAGTTTCAATGGGGCCCTAGGAGGGGCCGGCGGCTGGGTTGGGAGAGAGAAGAGAGGTTGGGTTCAGGAGGAAGAAGAAAGGAAGACCTAACTTCCTCCCCCGGCCTCGTGCCCTTAAGTCGCCCGAACCCACCGCACCGGTAGTACTGGTGGAGTGAGCGGTACTTCCGCCCGCTGCAGTTTTCAGGCGGCTGGAAACTGCAGGGGATGGTAGTACCGGTCGATTCGCCGACAGTACCGCACATTGTAACTGCTCCTCCCGCAGCACTGGTACTACCGGTGGAGCGAGCGGTACTTCCGCCCGCTGCAGTTTTCAAACAGCTGAAAAATGCAGGGGATGGTAGTACCGGCCAATTCGCCGGTAGTATCGCTCCTATCAGTAAACTTGATGCTTGTTTTTGGGGAGAATTTAATGTTTAGATTTAGATCCAGGGGTTTAGGAGAGTTGAGTCTTAGGATGGACAACAAACTGTCATAATATGGTACTACACTCACGTTTGCAAGATGCAAAAATAAAAGGCCAAACATGAGTGTTTCTCCACCGCACGCACATAGTGACACATATAGGTCTAGAAAAACCAAATAAACACCAAATAAGAACCAACTCCTCACATGAGGAGGTCGGTGGCCGAAGCCACCATATATGAGTATAAAAGAATGAGACACCGCGAAGATGTATCTTGGGTTCTCACTCGAAACTCATCATTTAAGCTCACAATTCATGAAATTGAATATAGAATAGACAGATGAATTCATTAATATAGGCATCATGGGGGGAGGGAGAGCCCAATAGTTAGGAGAACACTCCCCCTGAATCCATGCCTACACCTAAACCAAGATAGAAGTTGAAACTATAGATGTGTATGCAAGATGGTCAAGCCAAACTCCTCGAATATATGATATTTAGCTCATTCCTCAAATAAGTGAATCTTGCTTCATCAAGTGGCTTCGTGAAAATATCGGCAAGTTGGTCTTTGGTTGGCACATATGCTAGCTCAATGTCTCCACGGGCAACATGATCCCGAATGAAATGATGCCGAATCTCAATGTGCTTGGTTCTTGAGTATTGCACCGGGTTGTAGGCGATCTTGATAGCACTTTCATTGTCACACAAAAGAGGCACTTTGTGACAATTGACACCGTATTCCTTCAACTCGCCCATCATATACATCTCAAACCTATCGGTCATAAGCTTTGAAAAATCATCATTAAAAGCTTTGTTAGATGAGCCAAATATAATATCATCAACATATAGTTGGCATACGAAAAGCTCCCCTTTAACCCTCTTAGTAAAAAGAGTGGGATCAATTTGCCCAACTTTAAATCCACGGTCTAACAATAACTCTCTAAGGTGCTCATACCACGCACGTGGTGCTTGCTTAAGTCCATAGAGCGCCTTATCAAGCTTGTAGACATGGTTAGGGAAGTTGGGGTCCTCGAACCGCGGGGGTTGCTTAACGAACACCGACTCCTTTAAAGGTCCATTGAGAAAGGCACTTTTAACATCCATTTGTTGCAATTTAAAGTTATAACGAGATGCATAAGCAAGAAGGATACGGATGGACCCAAGGCGAGCCACGGGATCATAGGTATCTCCAAAATCAATGCCTTCAACTTGAGAGTACCCTTGAGACACCAATCTAGCCTTGTTCCTCACAACCATGCCATGCTCATCTTGCTTGTTCTTGAAAATCCATTTTGTACCGATAACATTGCGGCACTCCTTAGGCTTCTCAACTAACTTCCAAACTTTATTGCGCTCGAAATTGTTGATCTCTTCATGCATGGCTTGCAACCAATCCGGATCTTCAACAGCTTCAGACACTTTCTTCGGTTCAATCATGGCAATATGGGCTTGATGATCACTAAAGTTCGCCAATTGCCTCCGGGAGGACACTTTGCCTCTCACATCACCAATCACCTTCTCAAGAGTATTTTCACAAAGTTCCATGGTTCTTGCAACTCTAGCTCGACAACTGGCTTCGATATCCTCATTGCATCTTGGAGGTATCACTTGATCACCTTGATCATTTGAGTCCCCGTCTTGACCGGAAGTTTGACCTTGATCATCACTAGGCACGGCTTCAACATTTGAAAAAGAAGATGGTTGAGCAAGGTCTTGATCATTGCTAGCATCACGAATAGGTGAGTTGGCCTCTTGCAAAGCAACTTGATCAATGGGTTGAGGGTCTTCAACTTGTTCTTCGGTTGGTGCAATAGGCTCTTCATTAGCTAGATTTTCTTGTGTAGATGAAGGCTCCACTTGAGTAGAGCATTGTCCTTCTCGATCCGCCACAAGGGGTTTCTCAACGGGGCGGAAAAATCCCACACCCATTCTTCTTATGGCTTCTTGAGGAATTACATCATCTTCATCGGAAACATGAAATTGCGCCACTTGGGAGCCGTCATTTTCCTCGAACACCACACTACAAGATTCTATGATACGCCGTGAGGCTTTATCATAGATTCTATAAGTGTGGGATTCGGCACCGTAACCAACAAATATACCCTCTAGAGATTTAGATTCGAATTTAGTTAAGTGACAACCTTTAATCAAATAGAAACACTTACAACCGAAGACATGGAAGTAGGAGATGTTAGGCTTGTTGCCGGTGAGGATCTCGTAGGGGGTCTTTCTCAACCCATTGCGGAAGTAGAGCTGGTTGGATGAATGACATGCCGTGGATATAGCCTCCGCCCAAAAACTTAACGGAGGCTTAAACTCCGCTAACATGGACCTTGCTATATCCATAAGAGTCCGGTTCTTCCTCTCGGCTACACCATTTTGTTGAGGGGTATAAGTTGCGGAATATTAATGACGAATACCCTCTTCACTAAGAAACTCATTGAGGGTGTAGTTCTTGAACTCGGAGCCATTGTCACTTCTAATTGCCAATATGGGGACATTGTGTTGACGTTGCATTTCAATGGAGAAGTCGATGAAGGTTTGTTGGGTCTCACTCTCCGACTTGAAGAAATAAACCCAAGTGAATCTTGAATAGTCATCAACAATCACCAAACAATACTTCTTCCCACCTAGACTTGCTTCGGGAACGGCACCAAAAAGATCCACATGGAGGAGCTCCAAGATCCTCTTGGATGAAATAATAGTCTTGGAAGGGTGGGGAGAATCATGCATCTTTCCTTCAACACAAGCCCTACAAACACGATCTTTGGCAAAAGAGACATCTTCCTTTAGTCCGAGAATGTGGCCACCCTTGTGAAGACTTTGCAAATTTCTCATGTTGACATGGGCTAGGCGGCAATGCCACAACCAACCCTTGTCGCCCTTTCCAAATAGGCACATCGAATTTGAAGTGGTTTCCCCCGAAATGTCAACCACGAACAAATCATCCTCGATGTAATGCCCCAAGATCGGTAATATCCAGATTTTAGCGTTCCAGCCAAATCCGCATAATAACGATCCTAAAGGACGCCCACCAGGCATAACGTGCACGTCGCAACACAAACGTTATGCGGGTGGAATTGTGATAACATTACAACAGTTCTCGATGGAACCCACAAAAGAACATATATACAACAACGACTCACCGAGTCAAGAGCAAAAGATACAATACAAAGATCCAAATAACAACGGAAATGGGTAGCGTCCGGCTATGGACAAGAAACAAATTGGACTAAGAGTCCTGAAGATAAGCAAAGGCACCATATCCTTGCCCAGGCCAAGCCGGAGGGATTCCCAAGCTAACGTCGTCAGACTTCAAACCTGTCGGCTGCATTGGAATAGCAGCCCCGAAGGGGTCAGTACTATAAAACAGTACTGGCAAGTAATACTCACAAGATATCAAAGCTGGAATTCCGAGGGAAGGGGTTAACGATTGAGGGGCGGCAAGCAGCACTAACAACTTATAGAGACACGCTACAACTTCCGTCTAAAAGAGACAAGGTAAGAGAGCGCATAAGGAACCAACTATACTACTCACCACATCAAAAACCCGCCCAAGTATTACTCCCTCGATCAACCACCCGCGAGGAAGCAATCAGGGCAACTCACCCGCGAGTTATTATAATTAATAGGTGTAAGTTGTCTATGATCTTTTTAGCCAGTGCATTACACCAAGTCGTCCATAACCGCGGACACGGCTTTTCGAAAAGATTTAACCCTGCAGGGATGCACCAATGAACCCACACGCATCGAAAATCTCGCTTAGAGGTGTACCGGTGGAGGTTTCGATGCAATACTTCCCTTCTCTACAAACAAGTCCAGGGAGCCACCTAGCTAGGTCTGATCCACCTTAAGAGTCCGGCCGAAGCTTCGAGGTGGGCCTAACCGATCCGAGGACGGCTTCGGGAGGAGCACTCATACGATTGCCCTCCTTCCACATGCGGTAAACGCTACGTGCCGCAAGACCTACTGAAACACCCGAACTACGTGTGGCATCCTGGACAAGTGTGAGGATCCGGTAATAGATTGCGGGGAGGCCCATAGAACTCCCACATGTGGTTAGTGCGCTCAGTCTTGGATCAGCGGAAAAGAACTTGGGTCCTAGGCGACACTAGCAGAACAAATCACCAAGATTGGCCTTTCGCCGGTGCCTTATCTTTATTAAGTTATTCCCATCGCAACAGAAAATAAACATTAACATTTTAGTTGAGCCTAGCTCTCATGTTATCAACAAGACTAGATAAAAGAGATAACAGGACTCAAGCAAAGCACCTATGCATGCACTAGGACTCGCAAGGCTAACAAGGTAAACAAACAACAGGTTAATAGGATGTGGGGGTGTGGCTATATCATGGCTGCAAGGTAAACATGCAAGTAGGATCGAGACACAAGCATCGTGACATAAGGCTATCAAGGAACAAAAGAAAGGACGAGTAAGAGAGAGAAAACAAGCAAAGATAGCAAGGGAGTATCACTTGCCTGCAATCCGATAGAGGTAGCAGAACTTGTCGTTGCTCACATCAGCTCAATGTCCTATTCCCGAAGAAGGAACGAACACTGGGCAACGGAAAAGATGCATTTTACTACTACGGCAAAAGAAGCGGCATGTTGATAACATGATGCATGACAAATTAAATGTGATCCAATTTTATTTCCTAACACATGGCAAATCATTTTAAATGGGATCGGTGCATAATATAGATGCATTGGACAAACCCCATAATTAAATTGATTTAATTTGACTAAATGGATAAAGGTTTGATGTTTAATTAAGCATGCATGATTTAATAAGATACGCACATATATGGTATAGGGTTAGGGTTGGGGACACACATCGGATTCGGGGAAACTTTGGATTGGAAGCCACCGTCTTCGGATCGGAGAGGAAGTAGTCGAAGTAGGTGCCGTAGTCGAAGTAGTCGTTGTATTCGAGGTAGTCGTTCCGGTTGAAGTGGTCGAGGTAGTTGACGTCGGGGAAGTAGTCGTACTCGGGTCGTCGTCGTGGCGGACCTTGGTGTTTCGGGCTTCGGGGTCATCGGGGTTCACGGTGGGTCATCGGGTCGGACTTGTCGGTGAAAGTGCATGGTTGATCCCATGCATGGTTTTGGTAATTAATGACAATCTCTATGGACTAATATTTGCATTGAGCTCTATGTGTAGGTTGTCCTTTAGCTTGTGTCAAGATCATTTGTTGATCAAGGCCAAGCTTGCTTGTCTCCATTGGTTGGAGTCAAGGTCAAGGTAGAAGATCTTTTGTTGATCAAGGCCAAGCTTGCTTGTCTCCATTGGTTGGAGTCAAGGTCAAGGTAGAAGATCTTTTGTTGATCAAGGCCAAGCTTGTCTCCATGTGTTGGAGTCAAGGTGCTTTGATTGAGAGTCAAGCTCAAGGGAAGAAAAGTGTTGGGTTGATCAAGGCTTTGTGCGGGTTGATCAACTCTCAAGTTCAAGTGAAGATATGCCGAAGAGTGCTCTCCCCATCTTGGTGTATGGGGGAGCGTCATGTGATTCTTCACCAAGCGAAGCGCAATCAAGAAAGGTGGTTCGTCTTGAGGAGATGAAGATCGTCTTCATCGACCACAAGTGGTTTAATGCGCAAGGCAAAGGTATGATCTTGATAGGGTTTTTATTTTACCGGTCTCATGATGTTTAGTGAGAGACCGGATTATAGGCTAGATAGCCGTACTATCAAGAGGGGCTCTCGACCGAGTATCGTGATCGTATCGTCGTAGAGAGCACAAACCTTTGCATCCTTGCAATCATATTTATTGGTTCTTATTTGGATTTTATCCATGTGAGAATTTAGAGCTTGTGTTCATCTCCATACCAAGCTCTAGTTCACCAAAAACGGATTTAATGAATATCTTCTTGCGTTTTTGGTATTGGAGGTTTTACCGGTTTTGGTATTGAGGTCAAACTCTCTCCTTATATTTTCCTCCTCACATGATAGACTATGATGTGTATATGCATGATCTTGTAGGGCTTGTGATTATCTTCGAAACAAGCCCAAGATCATAGAAAACGGAGTCTTGATGAAAAGCTTGTGCGTTTTCGGTGTTGGAGATTTTGCCGGTTCATCTGCTTGGAAAGGTCTCACCATTCCATCCCTCCGCACAATCTCCTTTGCTTGTTTTAATATTTTCAGTTTTTGTAGGGTAAGCTCTTGTCGTCCTCTTTCCAACAAAATTGGATTCACTCGATTCGGACTTCATTTGCAGAAGTTATGGCAGTTCTGGTTCTCTCTGTTTGGATCTACCCCGGAGAGGGTCCGGAGTCTCCGGTCACACCGGAGTCTCCGCCCCCAAGGACCCGGAGTCTCCGGCCCCCTGTTTTTCGCTGCCGTTTGACCTTGCTGTGGTGCGCTTCTGTATAGGGGTCCGGAGTTACCCCGGAGATGGACCGGAGTCTCTGGCCCACCGGAGTCTCCGCCCCTAGGACCCGGAATCTCCGGCCCTCTTTTTTCTCAGCCCATTTGCATCTGTGTGGTGCGCCTCTGGATAGGGGTCCGGAGCTCCCCCGGAGAGTGCCCGGAGTCTCCGGCCTGGCCGGAGTCTCCGGCCCCAAGGACTGGAATCTCCGGCCTCCCCGATGACCCAGCAAGCCGGAGTCTCCGGTCACTTACTCCGGAGTCTCCGGCCTGGACAGGCTCCAACGGCTAGTTTTTGGGGGAGGCTATAAAAAGCCTCCTCCCCCCCCCCCAAAACCTATTTACACACCTTGCTCACTTGTTCTTGCTCTTCCCCTTTGTTCTAATCCTTGTGAGCTTGATTCCTCTCTTCCCCTCCAATGATTCTTGCCCAAATTTAGGGTTTCAAGAGAGGAGATCTAGATCTACCATTCCACCAATCAAAATCCCCTCTAAGTGAGGGAATCTTGTGGATCTAGATTTGGGGTTGCTTTGTGTTCATCCCCTTTGTTCTTCCTCTCTTATTCCCTCCATAGCATTAGTTGCTTTGGTTGGAATTTGGGAGTGAAGGATTTGAGCACTTTGTGTGCTCTTGCCTTTTTGCATTTGTTGCATCGGGTTGCTCTCTCCACGGTGATACGTGAAGTTGAATGCTGAGAAGCTTGTTACTCTTGGGTGCATTGTGTTCCCAAGAGCTTGTTGCCTCTTGGGTGCATCGTGTACCCTAGACGGTTGGAGGTGCCGCGAAGACTTCGAGTTGTGAAGCTTCGGCATGAGTTTGGGAGCCCCCAATTGAGTTGTGGGTGTGTGCCCCAAGAAGAGTTGTAAAGGGCTCCGGAATCCGCCTTGAAGGATTCCGATAGTGGAAGGTGAACCAATCCCTTGGGTGAGGTTCATCGGAGAATAGGGTGAGGCCTTTGTGGCATCTTGAGTAGGCCTCTTGTGGCGAGCTCACACCCCTCCAACGAGACGTACTCCCTTAACAAGGAGGAACTCGGGAATACATCCTCGTCTCCGCGTGCCTCGGTTATTTCTATACCCGAGCTTTACTTATGC
The DNA here is from genome assembly GCA_012064385.1 of Puccinellia tenuiflora. Lineage (NCBI taxonomy): Eukaryota > Viridiplantae > Streptophyta > Magnoliopsida > Poales > Poaceae > Puccinellia > Puccinellia tenuiflora. Next base: position 102,319 of record QRDG01000560.1, on the reverse strand, counting down.
AATTTACATTGTGATAGCCTTCGTGCTTGAAGTTCATATCTTGCTATCATCTTGTTGCTTGAATTGCTTAGCATAAGTTGTTGGTGCACATAGGTGAACCTAGAATATTAGGTTGTTGGCTGGTTAATTTAAACACATAGTTTTATTCCGCAATTATCAAGCCCCTAATTAGAAAAAGTTTTAATCGCCTATTCACCCCCCCCCTCTAGGCGACATCCGGGCATCGTTTGTTCTTTCAATTGGTATCAGAGCCTCATCTCTCTTGCTTGGCTTTACCGCCTAGAGAGTAAAGATGTCGTCTAGGGATTTAGTGCACAATTCCTTGTTTAGATTTAATGGCACAAATTTTAATGTTTGGAAAACTCATATGCTTAATCACTTACGGGTCTTGGACCCCAATATCGAGCGTATCTTAGATATAGGTTTTTCTCCTCCAAAGGACTACGCAAGTATGACTTTAGAGGATGAGAAAAACTTATATCTATATGCTCTAGCATCTAACGAGTTTTGCAAGTTTGTGAGTGTAGTTGTGTTTGAGTCAATCATGCCTCTCCGGGATGCTCATGAGCTATGGACCAAGCTTCAAGATAAATATGGAGTGTCCAACTCTATTGACGATGATTGCTCTCCCTCCACCTCCGGCCGTGACGAGCCCTCGTCTTCATCTACTTCACCAAAATGTGGTAAGCCACAATCCAATGTAATGGTGAGTAGTGATGGGTTTTGCAACTTGGATAGCGAGCTCATTGTTGATGATCATTTATCTCTATCTTGTTGCAATGCTTCATCTTTGGACCTAAACACTCGTAGCACTATAAATGATTTACATGCTAGTGTTGATAGTCCTTGCATATCATCAAAAATTTGCTTGGATGAATCTCTTTATGATATGCTTGCTTTATCTTGTTGCCATGATGAAAATGCTTGTGTTCCCTCTAACTCTTGCATTAGTAATAATGTAGAGGAAACCCAATTTGCTATGCAACAAGATTTGAACTTGAGTAGTTCAAAAATTAATTATTCTTCATCATCTACCTCTCATTGTCTCATGGCTAAATCTTCTTCTAGTAATGACAATGATGATAATGATAATAATGATGAAGAAGATGATATGGAAAAAGTTAATGCCCTTCTTCAAAATAAAGGTCTAATGATTCTTAAAGCCCTTCCTAGTAATAAAAGTGCTCAAGCTAACCTCTTTGAAATCATGAGCACTCTTATTGAGCGTGGGGAAACTATTGAGGCCTTGGAAGCAAGCCTTGAAGAAAAGGGTAAGATCGAAAGAGACGATGCTATGGAGAAAGCATCGTTAGAAGATGCTCTTGTGGAAGAGCAAGAGACTCGTGCTTCTCTAGAGGAGAAACTAGAATCTATCGAGGAGTCTCATAATGATATAATTGCTAAAATCATTAAAGAACGTGACCATGCCATTGCTAAATATAAGGTCACGAAAAATGAAAATGCTAAATTAAATGAAGAGCTTGCTAAGATTTCTTCTTCCATCCCTAATGTCAATGATGCTTGTGCTACTAACTCAATTTCTTGTGAAGCATCTATGTCGAAGGAGAATGTTGATCTAAGGGCTCAACTTGAGTTGCTAACTAGCAAGTATGAGAAGTTGGAAGCAAGTCATGAAAAGCTATCTAGCTCTAATGATAGTCTTCTAGCATCCTATGGGAAGTTGGAAGAAAATCATGAAAAGCTATCTAGCTCTAATGATGAACTTCTAGCATCCTATACTTGTCTTAAGTTAGCTCATGAGGCTATCACTACCAAGGTAACATCTTGTGAGCCTCATGTGGATAATAGCACAACAATAACTAAAAATGCTATATTGCCATGTGCTTGTCTTAGTAGTTCATCCACTAAAAATGTTGGTACATCATGTGATGAATTACTTGCTTTGCCTTGTTGCTCTAACAATGATGCATCTACCTCCTCTAGTACTTGTGTTGTCACTAACCATGTAGAGAAGAGAGGAGAGCTCAAGGCCCAAGCCACTTCTTTGAAGAAAGGCTTGGAAAAGCGTCATGAAGGGAAGAGGGCACTTGACAACGTGTTGAGTGTGCAACAATCCCCAAATGACAAGAGTGGACTTGGATTCAACTCCAACATCAAGGTCAAGTCCACGGTTGAGAAGAAGAAGATGGGCCAAGTTCAAATCAAAAATCCGGCCAAGATCACTCGCTTCAAGTGCAAGTTAGAAGGGCACCATGTTCGTGATTGCCCAATGAAGAAGAAGATGCCTCTAAGTGAGAAGCAACTAGGGAAGAGGCCTCTTGCTCAAACTCGTGCTCAACCACGTGTTGAACAAAGGCCACCTCCCAAGAAGACTCAAGCTATTGCTCCTCAAGTTGAAGAGCCTATTAAGAAGAAGAAGAGTCGGTGTTGCTACCTTTGCCGTGGCAAAGGTCATTTTGCTTCTTCATGTACTAACGGTACCCCATCCAACCCTATCATAATTGATGATGTTTATTCTCTTGGGAAGGATAGAGTTGGCAATGTGTTTGCCAAGTATGTGGGAGCTCAAAGTGGTGGCAAGAAAAGCACCATTTGGGTTCCCAAACCTATTGTGACTAACCTCTTAGGACCCAACTCGGTTGGGGACCAACAAGCTCAAACTTGATCAATAGGTGTTTGTGGAGGACATTGGTGACTTGGCTATTTTTGAAGAATTAAGGGATCTTCATGGTTTTATTTCTCAAGCCAAGTCAATTGGAGGATCACATATCTATCTCATATCCAATGCTTCCTCCTTGCGGTAACTTGTATTTATTTCATATATACATTGAAAGTTGCTTGCTCCCTTGCATGTGTTAGTCTAGTTCCTAGCATGTGCTTGTATATGATATGCTTCTATCTTTCTTGTCTTGTTATTCAAGGTTATGTATGATAGTTGTATATCATGTATGTGTAATTTGTGTGTTGAGCTTTATTGAATCTTGTGTTGATTTCAATTGGCTTTTTGAGATATTAATGGACTATCCCATTTTGGGGGAGTGATGTGCTTTGTGCACCTCACAAACCTAAAAATGTGTGTACATGAAGCACACCACCTAGTATTGATATTTCAATATTATCTAGTTGCTATGTGGTATGTCATTTTCATGAGAAATTCAAATTCTACAATGTCCATTAATTTCTCTAGTTGGTTTTATTTGCCTCTTGTTTAAAAATAAAATGAATTATCACATTATGGGGGAGTAATAAGCTATGTGCATATTACAATCCCATAAAAATGTGAACATTTGAGGTTTGCCACTTAGATTTGATATTATAAATTATCTTTCCTATGTGGCATGTTTGGCTCGAACAATTCCAATTTCCTTTTGGTTATCTTTTGGCTCTTGTTTGGGTGTGTTTGCTTGGTGTGGTTTTTCTCTAATATGCATTCCTATATATTTTTGGAGAAACCATTTGTTCCATCTTATTTTAACCATGGCTTTGCTGGTTGGTTCGAATAGTTGAAACTACCAACAAACCTTTTTCAAAATTTGGCGTCTTTAACTCTTATCCTTTGCCATATGCTTATTTGTTGTGAAGTTGGTCTTGATCATCATTCCTATATACCACCGAGATATTTCTCCATATACTTCTTGTCCATGACAAGTGATTCTAGTAATTGTGGTGGATTTTGTAGACCATCTTCACATTGGCTCTTGCGTTGATTTGCTTTATCTATTGTCTTCCTTGCCTTTTGAATGGATCCTATCTTTCAATCGATAGTATTTACTGTTTTAGATAAAATATGGAGAGTAATGATCCCTTGTGCATGCATTTTGTATTCAAATGCAAATATCTAAGATAATGCATTAATCTTGGGGGAGCATTCCTTTTTATTTAGAACACTATTCTATCTATCAATTTTTGATCCTCTCAATTGGCATTTGATTCTTTATCTTGTGTTGGTACCTTCAATTGGTATTAATTGGAATTTAATATCTCCTCCATAGATATTTGTTCCAATTAATATTTATTGTGGGAGTCTTGATACCTTTTTGCCTTATTTCACTTTAGTTGATTTCGGTCAAGTATCATCCTCTTCTTGGTATCCTTTCTCCTAGTTGATATTTTTTGTTTTAATTGATATCTTATTTTCATTTGGTGTCTTATCGATCATTTGTTGTGTTGATTTGATTCCTTTTGATATCACACTTCATGTTTTGATGTGTTTTGGAATCAATCATTTGTTGATTTGATTTTTTCTCAATCATGTGTTGATTTGGATTTTGATATAATTTGGACAACCTTTTGTGTCACACCTTGGTGTGCTCTCTTCTTGGTTTACTTAGTGTTTTCGTCCAAATTATGTCTCGTTCGGTTCTAGAAAGCCTTTGCATGCTCGGTTACTAATTTATATTATTTTAGCATGCTTATCTTTCTTGATCCAATATATAGGGTATGCTCCACCGAATCCTAAATCGGCTAAGATGTGCATGAAATTCAATTTCATATCTATATGCACATATTTATGTGGATTATGTCCTATATATTGTAGTTGATCTAACTACTATGGAACCCAATGAGTTTGGGAACCATTTTGTACTCTAATTGTGTTTTAGGTACAATGGAGATGCATTGGATGCTTGCCTCATTCATAAGGAAGGTGTTCTCACCATGTGAGTCTCGGAGTCAAGCTTTGATGATAAACCCACTCTCATCATCTTCATCACCAATGTCTTCTCGGTAACAAGTATCTATCCCATGCATACCTTTTAGTATCCAACCTTGTGTAGGTTGCCTCTTGGCATGAAAAGCTTTTATATGCAATTGTTGTGGTTTTGGCCTATTTCCTTCACTTAATATATCTTTGTGATATGTGTGATGAATTTGCGAAAACCTTTTCTTCAATTGATATTATTTCCTTGTGATACTTGTTGCCTATTTCAAAGCATCTCCACTATCTCTTGTTCCCTTAGTGATATGTGTGATGCATTTGATATATTTGAAGTTCATTTATGTACAATGAGATAAATTTGAGCTATGTGCTATGCTTTTAAGCAACAATCTCATTTGTATATTTATGACTTCCTTTTGGATACCTTGTTATCTTTTTCCCGAACCATTTCGTATGCATATGTTTCTTTGAGGATGTATATCTTCAATGGTTTGTCTAATAAGAAACCTATACATATGAGAGAGGTCATCTTTTAGTTGGTATCCTATTTCCTTTGAGCCACCTTGTTTTTCATCTATAATTCTTTGGTGGTTCCAAATTTGTCTCATGAGTGCTTGTCTTATTGTTTATTGGTATCTTTGCACACTCATGTATTTCTTGAAGATCTTTGACTTCATGCCTACCATGGTGAGCATGTTGAATTTTATTGGCTAAATGCTCTCACTAGCTTTTGGCATTTTCAATTGGTTTTAGTTTCCAATTGGTATCCCTAAGCGTGTGAACATATTTCTTTAAAAGATCTCTTTTCTCGGTTGGGCCTATCTTACGATGAATGTTTTTTGAAAATTGGTATCTACTTATGGCTCAACCACATCTTTGGTGCAAGTGCTATGATTTGCTTTTGCATTATGCACTATTGCACTTGTTGCGTGTTCTAGATGATTTTGGGGGAGTGAGGATACCATATTTGTGCACTCTTCATTTTGTGCATAAACATTGGGGAGCTTCTCCATTTTTATTTGGAACTCTTGCTTTGGATCTTTTTGATTGCCTTTCTCCTTTGTGGAGATGTTTAAAATGGTTTCATTTTTTGTTGCAATCTTTGGATCCTCAATATAGTTTGATTTCCTCTAATTATTCGTCAATGAATAAGTGCATTTGATTTCACTCATATCTTGAGTAATGCACACCTTTATGGAGGAACTCATATTATATTGGCTCTCTATAATTTTCTTCCCATTTCGGCAATCGATGCCAATGGGGGAGAAGTTTAGAGGGTTTAAGGGAATTTGGGTTTTATGCTTTTGTTGCATTTGCCTTTAATGCGCTTTGCATTCTTGCTTGTTTGTCATGCAAGGATGCTTTATTCTTTATATAAACCCTCTTAATAAGGGATTGTCATCAATTACCAAAATGGGGGAGATTGAAAGTGCATGGTTGATCCCATGCATGGTTTTGGTAATTAATGACAATCTCTATGGACTAATATTTGCATTGAGCTCTATGTGTAGGTTGTCCTTTATCTTGTGTCAAGATCATTTGTTGATCAAGGCCAAGCTTGCTTGTCTCCATTGGTTGGAGTCAAGGTCAAGGTAGAAGATCTTTTGTTGATCAAGGCCAAGCTTGTCTCCATGTGTTGGAGTCAAGGTGCTTTGATTGAGAGTCAAGCTCAAGGGAAGAAAAGTGTTGGGTTGATCAAGGCTTTGTGCGGGTTGATCAACTCTCAAGTTCAAGTGAAGATATGCCGAAGAGTGCTCTCCCCATCTTGGTGTATGGGGGAGCGTCATGTGATTCTTCACCAAGCGAAGCGCAATCAAGAAAGGTGGTTCGTCTTGAGGAGATGAAGATCGTCTTCATCGACCACAAGTGGTTTAATGCGCAAGGCAAAGGTATGATCTTGATAGGGTTTTTATTTTACCGGTCTCATGATGTTTAGTGAGAGACCGGATTATAGGCTAGATAGCCGTACTATAGAGAGGGGCTCTCGACCGAGTATCGTGATCGTATCGTCGTAGAGAGCACAAACCTTTGCATCCTTGCAATCATCTTTATTGGTTCTTATTTGGCTTTTATCCATGTGAGAATTTAGAGCTTGTGTTCATCTCCATACCAAGCTCTAGTTCACCAAAAACGGATTTAATGAATATCTTCTTGCGTTTTTGGTATTGGAGGTTTTACCGGTTTTGGTATTGAGGTCAAACTCTCTCCTTATATTTTCCTCCTCACATGATAGACTATGATGTGTATATGCATGATCTTGTAGGGCTTGTGATTATCTTCGAAACAAGCCCAAGATCATAGAAAACGGAGTCTTGATGAAAAGCTTGTGCGTTTTCGGTGTTGGAGATTTTGCCGGTTCATCTGCTTGGAAAGGTCTCACCATTCCATCCCTCCGCACAATCTCCTTTGCTTGTTTCATATTTTCAGTTTTTGTAGGGTAAGCTCTTGTCGTCCTCTTTCCAACAAAATTGGATTCACTCGATTCGGACTTCATTTGCAGAAGTTATGGCAGTTCTGGTTCTCTCTGTTTGGATCTACCCCGGAGAGGGTCCGGAGTCTCCGGTCACACCGGAGTCTCCGCCCCCAAGGACCCGGAGTCTCCGGCCCCCTGTTTTTCGCTGCCGTTTGACCTTGCTGTGGTGCGCTTCTGTATAGGGGTCCGGAGTTACCCCGGAGATGGACCGGAGTCTCTGGCCCACCGGAGTCTCCGCCCCTAGGACCCGGAATCTCCGGCCCTCTTTTTTCTCAGCCCATTTGCATCTGTGTGGTGCGCCTCTGGATAGGGGTCCGGAGCTCCCCCGGAGGGTGCCCGGAGTCTCCGGCCTGGCCGGAGTCTCCGGCCCCAAGGACTGGAATCTCCGGCCTCCCCGATGACCCAGCAGGCCGGAGTCTCCGGTCACTTACTCCGGAGTCTCCGGCCTGGACAGGCTCCAACGGCTAGTTTTTGGGGGAGGCTATAAAAAGCCTCCCCCCCCCCCAAAACCTGTTTACACACCTTGCTCACTTGTTCTTGCTCTTCCCCTTTGTTCTAATCCTTGTTAGCTTGATTCCTCTCTTCCCCTCCAATGATTCTTGCCCAAATTTAGGGTTTCAAGAGAGGAGATCTAGATCTACCATTCCACCAATCAAAATCCCCTCTAAGTGAGGGAATCTTGTGGATCTAGATTTGGGGTTGCTTTGTGTTCATCCCCTTTGTTCTTCCTCTCTTATTCCCTCCATAGCATTAGTTGCTTTGGTTGGAATTTGGGAGTGAAGGATTTGAGCACTTTGTGTGCTCTTGCCTTTTTGCATTTGTTGCATCGGGTTGCTCTCTCCACGGTGATACGTGAAGTTGAATGTTGAGAAGCTTGTTACTCTTGGGTGCATTGTGTTCCCAAGAGCTTGTTGCCTCTTGGGTGCATCGTGTACCCTAGACGGTTGGAGGTGCCGCGAAGACTTCGAGTTGTGAAGCTTCGGCATTGAGTTTGGGAGCCCCCAATTGAGTTGTGGGTGTGTGCCCCAAGAAGAGTTGTAAAGGGCTCCGGAATCCGCCTTGAAGGATTCCGATAGTGGAAGGTGAACCAATCCCTTGGGTGAGATTCATCGGAGAATAGGGTGAGGCCTTTGTGGCATCTTGAGTAGGCCTCTTGTGGCGATCTCACACCCCTCCAACGAGACGTACTCCCTTAACAAGGAGGAACTCGGGAATACATCCTCGTCTCCGCGTGCCTCGGTTATTTCTATACCCGAGCTTTACTTATGCAATTTACATTGTGATAGCCTTCGTGCTTGAAGTTCATATCTTGCTATCATCTTGTTGCTTGAATTGCTTAGCATAAGTTGTTGGTGCACATAGGTGAACCTAGAATATTAGGTTGTTGGCTGGTTAATTTAAACACATAGTTTTATTCCGCAATTATCAAGCCCCTAATTAGAAAAAGTTTTAATCGCCTATTCACCCCCCCTCTAGGCGACATCCGGGCATCGTTTGTTCTTTCAGTCGGGTCGGCCTTCACGACGCTTCATGACGGGGAACGGAGAACTCGGCGCACAGACACGGAACCATCGGGGAAACGGCCGTCGGGAAAGATCCACGACACCGGGGAAATCGCACGGGAGCCGGGGAACAAAAATAGGGACTTGACCGTCAGGGACGGAATCGGAGAGCGACAACGGGCACGAGCACAACATGACGACGGGCAGCAGCATCACAAGCACACGACGGGCAGCATCAGCACAAGCACGGACAGGGGACACGCTCGGGCACGGAGACGGCAACGAGGACATGCTGCATAGAGGGCACATGAGGCGGAAAAGGAAGTAGAGGACCTCAGGGAGGAGCCGTGGCGCACGCGGGAGGAGCTCGAGCCGGCCGGAAGGAGCTGGGAGGACGGCCGTCGACGCGGCGCTCTGGAGGTCGAGCATGGCGCGTGCAGAAGGTGTGCGGGGAGAGGCGCATCGGCGCGGACGGAGGCGGTGAAGAGGGCGGCGAGCTCGCGCGGCTGCGGGTTGAGGAGGAGCTGGGGGGGCGGCAGGTCGGGGACGGGGCCGTCAGCGATGGGGGGAGCTCGGGAGAGGGCGAGGTTGAGCCGGGAAGGAGCTGGGCGAGCTCGGGATCGAGGTGGGAGAGAGGAGGTGATGCGGACTGGTGGAGCTTGGCGCGAGGAGGGCCGGTGCGAGGCGAGGCCGGGAGGAGAGCAGCGGCTCGAGGTAGAGGGATGGGGAGGTCGACGGCGCAAGGGAGGAGGCGGTTGGCCGGCGGGGAGCTCGGGTGCGGGGTGAGGAAGAAGAGGATGCGGCCACGGGAGAGAGGAAAGAGAGAGAGAGAGAGAGACAGAGAGGGAGAGAGAGAGAGAAAGAAAAGGAAAGAAAAGGGAGAGAGGGGGAAAGAAGAAAAAAAAGGAGGTGGAAGGACCTAATCGCGAAAATGCAAAAAGGGAGGAGGGTGGCTGCAAAAAGGCAGGGGTGGGAAAGGAAAAAGCCAGGGGGAAACCTAGTGTTTTGGAGGCTAGGTGGGCTTGGGCCGGTTTGGGCTACTCTCTCGCATCTCAAATATTTTATTTTCTTTTGAAAATTAATTTGACAATTTAATTTTCGAAAACGGAGACGACTGTCTTGGTAAACCTTTTTGCGACAATTTTTGCAAAATAAAAAAAAGGGTTTAATAAAAATAATTTTTGTTGCCAAAATATGCGATGCGCATGATGCTGATGTCATGATGATGCAAAAGAAAAACAAACAAATCTAATTTGGGGAAAACCCCGGGACATTACACTCGACGTACCCAACGAAAGCGACCTTTAGAGTCTTGCTCCACAAGAGTACCACAACATCAATATCAAAGAAGATGGCGAAACCCATCTTATTAAGTGCACGAACGGAAAGTAAATTAAAGCCAAGGTCTTTGACAAGCATAACATTCGCTAAGGTGATATCCTTAGCGACTACCACCTTGCCAAAGCCCAATACCTCAGATTTTGATCGATCTCCATAAGTGACGGTTGCTTCATTTAGATTTCGTCTCAACTCCGTCATTAACTCCTTTCTTCCGGTCATATGTTTGGTGCATCCACTATCAAGCACCCATTTTGACCCACCGGAAGCATAGTCCTACAAGAAATCATTGCTTTGATTTAGGTCCCCATTTTTCAACAAGGGTCTTAGGAACCCAAATAGAACGAGCAATAGGTACATTTCTAGGACCAATAAACTTAGCATAGACATCCCCATAATAATCAACATATATAATATAGTGGGGGTTAGTCTTTCCCGCAAAGTCATCACTAATGGTTTTGCCCCTTGTGGCACCACCACTAGCAATGTTGACCTTCTTCTTTGCTTGAGGAGCACTAGTAATGTTGGCCTTCTTAGCTTGAGGAATCTTCTTTGCTTGAGGAGCTCTAGCATCCTTCATGAAGCTCTTTTTCTCCTTTTCCTCCTCAACGAACCCAAGACCAACTCTCCCCTTTTGTGAAGTAACAAATGGTTTCTTACCTAGGGAGATGGCCTTAGCAAGATTGATCTTCAACCTAGCATTTTCCTCAATGATATTTGCATGATCACAAGTAATGGGAGTGGAGGAAATAGGCATATCATTTTTAGGCGGTTGAGCTTGAAGTTGTTCATACGACTTAGTGAGAGTAGAGTGTTCACTCTCCAATTATTTGTAGGCCTTTGAGAGGTTCTCTAGCTCCTCAGTTAGTCTAGAATGACCAACACCAAGCTCGACCTTTTCATTCTTACAAGCTTTGTATTTAGCAATTGCATGATCACGTTCTTTAATGAGTTTAGCAACAATTACATCATTTGATTCTTCTATAGATTCTAGTTGTTGCTCTAGAAAAACTCTAAGCTCATGCTCTTCTTCAAGATTGTCTTTCAAGGATGCAATCTCCATAGCATCCTCTCTTTCAATCTTACCCTTGATATCAAGCATTTCTTGAGCTTCACCATATTGACTCATAAGAGTCTCAACATGCTTCTTTGTTTCACCTTGCATGTTAGTGATAAAGTGATCGAAAGCAACTATTTCCTCTTTGATTTTAAGACTAGTAGCATCATCCATATTACTCATTGCCTTAGGAGATGAGGGAGATGATACCTCGTTGGTCTTGGCCATGAAGCATCTTGCGGAGGAGTTGGAGACATTCTCATTGGGGGATTCAAATAGGGAAGGAGATGAAGAAGAAGCAATAGCAATGGCGGCACCTTCATTTGTGGGCTCTTCTTCTTCCTCCCCGGATGAATACTCTTCTTGAGCAAGCAATACAATTCTTGGAGGCTTCTTGTTGATGGCATCTATTATATACTTAAAACAATAGAAAATAAAGCTACCACGTTCATCCACATAGGCTACTTTTTTTTAACCCATTGATCCTGATTGTAACGGCTGAGATTTAAAGGGATTTACGTAACATGTACACGCACATATTGGTTTGGACATAAAAAATCTGTCACGTTTGGTCACGTATATACCTATACGAGATGGGAAAATCATCACAGTCTATTCATCGTGTACGGCTCAGGTCAAAACAAAACAATCACATGTACGGCTCAACAAACAAATCCAATCCCGTTTGTTAAAAAAAACAATCACGTGTACTGTACGTGGAAGGCAAGAAGCAACATGTTTTGGGCTAGGATTCTACGCCGATGATGACAAAGCTAATTTGCCTGATATATGGAATCCTTTACCAAAGGGTGCCCACTCCTCCATATTTTTCCTCTACTCCGGTCTTCTTCAAGCCAGTCAAAGCCAGAGGACTACAGATGTGTTGCTCATGTCGTTCGCTCGTGGTACTCGAAGACGAGGTCACCATCCGTCTCCTCTATGGTCCGACAGTATCACAACAGCCAGGCCAGCCCGTTCTTCTCAGAGTGATAGCACTCGTCCTCGATGCATCTTTCGCACGGTCGGATTTACCATGAAGATCAAAAAGGTAATGCCATCACCATGATTAGATAAAGATGTCATATTTTTGTGCTATTTAGTCGAGCGGCGGAAGCGTTAGCTGGTCTTGAGGGGATCAAGGTAATCTCAGCTCGATATGCATGACTCTAGGACAAATACTGCCAAACATCCAATATTTATCTGGCAGCGAATTAGTTAGGCATAATAAAATGAAGAACAACGACCAAGACTAAGGATCCGGCATCCGGCCGGTGCCGATTTTGATATGCGCAGATCCAGTGTGCTCGCCCACGTCTATACGAACTACTATAACGGAACGAAAATTCTACAACTCTCCAATTCCACGGTTCCACCTGTGTGTCAAAAAATAGTGGCCAGTGTACATACCATACGAGATTTGTGGTGCTTCCTTTAGATCGATCAACCCTTGGCAGTAGTAATACTGTAATAGCCCACCGGCTTGCAGGTTTTGCACATCCACGAAGTCATAGATCTCAGAGTCTTGACGGTTTATGACTGTGGCCTTCTAACAATGGAAGAAACAAGTGTAGATGATTACATCAGCCATCGAGACGGTCTAAAATAGCACATGCTTGACATAGATATGGCGAGAAGCGATGACGCTAGCGGACCTGGAGGTGGTTAGGACCTTCGCAACATGGCATATGGCAGCAAACACAGCGACACAATAATAGATTTGGCGACCCGCCACCCTCTAATGGTATCCATTAGTTTGATTGCATCTCGATCATATGTTTTAAGGTCCAAATACATGCTCGAACCTATGTTCTGACAGACTATTGGATTCATCAAGTTAAATCAAACATGGTATGTTCTCTTCTTGAATCAAGATGTGGTTTATATCGTGCATCCATACCATTTGATGAAGGAATATAAAGAAGTATGTGCATGAGGGTGGAGATGCATCATATAGTAGAGAGAGAAACAGGTACGCCTATGGCGATGAATAAATTCACACGAATCATTATTGGATTGGAGGTAAGGACCAGAAATCTATTTCTCGGTTTTCTTATCCTTGAATTTTGGAAAAAAAGTTTTACAAATAGATTTTTGCATATGAATTACAATTGAAGTCAATAAATTTGATCCCATTTTAAGTTAAAAGGTGGGTAAAGGATTAGATCTTTTTTATATACAAATTTAAAATCATATATAGTATAAAGATCTTTCCAAATCAATGGAGGTGGTCGAACAAACAGGAAAAAAATAAGTTCAAGTCACACACATTTAGATTTAATTTGTGGTAATTTTTTTAAAAATTATCGTTGATAAGGTAGATAGTTAGGACCTGGAAGAGCGAAAACAGAAGAATATCCATGTCAGATCTTTCCAAATTAATGGAGGTGGATGAATAAACAGGAAAAAAATTAAGTTCAAGTCACACACATTTAGATTTAATTTGTGGTTATTTTTTTTTAAATTATCTTTGATAAGGTAGATAGTTAGGACCTGGAAGAGCGAAAACAGAAGAATATCCATGTCATTGAAAATAACTTAATTTATAGTTCATATGATAGCGACCTCCATGCCTTCAATCTTTCCTAACTATGTACATTCAATCTTTCGTCCCACCAAAGTTCTTCCCAACAAATTTAACAAAATAGAAATTATAGTAAGCAATGATGTAGAGGCAAATTACAATATAGTAATTTCCACCCGAGAAATAATTAGCAGAGAAAGAATAAAAAAATATGTTTCACATAGATATTCTTGCTATAAGGTTTTATAATTTGAATTTTCTATCTAATAGCATACCAACACCTCAAATCTTACTTTGGTGAAATAAAACCCATATATTGCTAAGGATGACAATATCTAGCCGCGCAAATGCGCGGGTCACCGTGCTAGTTCTTCTTGAAGAAAGGTTTCTTATGGGTGTCCTTTGACTTGTACTTCCTAGTAAGCTTTCCTCCATGAAGTTCCCGATTCTCAAACGGACACTCGGCTACAAAGTGATATTTATCTTGGCAATTGTAGCAAGAACGAACTCTTTGGCCACCCTCCTTCCTTCCACTTGCCTTGTTGACAAAATCCCTTGCCTTGGACAGACTCTTCCAACAGACTTTAAATGTGAGAGCCGCATAGTCCTTGAGTGTATCTTGAAGCTCTTTGGGATCCCAATGTGACACATCTTCTTGAGCCTCATCATCATCGTCTTGCTCCACAACCTTGGCCTTCAATGCAAGTGATGATCCTCTATGCATTCCAATGGCTCAGGCTCGAGCATCTTCGGCGTTCTTGGCGGCCACCTTGTATGCCGCCATCTCTTGCATGACTTCATTAGATGACATGAGGTGATAGTTGTGTCTTCCTTGGAGACTCTTCAAGTCGGTGGATTCGAACGGCCAAAGGGCACTCACATACTTCCTCTTGATCCAAGCATCATCCACATAGGTAGCACCAAGGCCTCGAAATTGAGTGGCAAGGGTCTTGAGTCTTCGATACATTTCTTCATGATCTTCACCATATACCATGAAAAATCCCTCGGCTTGGTTGCTCAAGGCTTAAAATCCATTCCTTTGCATGCTCTCATTACCGACAAACTCTTGAGTGAGAATATCCCAAGCTTCTTTGGCGGTGGTGGCAAGCTCGATGAGAGACATGTGCTTTTCACCCACGGCGGTATGAATTATGTTGAGAGCCAAGCCATTGAGTTGACCATCCACAACTTCTCTTCTTGTCATGTAGTTTTGGTCGACGGCCTTGAACCCAACTTGAATGATTCTCCATAGCTCGCTCGAAGCCCTCTTGATATGAGATATCATCATAAATTGCCAATTAGTAAAACAAGATGGATTAAACTTATGTGGATCACCCCTATTGTTTATATGATAATGCGGGATAGGTGGGTCGACGGAGTACTTAAATGGAACACCATGGTACTCCTCCTTCCCATTGTCAATTTTAGGAGGGGATTCATTAGTGAGTTGTTCGCCCTCCCCACTATGCGCGGTGGAAGCATTAGCCTCTAGGGATGGTGTAGCGGGTGGCGTGTTAGCCTTCAAGAGTTGCCTCATCATAGCACGCAACTCCTCCATTTGAGTGTTCATGGATGATGTCAAGCTTGTTTCCAAATTCTTGAGATCATCCATCGACACCGGAGGAGTGCTACCACCCGTAACATCATCACCATCACCCATACTCTCTTAGGCGGTGAAGGCTAATGCCAAGGCTCTGATACCAAATGAAAGGATCGTATGGGCACCTAGAGGGGGAGGGGGTGAATAGGTGCTACACTAATTTTTAATTCTTTTTCAATTTTAGGCTTAACACAAAAGGTAAATTCTCTAGATATGCAACTACGGTGAATTTACCTATATGGAGAGCAAACTAAAACAACTAGGCAATTAACGAAACAAGTAAAGACAACAAAGGGAAAGAGATAACCGAAAGTAGAAGCACGCGGAGACAAGGATGTATTCCCGAGTTCCTCCTTGTTAAGGGAGTACGTCTCGTTGGAGGGGTGTGAGCTCGCCACCAGAGGCCTACTAAAGATGCCACAAAGTCCTCACCCTATTCTCCGATGAACCGCACCCGAGGGTTTGGTTCACCTTGCACTATCGAAATCCTTCGAGGCAGAATCCGGAGCCTTTACAATGTTTTGGGGCACACACCCACAACTTAATTGGGGGCTCCCAAATCAACACATCTGTCACAATTACAACAAGTGGTAAGCACAAGAATACTAGGGTAACGCAATGTCTAGTTGTCTAGCTTATGTTCAAACGATCGATGAAATTCGTGTTGTAAATTAACTTTCTTTAGTTTGTAATGTGATTATCGAACTTGCTACTCGATTCCGAGATGCATGTGATGTATATAACTTATCTACTTATATCTATTTTCAGTTATAATGCATGTGATATATGTATCTTGTCTAATTATATTGTTTTGCAAAATGTATTATAGAATATACGTGTATAAATACCTGTATAAGCACCTATTTATATATAAATACGTAGTATATAAAAAAATACAAAAAATCATAGCCGTGATGCATCAGATAATGTAGCCGTGGCGCATGCTTAGGCCGTGCGCCACGGGTATACTCCATTAGCCGTGGCGCACAATCTTTCCTATGCCACGATTAACTAGTGGTGGCGCACACGGTCCGGTGCGCCATGGCTAACAAAATATACCCGTGGCGCACCATGTTGTCTGCCCCACGGGTAATATTTACCCGTGGCATGACAATCCGTGGTGTAGGGCCGTAATATTTAACCATGACGTGGCAATCCGTGGCGCAGGGCCCTGCGCCACGGCTAAGCCTTTTCGGTGCGTCACGGGTAGGCTTTTTTTACTAGTGGCGGCCTCCGCGACGGATGACGGTCTGACCAATTTCAAGGTGTACTGGCACGACGTGCTCGTAGGGAAGAGCCCGACGGCGGTCTGGATGGCGCAGGCGGCGTGCACCAACGGCTCCTTCACCTTCTAGGATGAGGTGGTCCGCGCAGGGCACCTACACCTTCATTGCCTTGAACCCAAGGGCAGCGGCCTCACCATCTACGGCCGCAACGAGGTGTTGGTTGATTCTCCTCTGTTTCTCCTACAGCTTGTTGAACTGTTGCTTAGTGAATCTGTGTAGCTTAAAGTTTGTAAAATGAGTAGATACTCACCTTTTTCATTTGTCAATTGCAAGACAAACTTGTAGTACTATTTCAGTACTGGAGTATGTACTGAAAGAGTATGCACCCTTGTTTGCATTTATCCCTGAGGTTTGTTAGGACCAGGAGTAATTAGGACACTGGGAGAGGTTTGTTAGAACCAGGATCATGTTGCTCCTCATTTGCTCGAGTATCCTTGAGTAGCAGTACGTTTAACTGAACAATACTCCTTGAGTAGTAGTAGCTTTAATTCTGATTGAGTGTTTTCCTTATTCTCAACACTGGGTGCTGAAAACCTACAAGGAAGAGGCTGAAAACCTACAAGAAACGTAATAGACTTTACTGAAACTCTGCTGAAATTTTCATGATAGGACACAATTTTTTGCAACATCTCTGGGGTACTGTTTTCTTGAAATTTGCAATAAAAAGTGTAGCAGTAGCCTTGAGTACTGTCAGCTTCCAGTGAGTATACAACTACTGTCAACTCCAGGAGCACACTTGCTTCCTTGCACTAATTGTAGCGCAGGCGAAATATTTCTTGAACAGATTTTCTGTAACAAATTCAGTGCAAGCTTGCTGGAGTAGTGCAAGCCTGTATTCATGCTTCAACATTTTTTTTATTTATATTGCTTGAAAAAGTTTATATTCATTTGGTAGCATTTTCTAGCAATTTAATGGCTGAATTTTCAGTGTACATTTTTCTACTCCATTTATTGCATATACTTTCAGTTAAATTGCTTATAATTTCAATTAAATTACTTATACTTGAGGTCTAGATCAAAATCCTCTTCAGGTGGTGACATGTTCAGGTCGATTGGTTGATCTGCCATTTTTGTAGATCTGCTGCTGGAGCGAGGAGATGATTTTGGGCAATCTCAAGCTTGATCTGCTGCTGCCGGCGACCTGAGAGGGCATATCTGCGGCTGCCGGCAACGGGATAGGAGCAGGGGCGCGACCTGAGCGAGGAGATGTTGTTGGAAGGAGGCGACCTGATGGGGGGAGGCGACCTAAAGCTTGGCGCGGCATGGGGCGGGGCAGGGGCGACCTGATGGGAGGCAGGATGGAAAGCAAATAGTCCAAAACATCTTATATTTTGATACGGAGGGAGTATATCATAAAAATGCACAATGAAGCCGTTCTCTTCCCGGTGGTGGACTGAGGGTCCGTTTGGTTCAGCTTTGTAACCTGCTTCTATTGTTAAAAAGTCAAAAGCCAATCAAAGGGATAATTTACACCGCAGATTCCACCATCGCAGCTGATTCCTGATAGTGTATTTTCCAAAGCACCTCCTCCCCTGCTTTCACTGCGTTGGATTCCAACTTTAACAGGAAATTACCCACCATGCCATGCATAAGTCGTACCGGTTGGCTTAATTAATCTTTCCAGCGAGCAGTAAGTTATCTTCCTCCTTGGCATCGAAGAGAGAAACAGGCAGAGGGACCGGCGAAGGGCTCCAGCCGGTCAGCTCCTCCGGCCGGTCCGCCGGCGATGCGCCGTCCACCCTGCCGGCCGCCCCGATCCGCATCCCCCGTTATCTTCTCCACACCTTGCCCACACCCCATCTTCTTCCTTGCCCGCCCGTTCATCCCGGCCCTGTGCGCCGCCACCGCCAACTCCAATTGGGCCGACGGCTCCTGTCCGCGTGCGTGTTGTAAGCTATCCTTGTTCGATCTCAAGTATATTAGCTACATGAGCGGCTGAACTTGCACATACTACACCCTAGTACTAGCTTGACTAGATTGATCAGCTAGCACCCAGGCACGTACAAGCTAGCCAGCTTGCAAGACTGTCTCGGGCGAGGTTTTGGCGAGGTCCGACCAATTTCGGTGAGGGTCCGGGGATAATCAAGGTGTTTAGAGGCGGTCCAGCGCCGACTCCAGCGTGTATTCGTTGATCTCCGGCGAGGTTTCAGGAGGTCCGGCCAATTTCGGCGAGTGTCTGACGATAACCAAGGTGGTTGGAGGCGGTCCGACACGGCTCCCGCGAGGTACATGTATTCGCCGATCTCCGGCAAGATTTAGGCGAGGTCCAGCCAACTCCGGCGAGTGTCCGACGATAAACAAGGTGGCTGGGGGTGGTCTGACGTGGCTCCGGCGTGGTTCAACGTGTATTCGCCGATCTCCAGCAAGGTTTTAGCGAGGTCTGGCAAACTCCGGCGAGTGTCCGGCGATAACCAAGGTGGCTCGAGACGGTCCGGCTGTGGCGAGGTACGACATGTCTTTGCCTATCTCCGACGAGGTGTTCCGGCGGTGGTGGAGGTTCCGCATGGTAGAGCTCCAGCACAGTGGTCCGGCGTGGTGTGGCGAACCCCAATAAGGTTCTGACCAACACGGCGATGCTCCGACGAGGTACGGCGAGAAGCGACAAATTCCGGTCGACGGTGTCCTAGGGTCTTAGGGGTATTACAAATGATTCACACAAAATCCACAGTTTCACTATTGTTGCAGCCAAACAACTTTCAACTTTGCGACAGTTCTCACCTCACAGCAGATTTTTCACAGCTCACAGTTCACACTAGCTTTCTCAGAATCCACAACTGAACCAAACACACCCTAAATGTGCGCGGCCGGAATGTTGGGTGGCCCTGTAAATGAGGCCGGCCCATGCCAGGGTTCCAATGCAAGTCATCCTCGGAAACTGCTCGGCACCGCTCGGGCGATTCGTACCGTCGTTTCGCTGAAGAATTTGCGTTTCTGGGCTCGGCCTAGTTCTACGGAGCGACGCTCAGCTGGAGGCTGCTGGATGGTTCATCGACGACTACGTCGCTCAATGGCCTGTATGAGCCAGCCGGTCGTTTGTTTCTTCTCTCCTTCTACATCAGTAGTTCTATTTTTTTTCATTTTAGCTTTCCGTTCTTTCTTTCCTTCGTTGTTGTACTATACGCTTTTCTATTTCGTTTTCTTCTCTTTTCTTTGTTTATTTCTTGTATTCTTTCTCTTTTCTATTTAACTTTTTTTGTGCTTTTACTTTTCCGTTTCTTCTACATATGATTCTATATTAAGTATAGTTTTTAGTTTTTATTTCATGTTTTTTTTTATTTTTAGTCCAAAATTATGTTTTCCTCATGAAATCATATTTTGTCCTTGAGCGTCCACTACGTCTAAGTTTTTTTTGGTTCATTATTATTTTGGGTTCGTCGGTGTTTTTGGTTCACTACTAATTCGGTGTACCTAAATTTTTGGTTAACCCGAATTTCGGTTCCTTGTCGGTTCATTATTATTTTCAGTTCACCGGTATTTTTGGTTCACTTGAAATTTTGGTTCGCTATTATTTTTGGTTCATCCGAATTTTGGTTCACTATTATTCTTGGTTCACCCGAATTTTGGTTCACTATTATTTTTGGTTCACCCGAATTTTGGTTCCTTCTCGGTTCACTGTTATTTTCAGTTCATCGGTATTTTTGGTTCACCCGAAATTTTGGTTCACTATTATTTTTAGTTCATCTGAAAATTTGGTTCACTATTATTTTTAGTTCATCCGAATTTTGTTTATTTTTGGTTTATTATTACTTTCTGTCGCCGGCATTTTTGGTTCACTATTATTTTTGGTTCCCCCGAATTTTTGGGTTCACAATTATTTTCGGTTCACCCGAATTTTTGGTTCACTATTTATTTTCGGTTCACCCGAATTTTTGGTTCACTATTATTTTCGGTTCACTATTACTTTCGGTTCACCCAAATTTTTGTTTCCTTTTGGTTCATTATTACTTTCGGTTCGCCGGTATTTTTGGTTCACCCGAATTTTTAGTTTATTATTATTTTTCGTTCACTCGAAATTTTGGTTCACTATTATTTCCGGTTCACCTGAATTTTTGGTTCACTATCATTTTCGGTTTATCCGAATTTTTGTTTAACAATTATTTTCGGTTCACTCACTAGTAGGAACAAGGCTACTGCTGGCGAACTGAATTTGCCTACCGCTGGCGAACAGGGGGTTCGCCAGCGCCGCTACGGCCAGTGGTAAGAAGTTACCGCGTTCACCAGCAGTAAGACAACTTACCGCTGGCGCACCATGGCCTTGTTCGCCAGCGGAAGCCTTCGTTGCCGCTGGCGCACCATAGTTGTGTTCGCCAGCGCTATATTTTTCACGTATTAAAAAAAACGGCGGCGTTCTCCGGGTCGCGTCCGCGCCTTCGCTGGAGAGGATGGAGTCCACGTCGAAGAAGATAGCGGCGTTGCTCCTAGCTCGCGGTCGTCGGCATGATGAGGACAGCGGCGTGCTCCTAGATTCGGCGAGGACCGCAACATATCTTCTATCATGGTATCAGAGCGGCGAGATCCTTGACCTAGCAGCCACCCATGCTTCCGTCGTGCTGCCCCCGGGGAGATCATCTCCGCCGGGGGCAGCGCAATTAGTAGATTAAATCGTCGCAATTTTCGTCGCCAGCCGCTTGACCGGCGTTTCTTCTACTTTCGCCGATCATAGATCGGACTGTGTTGCCCACCGCCGCACGTCGTCATCGCGCGCCTCTACTCCGACCAAGTCGTCGACTCAGCTCCACCAAGCCTCCATGCTCCATCGCCGACTTCATCATCCACGCATCTTCACCACGCCGGCTCGTCTTCGACAACGTCAACCGAGTACGCGCCTCGCCGTCAACATCGGGCTGCATCAACATCACCGTGGTCATCATCGCCGACAACCATCTACACCAACATCTCCGCATCGTCGCCGCCGCCACCGATCGTGGTCAACATCAACGCCAAACGGGTTCTTCTTCGCCGAATCCGGGTTAAATCCCCGGCATCTACTACTTCTACAACTCGGTCTACTTCAACAAAATGTCGTTTTCGTCCATCATGACCTCGCCACCAGAGTTGGAATATCCTTTTTATTTTGTTTCTTGCAACCCCTTCGTCTACTCCGAAACCAACGACGGAAACTGACCATCAAACGGAGAATCTTCTTTGCTTCTCCAACCGATTTTGACTCGCATGGTTCGTGGCGGTCCCCATCTTCGCATGACCGGTACTGGCAACACTGGCGCGTGCCTTCGTCCCCGACACTCTCCCAAGTTTGGTAAACTCGGCACGGCGTGTTGCCTGCCTCGTCTTCCTCAACTACGTCTACTTCAACAACACCAACGGCAACTTTCCCAAGGCTCAACGATGACATCGACCACAACACCAAGAACATCAACAACTTCATCAACGGCGACTACATGACGCACGGCAACATCGACCACGACTACAGCGCCCTCGGCTACATCGACATCGGCATCAAGGGCTATCACCTCAGCTCCCTCTCAAGTTCATGACTTTGGATTATGCTCCAGTCAGACCGTCCACGACGCTCCTGCTATTCGCGTCACTACTGATCCGACTGCGGGGGGTTGTTAGAGTATATTACGGTTTCCTATATTTGGTAGTTTAGGTTTGTAGTCCAAGTCTATCTCTACTAGGTTTCTTAGCCCTCAAGTCTTGTATCCACCTATATAAACAACCCACCGTGGCTTATTGTAATCACCCAATATCAATTAATATTATTCCGCAATATACACAATCTATCAATCGCACCGGAGTCCGATGCGGCGAGGACGGCGGTGTGCTCCTGGCTCGCCTCGGTGTCCGATGCGACAAGACGGCGACGCGGTTGAGCTGGTCGACGAGAGCACCACGCCGCGCTCAGAGCCGGCGAGCGACGCAGGAGAGAAAGAGAGAGGGACGGCGAGCAACGGCGCGCGTGCCTCATCCGCTGCTTGGGCACGATGACGCGGTTGAGCTTGCCGCTGTCGCTGGGCATGTAACATCCCGAAAATTCGTCATTAATTTTAGTGATGTTTTCTCACACCAGAAAAACTTTTTCTATTTTATAAAAGTGCTTTCTTCAAACCTGTTGGTCTTTGATCTGACTTTGGTTTTTCTCTCTTAGAAATTCCCCAATAATCCTCGATCTTTGTCAACCTCCACCATATTCCCATGCTGTCGTTTTGTCTGTCGAACGTTGGTTCCAGTTGGAAATTCCATAACCCCTCCCATCTATCCTACCAAAGCCACCACCACAATTGTATCTTGAGATAAATTCTACCAAGTCACCATATGGTTCCCTCATATATATACATCACTCCCATGGAAACATATTCCATAGTCCCATGCAAGATTTCCAAGTTGAGCCATATTCTCTATTATGCCATTTCCAATCCAATAAATATTTAGACACCTTCCACTCATCCAAAAATTCTGCAATTTCTTTGATAAGACTAATTCCACCTCCTGAACATTTCATTCCATTGGCTCAACCTCATTTGAGCAAAATTTGGGGTACTTCCCTTGTAATGCCCTTTTTATGCCTAATTGCAATTTCCAAAGCAACCCCTAGCTAAACATATCATATGGCATTGACACTTTGCCCAATAGACAACCTCCCATATACAACTACATATCCAGAAGATCATGTCAAGATTATTTGATTGAGTGCACTTGGCATACCCATGCCATTAGGGCATTTTCGGACACCAAATTATTTGACCAACCTCCAGGTATCCACTTGAGCTCAAACTTCACAAACGTACTCTATATACCTATCCTAGACTACTGTGAATTTTGGGGATTTTTCTGAGATATGCAAAGCCTTGATCATTTCATCGAGCACCTGGTGAGCCCTAGGTTTTCTGAAATTTTACTTACACCAAGTTGCAAACCAGCAAAAACCTATAACTAGAAAGTGGTAGGGTTTTAAATTTGGCACTAGCTAACGCCAACCGTTTTCATTTTGGTGCTCTGAGTCGGCGGGAACGCGGCGATGCCGCTCGTGGCACGCTCCGAACGCCGGCGTGCGCATGACGGCGCACTGTTCGTTCCTGTTCCCCGGGTCTCCACTGTTCTCCCTCGTCCCAACCACACCCCATATGTAGCTACACCCTACTGCTCCCATGGCTTGAACCAGAATCGATCCTATCCACTTCCCCTTATATTCTTAGGACATGGACACGTGGTTGTCCATTGCTCCTTGCCCCTGCCTATACAGAGGCCAGGTCGAGCCCTCCCTACGCACAGCGACCACACTCCCCTCCCAGACCTCTCACTCTCCCCAGTTCCACGGAAGAAATCGAGCTCACAGAGCTCTTCCTGATCCCATGACCGAACCGCTTGGAGCAGCGGTGGGGCGAGCTCCGCGACCCCCCTGCCGTGGGGAGCAGCTCCTACGAGCGCGGTGAAGTGGGGCGTCTCCATCCCCGCCGACAGCGCGTCTCCAACCGCCCCTTCACCGACATTATCGCCGTCTGTGTCCGCCATGGCCACGCCGCGGTAGTCGCGGGCGCCGCACGCGGAGGCCGTCCCCGGCCATGCCCTGAGCGTCCCTGGGCACAATGTGGCACGACGACCAAGCCGTCCTCGGCCACCATCGTCGGCGTCCGCCTCGACCCACCTGGTCGCTGGCGTCGAGCTCCTTCCGTACGTGCCCGTCGCGAGCTCGTGCCCGGCGGCACCCGCAGCCAACGTCTCTGGCCTCCTCCACGGGCGTGGCAGACCCGGCGTGGCGCCCCCCCCCCCCCCCGTCGACAGCGTCCCGGCCAGGCTGCCCGTCGCCGGCCTCCGCCCTCGGCCCGCCAGTCACCGTCGGCCGGTCCCTCCCCAAGCTCCCCGCGCGTGCGTGAAGAAGAGGACTCCAATCGATCGATTGGAACGAGCTAGCTAAAAACGTAATCATTTTTTTCAGGTTTATGTTTTCCAGAAGAGGAGACGTACTTCCCGGAAATACGCGACCAGCCCAGCCCAGCTCAGAATCAGCCCGTTCTGTTTTTTTTTTCCGAGTGAGCAGCAGATAGCTAATCAACGCTAAGCCCATAACTTTTGAACCGTAGCTCCGTTTGAGGTGATTCAAATTTGTAAATTCATGTTTTAAAAAGCTCTATCCAGTGGTGTAGGTTTTACATTTTTGTGATGTACTTAGATGCTCAGCACACTTGTATGCTTGCATAGGTGTCCCGCGGTACCGACAAACCGAGACCCTAAATCGTGACGTGTCCGTGACCCCCCAAGACAAATGGCGTTGATCTTCGGAGGCAAGCTAACCACTTGCTACGAACACTCAAGCGGTGTTTGTTTGTTTGCATTTTCTTTTTCCCTGTCAGATAGGTGCATTTTATTGCTTATCATCTTTGAACTGTGCGTCATGAGATATCGTGGCTTTGTTTACATCCTACCAACCGTGCTATTTTACTTCCTTTCACTCAACCCGTGGCTGTCACTGGTCGGAGGTATCTCCGCCATCGCCCGGTTGACTGTATTGCTTTATTTTCTTTTATCAGCCTGAGGCTCGCACTGGCCGGAGGTATCTCCGCCACAGTCGCCGGTTGACTGTATTGCTTTATTTTCTTTTATCAGCCTGAGGCTGGCACCGGCCGGAGGTATCTCCGCCACAGTCACCCGGTTGACTGTATTGTTTTATTTCCTTTTATCAGCCTGAGGCTGGCACCGGCCGGAGGTATCTCCACCACAGTTGCCCGGTTGACCGTATTGTTTTATTTTCTTTTATCAGCCTGAGGCTGGCACCGGCCTGAGGTATCTCCTTCACAGTCACCCGGTTGACGCTAACCGCCTATGCCCGCATTTTTATCTATTTATTCGTTTCTTGGTTTGCTCGATCAGTGGTGGCCCAATAGTCACCCGGTCGATGCAAACTATCCATTGCTTGAACTATTGTGTGCAGTTACTTGAGTTATGGATGGTTACCCGTGTTCAGGGGTTACGGTGTGATCGTTGGGAGCCTAGAGTTAGGCTTGAACCAACATCAACCGTGCATGCCCACAGTGGAAACAGGAGGCCAGTGGGCCTAGCAGTTTAACTGATGTGGTAAGGCCGTTGGGCCTAGTTGTGATGACAGGTGAAGTTATAATACTTGGTACCAATGGGTACACCCGTTATTTGTCACAGGTAAGCTCTTTGTGTGATCTCCGGTATACGATCCAACCCTACCTGGCTTGGACTCTGTACTGGTGGTACTCCCGTTGTTTGCTTATGCTATGTTTTATTGTGATGCCATGTTGTCATCCTTTTGGACTGTCGTAAGTAGACCCTTGCCATGTTTAGATCATTTTCTGTTGCTAGCCACTTGTTGCCTGATTGTTTGACTGTTCATGTCTTGTGGCTGTTTTCTTCCGAGTACGTCATTGTACTCAAACTGGCTTTTCATGTGGCCAGACGTTGAGAGGATTCATCTTCTACCATAGCAAAGAGATGGAGCAAGAGCGTGGTAGGATCAGTAGCCCAGCCAGATGCCTGTGGAATGGAGCCACTCCAAGCCGTTGCTTTAGTCGTCTTCCACTGCCAGTTAAAACTCTGTCCCGTGCAATACTTGGCCATGATAATCTCTCATGCCTTGATGGCCATGTAAACCATTTGTAGCTCTCTGGGCCTGATTGTGTAATGATATTTCTGCTACGTTGCATTGTCGTAATGTGCGTCCGGATATCCTGGGCTGGCGCACGGGGCGACCGCCTCCCTTGTGAGATGTGCCAGAGGGGGGTGCCACAGAGCATGGTATCAGAGCACCGGGCTGGCTGTAGACTACCCTAGCATGGAAAGTCCACCCTTACTTTTGCCCGATAATGACCCGATGGATTTAACCCATTCCACCTAACCGGCATGGCTGGTGTCGGTCAACAGTATGGTGTAGTAGGACCTGTCCCAATCTTTCCCAGCAAGACTAGCCAGTTTCTTCCATGAGAAGAAATCGACCTTACCCATTAAACTTGAAACAGCCATCCTAGTTGCTTTATAACCCACCCTCGCCAGCTCTCCCTGGCAACCCAACTCTTTTGAAGTAGGATCCCATAGAGGAACCCGCATCCGTATCCCTTCCAAAAATCCAGAACCCTAAGAAAATCCGATGGTGACCCCTAATTAATGCCATCTTGGAAACCACTGCCGAGGAGCATTCAAGTTTTCGATTGATCCTTTGGAGGGTCGTCAATCATATCCTTGGGAGCTCCGTTCACCCCGTGTACATGGTGTTCCAGAGCTCACTCACGTCTACCGGAAGTGAATTCCGGGCCGATGTGAGGATCAACCCGTGTCCCCGGGGCACAAACCAGCCCTACGTAATCCAAGGTGGCAGCATGCCTACTCTGGGGCTAGCCATCCAGGTAGCAGCCTGGGAATGCCTCATCCATCTTCGGTCCTCCGAACCCCTGCTGGCTGAAACTCGAGAGTTCTACTACCTTCCGGCCAGACCACAGCCCCGTGGGGAGATGGTCCAAGCTGACGTATCGAAAGAGTCTGACCCCGCACTAATCAACCAAGTCGCTTACGCCATCACAATGATGAACCTCAATTGCTTCCTGATGGAGGAACTCGTGTCTACAAGGAGGAACCTCATCCATGCCCGCTAATGACGGAATTGATGAGAGTGTTTCTCCCTCAACTACGCCAACAAGCACTCTTGATACCCTGAAAGGAAAATAATATATGGGATAGGTTGAGCCTCCAAGTGCAGATATGTAGAAGTGGAAGTTTTTTTCCCCACGAGGGTGACTCGAGGGTTTAATATCGAACTCTCGGGGAATCAGTAGTGGGGATTTTATCTCCTTGTCCTTCTCTAGATTTCCTGCAAACAAAGTAGATTGCTTTGTGCCCTCAACCTCACCAAGTGGTTGTCAAGCACAAGATGTGAGAATGCTATTAAGATAATAATGAATGCAAAACAGTAAATAAATATGCAATGGTGGTAAGTAGTAATGCAAGGATGATAGTAATCATGATGGATGATATTTTGGGGTTTTTTATATGTGTATGCAATGAATAAAAGTGTTTTTGTATTTTCTGATTTTAAAATGGCTGAATGTAGAAAATGCTTGAAAGTGGTTGGAAAGTTGTTTCTTATGATTAAAAATGGACCGGGGTTCATGGTTTCACACATGCACTCTCTCTTTAATATAGTGTGGCAAATAAGTAGACATAGCATTAACATATGAGATTGCAAACAAGTTTAATGACATGTTACTAATTATATGGGCATCACGTCCTAACATAGAGACCTTTTAATTATTAGTCTGACTTATACTCCACCAAGTTGCGAACTAAATCATAACACCTCAGTAATTAAGATGACTCAGAGTATAGCCTTAAGATTAATGACATGAAGTGAAAATAAGAACATGCTGGATCTAGTCATAGGTAGAGGCTTGTCACACCTCATACCTTGCAACATGGTATTTTAGTTTATCCCTAGTGAGGCAACAAAGTAAGGTAAACACCCAATGGATCGCGATATTAAGTTGTCAGCTTATCACATCACCACCCCCGTTACTCCAACTAATGCACACGTTCCCCCTCACACGCTCTCATAAACATGTTTGATCAAAACAAGGATACAAGAACGGGGTACATAATATGCATCTACTTTCATAACTGAAATAAACATTGCAATCTCAACATATATTAACTCATAAAAAGATCCACCACAAAGGTAATACAACGATGACCGTAATCATGTTCAGCAGCTCATACGGTGCTAATTAGTGAAGCTCAAGAGAGAGAGATACATATGCTACTGCCAAAAACCCATAGTCCAGAGGTGGACTACTCCCTCTTCATCATGGAGACGGTGGAGATGTCGATGGAGAAGAAGGAGACCTCTCCGGCAGCGCTCCGCCGGAGGTCCCCCCTCCAATCTGCAGCCTCCTGGTCTCTGTTTATTGTTTCTCTCGTGTGGCGGCTCTCTCTCCGAAAAACATCGGGGGGCTCTTTATATAGGCGTTTTTAGGTCACGAGGAAGCTTCAGGAAGAAGGATCGTCGCAAACGGGGCCACGAGGTCGAAAAGAGGTGGGCCCACGCGGCCCCTGTACCTGGCCGCCTGGGGCACCCTCTTTTGCCCCTCCGGCCTCCGTTCGCTTGCTTCTTTCGCTCCTAGGTCTTCCTCCTTCCAAAATAATGATCCCCGTAAATTTGCAGCTCATTATGACGTCGTTAAGGCCCTGAAATAAATAAGGAAAGAAATAGGGGTTTTCTGCCTGCGCAGGATTAATTCCATAAAAAGGGGAAATCATTATTAATTACCAAAAATCATTAAATAACAGTAATATACCCCTTATATGATGCAAATATGAATGGAAACAAGTGTTATAGTACAAAGTTCATGTATGCATTTTACATGCATCAACATCCCCAAGCTTAACTCATGCTCGTCCTCGAGTATAAAAGTGATAAAACTAACATGAACTTTGCAATATAATAACAATATGGATATAAAAGATGATTGCTACTGCTACATAATGTCAAATGATTCATTAATTCAAAGAAGTAGCAATATGCAAACAGTTTATAAAGTGATATCAAGTATTCAATGCAAGGATGTTCAATGATAGTTCACAAAGTGTAACATAAAAGATAGTAATATGGACGACAAGTATGCAATATGATAAGTAAGAACATCCTACATTGGTCATAGAGTTAAGATGAAAATCTGAATATTAAAGGTGGAAACTTTGGAAAAGATATATAAATAAGTAGAGGTAAAACATTCATAAGTTTCATCTATCCTCCAAACTATTCTAATTGATTTATTGATTGCAATGGTAATACTTCGTGTAAAGCTCTCATTCCCCTATCATAGCATCTTGAATGATTAAAGTTAAATGTGAAAGCAAATATGAGTAGTGGCCTTGATAAATGAAAGGTTAGATGTCTCATGCCCCTTGAACTTGGGAAACAAAGCAAGTTTAAGTTATCTATTATTGTAAGTAATAATGGTATTATCAAGAGCTTCAACTGGGGTACCTCTTGTCCCATGATATGGATCAAGCCCACATCAACACAACAAGACAAACAAACATAATGAACAATCTCAACACCCTTTTTATTTACCACTTGATATAGCTATTTATTGTAGGGTGTATCACAGAAAGTTCAAAATAGCATGTAAGTAAATTTCCACCATGAATGATGCATGGCTTAGATTGGCGGCCCAGGTTTCTCTCTAACCATTTATACAAACTCATTTAAACTTACTCTATTTCCACATTATTTCACCATGATAGGCATCCATAAACAAAAGTACATGATATCAACTAAATAAATGATGGAACATGTTGAAAGCTTTGCATGTGACAGCACATATGGGCTAACTCCCAACCCTAAAAATTTATCAAGCCACTATCATCATAATATTAATCAGAATGGTTCATGTTTATTAAATGCAATAAAAGTAATGTGTGCATCAAGTTCGCGAGAGCTTTTTAACCAACTTTTCCCATTACAATAAATAACATAATATTTTTCATTTAGAGGTATAGATAACACAAATAACATGGTAAACATACTTGGAATAGCATAAAGCTAATAGGTAGATATGGTGGACTCACTGGAAAAACTTGGGTTGAGGGTGTTGGAAACAGGTTTTTACTTGTTGGAATTTTTGGGCTAGCAAAAGGGAGAAAGATGACCATCTAGATGCATGCATGAGTGTCCATAGAACTAACTAATTCATGTCAAACAAGGTGAAATAACATACAACATCAAAACATGAATAAAAGATAGCTCATGATAAATCATTTGAAAATTATTACT
The DNA here is from genome assembly GCA_012064385.1 of Puccinellia tenuiflora. Classification (NCBI taxonomy): domain Eukaryota; kingdom Viridiplantae; phylum Streptophyta; class Magnoliopsida; order Poales; family Poaceae; genus Puccinellia; species Puccinellia tenuiflora. The sequence continues at coordinate 72,177 of QRDG01000560.1, read as the reverse complement.
CATAAAGAAGCTCATGAATCATGCAACTATATGTGTCATTAAAAATCAACTTAGACATCCCTTTTTCCAATACAACAAAAGCATGCAAGATATTTCAACCCATATTTCCAGTAGCTTTCTAATATATAAATGATAGTGTGGTGGTCTCACAAAATAAAAATCAAGACAAAAACAAACAAAAAGACGCTCCAAGTTTATGCGATAAAGTGTTTCAAATGAAAAACAGAAGTTAGACGTGTGCAAACCGAGAGTATGTTGGTTCAGTGGGGATGTTCTCCACATCCCCAAGCTTATGGTTTTCACCATCCTTGGATAACTCATGGTGCATCTCTTCCAATCCCTGTGAAAAAACTTCAAAACACTGTTTCTCCCATTTCTTTTCTATGGGGTGATATTAGTAGAGATAAACAAATAGGCTTCTTGCTGCATATAATCCATGGACTAAAATTCATATGAATGATCAGAGAGTGTATAATGTTGTATGCCTACTCATAAACTCAATTGGATAAAAAAGATTCCACTCAAAAGTTCAAACTATGCATAAAACAATATGGGACATAATCTGTCCAGAAAAACAGCAGCAGCAAAACGTATTTTTTTGTCCTACTTAAACTAATCGAACAATTCTGAGGCATAAATAGGATGAAACATTTCAGTTACAGTTAAAATCTAAGCTCAATCAGAGTTACAAAATAGCAATGAAAAATCAAACCGTGCACAGACTTCGTGCAGGAATAAAATCTCCGAATAGAAGTAGCAACTTTTTCAAACAAAAATAGGTAAAACTTGGCACTTTATTAAAAATTTTATAAACTGAGCTAAGAAAACAATCTCTTGTTACAGCAAGAGTACACAAAGAAAATCCAAATAAAAACAACCGGGCTGCCTCCCGTAAAGCGCTTTCTTTATAGCCATATAGCTAGGCTTACTTACTTGTTGTTTACCGAAGATGAAGCTCATGAGGGAGCTTAAAAGTTGTGCCCTTCTTCCTTGGGAAGTGTTCCATGCATTTCTTATGTGGAAACTGAAACTTCACATTCCCTTCCTTTGAATCAATAATAGCCCCTGTGGTACGAAGAAAAGGTCTTCCAAGAATAATAGGACTAGAGGTTTTATTCTCCATATCCATGATTAGAAAATCCACAGGTACAAAAGTCATATGTAACTCTACCATAACATCACTTACTTTTCCTAAAGCACGTTTAATGGTATTATCAGCAAGTGCAAGTTCAACAGAGCATTTTTCAAGATTCTTTAATTCAAGTACTTCATATAATTCTTTAGATAAAATAGAGACACTAGATCGTAGATCAAGTATGGCATGGTGTGTCTCTTTTCCAATAGTTACTAGCACCTTGGGGATCCATATATCCCCAAGCTTAGGTGGTATCATAGCTTCTTGATTGTATCTAGCAATTTTTTCTTTCAAGACATGATTAGCAATATAGGAACCAAAACCAGATTGTTAACATCAATAGAAGGATCACTTGCAAATTTTTGTAAGATAGATATTAATTCATGCAAGGTACAATTCTCTAAATCAAGCAAAGGATCATTAACTTCACTAAGCATCTTAACTTCTTCAGCTTTTCTTTCATCATGTTCAGTTTTACTAACTTCTTCTTTTAAACCCATAAGATGAGACATAAAAGGCAACAGATATTCAGGATAATTTAGCAATTCATTCAGAGTTTCCTCCAAAGTAAGAGGAACATTTTCAGCAATATTAATAGAATTCAATACAACCACAGGTGGTGCTTGTGGTTTTCCAGCAGACATACTCAATAAAGTGGCTTGATTATCAGCAAGTTTTGAAAGGGCTTTGTCTAGTCCTGCAGCTTGGAGTTGTAAGTTTTTAATATCAGAACTAATAGAAGCAACAGACTTATTCAAATCTTGTATCATGATATTATGACTAGCAACTTGTTCCATAAGAATTTTATTAGCCTCAAAATTATCATTACTTGATGACACAGGCTTCCATTTATCATTAGCATTAGGATATGGAACAAAAGGCCGATTGTTGGGAACATATGGAGGTTTATTATAAGAATTATAATTGTTGTTACCATACCCATTGTTTCCATAATTCCTAATGAAGTTGATATCAATATTTTCAGAGTTATTACCAACTAGTTCTTGCAAAGGAATATTTTCAACACTAGGTTTATTAAGCAAAGCAAGAATAGTATCCATCTTAGATGACAAATCATGAGTTTCTTCTATGGAGTTTACTTTCTTACATGAACTAGGAGCTCTATCAGTATGCCATTGACTATAATTTTGCAAAATGCTTTCCAATATATTCTTAGCCTCTACTATAGTTTTTCCCATAAAAGCACCTCCAGCAGCAGAATCAAGTATATTTCTAGACATGTAATTCAGACCATTATAAAAAGAGTATAGTATGGTCCATTCATTAACTCCATGTGATGGGCAAGTTCTAAGCATAAGTTTTATCCTATCCCAAGCCATAGCAACATGTTCATTTTCATTTTGCCTAAAAGATAGAATATTGTTTCTATTTTGCAAAATTTTAACACGAGGATAATATTTCTTAATGAAAGCTTCTTTCAGATCATTCCAAGTTTTAATGCTATCAGTAGGTAATGAATGCAGCCACTCCTTAGCTTTTCCTCTAAGTGAGAAAGGAAATAATTTCAGTTTTAGAACATCACTTTCAACATTCTTAAATTTTTGCATGTCACAGATTTCAAAAAAATCATGAAGATGCATAGAGGCATCCTCCACAGCACTACAACCAAATTGCTCCCTAGTTATCAAGTTCAACAAACTAGGACTTACTTCATAGCTATCAGCTTGTATCTCAGGTGTGGTAATAGGTTTAGCAATAAATTGATCATTTGGAGTATTTGTGTAGTCACACAACTTAGTCCTATCACCCATTTTAGCAAGTTTTTATGTGTTTTTAATTTTTTATGCAAAACTGAAAATAAAATGACACTAAATAATGCAAACCGAATTAACTAATGCAAAACTGGAAAAAAAATACAAACCGAAATCTAAAAATGATATGCAAGACAATAACAAAACAAAATAAAATGCTTGAAGGTAACGATGGACAAGATGATGCTCACGTAGGTGCAACCTCCCCAAGCTTAGGTGTTAGCACAAGTTGGTGATGAAGTTGACTTTGTTGTGATATCCTTGGATAAAACCTTCCAGCTATGATTCCCCGGCAACGGTGCCAGAAAAAACACGTGATGACGGAATTGATGAGAGTATTTCTCCCTCAACTACGCCAACAAGCACTCTTGATACCCTGAATGGAAAATAATATATGGGATAGGTTGAGCCTCCAAGTGCAGAGTATGTAGAAGTGGAAGTTTTTTTCCCCACGAGGGTGACTCGAGGGTTTAATACCGAACTCTCGGGGAATCAGTAGTGGGGATTTTATCTCATTGTCCTTCTCTAGATTCCCTGCAAACAAAGTAGATTGCTTTGTGCCCTCAACCTCACCAAGTGGTTGTAAAGCACAAGGCGTGAGAATGATATTAAGATAATAATGAGTGCAAAACAATAAATAAACATGCAATGGTGGTAAGTAGTAATGCAAGGATGATAGTAATGATGATGGATGATATTTTTGGGGTTTTCATATGTGTATACAATGAATAAAAGTGTTTTTGTATTTTCTGATTTTAAAATGGCTGAATGTAGAAAATGCTTAAAAGTGGTTGGAAAGTTGTTTCTTATGATTAAACATGGACCGGGGTTCATGGTTTCACACATGCACTCTCTCTTTAATATAGTGTGGAAAATAAGTAGACATAGGATTAACATATGAGATTGCAAACAAGTTTAATGACATGTTACTAATTATATGGGCATCACGTCCTAACATAGAGACCTTTTGATTATTAGTCTCACTTATACTCCACCAAGATGCGAACTAAATCATAACACCTTAGTAATTAAGATGACTCAGAGTATAGCCTTAAGATTAATGACATGAAGTGAAAATAACAACATGATGGATCTAGTCATAGGTAGAGGCTTGTCACTCCTCATACCTTGCAACATGGTATTTTGGTTTATCCCTAGTGAGGCAACAAAGTAAGGTAAACACCCAATGGATCGCGATATTAAGTTGTCAGCTTATCGTATCACCACCCCCGTTACTCCAACTAATGCACGCGTTCCCCCTCACACGCTCTCATAAACATGCTTGATCAAAACAAGGATACAAGAACGGGGTACATAATATGCATCTACTTTCATAACTGAAATAAACATTGCAATCTCAACATATATTAACTCATAAAAAGATCCACCACAAAGGTAATACAACGATGACCGTAATCATGTTCAGCAGCTCATACGGTGCTAATTAGTGAAGCTCAAGAGAGAGAGAGATACATATGCTACTGCCACAAACCCATAGTCCAGAGGTGGACTACTCCCTCTTTATCATGGAGACGGTGGAGATGTCGATGGAGAAGAAGGAGACCTCTCCGGCAGTGCTCCGCCGGAGTTTCCCCCCTCCAATCTGCAGCCTCCTGGTCTCTGTTTCTTGTTTCTCTCGTGTGGCGGCTCTCTCTCCAAAAACGTCGGGGGGCTCTTTATATAGGCGTTTTTAGGTCACGAGGAAGCTTCAGGAAGAAGGATCGTCGCAAAGAGGCCACGAGGGCGAAAAGAGGTGCGCCCACGCGACCCCTGTACCTGGCCGCGTGGGGCACCCTCTTTTGCCCCTCCGGCCTCCGTTCGCTTGCTTCTTTCACTCCTAGGTCTTCCTCCTTCCAAAATAATGATCCCCGTAAATTTGCAGCTCATTATGACGTCGTTAAGGCCCTGAAATAAGTAAGGAAAGAAATAGGGGTTTTCTGCCTGCGCAGGATTAATTCCATAAAAAGGGAAATCATTATTAATTACCAAAAATCATTAAATAACAGTAATATACCCCTTATATGATGCAAATATGAATGGAAAACAAGTATTATAGTGCAAAGTTCATGTATGCATTTTACATGCATCACCCGCCTACATCAATATCTGGGGGAAAGCACGCCTACTCTCTCCCACAGGCAAGCTCGGCGTAGCGGACTTCCAGATCCCGGCCCATCCCGACGAGTCCCAGAGAAGGTTCCGATCCTCGAAGGTGTTCCTGTGTCCTCCGACCTTGCGGAAGAAGGAGACGTGGACACCACTCTCCGGCTCGGCCGCACTCCACCATCTGTGAAGGACCATCCAGCGGAGTAAGACCCTGTTTAGTTAGCCTGAGTGGCGCTCGTAAGCAGTTAGGTGAGAGATTGAGAGATTGCTTGTAATTCCTATCTGCTTGTACGTGTGTTTGTGTTGCTTGCATACTTGTTTGATGTTAAGCCAACCCTATAAAACTTGGTGTTCTTAAACTCTAGTTAACCAATTGGTTGACACCTGATGGAATATCATGTTGTTCCTTTAGTTTAATTTTTTTTTGTGTCGAGTGTTTAGTAGCCGTTGCATGCTTGTCAACCGGTATGATTAAAATGATTATGCCATACTGCTGCAAGTTTTTGGGGCCATAAAATGCAGCATTACTTCCTAAAATTATATTTTCCCCGAGTAGCAAGTTCTACTATCTGTGTGATAATGCCTCTGGAATTCTCTCTGCTACAAAAACAGACCTGTAACAGCTAAGGAAAGATCTCAACAAGGCAAATCCGGCTCTAATCCATCAGTGGAGCCAAATCTAGTACATCAACAGAGTTCAGTACATAAGGGAAATTTCAGAAACAGAGGATACAAGTTCTACTCCAACATACAACACTACCACTACTTCAGTGCAGATACAGAAGAGCACCCCAGAAAAATCCTACTCCTTCTCGCGCTTAGTGGCGTCACCTGGAGATGAACCAGGCTCACCCGAAGCCGAGTCGCGAGCTAGGCGACGATGATGACGGCGGACAGCTCGAGCTCCCAGCTCGTCCCCCAACAGAGGAGCAGCCGCACCAGCCACCGGGGACATCCGCCAATCTCTCACAGGAGCCACAAGAAACTCGTCCACCACCGCCGCAACACCCCCAACAACGCCATGCCACCAATCGTGCAGGTGACAGGCTGACCAGACCGCCACCGTGAGCAGAATCACCAGTAGCCCCCCAATGGTCAACCCGAGCCACAACACGTAGAACAGGTGCTCGAGGAAGCCAGCTCGCTCCGGACCATAAGTGAAATCACAAAGGAATTGAGAGAATAAACTCATGCTTGCAATAAGAAGAGAATCACAGAGGCCGCAATTTGTAGCCCCAGCTCGGCCTCGCGCGGGAAAAGAAAGGAATTGTGAGCAGTGCTCGGCCAAGTTGGCACGAAATCGTCAAGGCACCCAAAGCCATGAGGGCCGCTGCGTAGATGGACAGCACGCGCAGCAGTACCGCAATGGAGTGCTTCGCGCACTCAGATCCAGCCAGGTACGGATGGAGATGCCGCGAGGAAGAAGAAGAGAGAAAGGAAGAAGGAGACTGATAGGTGGACCACGATCCCACATGCCAGCGAGTAAGAAGATAACCCCTTGTGTGCTTCTATATTTTTCTCAAGAGATCAGCCCCTCGTCTCTCCAGTGTTCCGTAGGAAAATTTTGATCAAAATAATTTTGGGAAATGGCCCTATCTCGCCATGTCTGTAAGCCAATTAGTCGCGGCACAGATATTTTCTTTTAAGAAGAATTTTTTTCCAAACCTGCGTATACTTGAAAAGGTATATACAGCTAGACAAAAGACATGTTTATCATATCCCTAACATTTTGTTTTACAAATTGGGTAATTATTTTTCCCAAGTTAGATCTCGTTTATTGATTGATGATCTGTGTGTAGATCTTGTTTGATCTTGCCATGCTTGTGTTTGGTTGAACTAAAACCTTAGATTTCATTTTTTTTATAACCATAGTAGCAAATCCTATGTTGATTGATTTCATGAGCCCCTGCCATGCCATCCTTTGAATGCATTGAGTGTGATAAAAATACCATGCTTTGGTAATATTTGTTCTAGAAAAATATCCTGCTGAGTGTTGATCCTTTTGTGTGCTAAACTCTAGTATTGTGTAGAAAAAGTTTTAAAATATTTTAAATATAGGGATATATTAAACCATACAAGAAATATCTTGTATAACCCCAGGAATCTCTATTAGTCTCCGAATCTCGGGACGAGATTCTTTTTAAGGGGGGAAGGTTTGTAACATCCCGAAAATTCGTCCCTAATTTTAGTGATGTTTTCTCACACCAGAAAAACTTTTTCTATTTTATAAAAATGTTTTCTTCAAACCTGTTGGTCTTTGATCTGACTTTGGTTTTTCTCTCTTAGAAATTCCCCAATAATCCTCGACCTTTGTCAACCTCCACCATATTCCCATGCCGTTGTTTTGTCTGTCGAACGTTGGTTCCAGTTGGAAATTCCAAAACCCCTCCCATCTATCCTACCAAAGCCACCACCAAAATTGTATCTTGAGATAAATTCTACCAAGTCAACATATGGTTCCCTCATATATATACATCACTCGCATGGAAAAATATTCCATAGTCCCATGCAAGATTTCCAAGTTGAGCCATATTCTCTACTATGCCATTTCCAATCCAATAAATATTTAGACACCTTCCACTCATCGAAAAATTCTGCAATTTCGGTGATAAGCCTAATTCCACCTCCTGAACATTTCATTCCATTAGCCCAACCTCATTTGAGCAAAATTTGGGGTACTTCCCTTGTAATGCCCTTTTTATGCCTAATTGCAATTTCCAAAGCAAACCCTAGCTAAACATATCATATGGCATTGACACTTTGCCCAATAGACAACCTCCCATATACAACAACATATCCAGAAGATCATGTCAAGATTATTTGATTGAGTGCACTTAGCATACCCATGCCATTAGGGCATTTTTGGACACCAAATTATTTGACCAACCTCCAGGTATCCAGTTGAGCTCAAACTTCACAAACATACTCTATATACCTATCCTAGACTACTGTGAATTTTGGGGATTTTTCTGAGATGTGCAAAGACTTGATCATTTCATCGAGCACCTGGTGAGCCCTAGGTTTTCTGAAATTTTACTTACACCCCAAGTTGCAAACCAGCAAAAACCTCTAACTAGAAAGTGGTAGGGTTTTAAATTTCGCACTAGTTGACGTCAACCGTTTTCATTTTGGTGCTCCGAGTCGGCGGGAACGCGGCAATGCCGCTCGTGGCGCGCTCCGAACGCCGGCATGCGCATGACGGCGCACTGTTCGTTCCTGTTCCCCAGGTCTCCGCTGTTCTCCCTCGTCCCAACCACATCCCATCTGGAGCTACCCCCTACTACTCCCATGGCTTGAACCAGAATCGATTCTATCCACTTCCCCTTATCTTCTTAGGACATGGACACGTGGTTGTCCATTGCTCCTTGCCCCTGCCTATATAGAGGCCAGGTCAAGCCCTCCCCGCGCACAGCGACCACACTCCCCTCCCAGACCTCTCGCTCTCCCCAGTTCCACCCAAGAAATCGAGCTCACGGAGCTCTTCCTGCTCCCATGACCAAACCGCTTGGAGCAGCGGTGGGGCGAGCTCCGCGATGTCAGGGTTGCGGGTGCCACTGACGGCGATTACTCGCCAGATAACTCGAGGAGGAAGAAAGTGGAGCTCACGAGGCTCAGATCGACTCCTATTGCAAGAAAGGTAAAGAACAGATAATGAAATTAGGGATTTTTTATTGCTTGATCCTCCCAACCACCCCACCTACACCTTTATATCGAAAGTGCAGGTCCAAGCAAGTTTACAAGATTGTCCAAATTTGGAGAACTGATACAGCTAGTTCTTGACAGGGATAGAACGGTCATTCAACTACGGAGCAACGACAGCCGTTGGATTCAGTTGAACCGGTGTCATAGCATCTGAAGTGTTGGTTGCTGTCGGAGCTTAACTGAAGAATTGCAGTTCAGGTTCAGAGGTGAGCGTCAGTATCCTGACAGTGCCCCGCCCTTAAGGCAAGACTTCAAGGCTTGAATGTCGGAAAGGTAGCCTGGATGAACTTGGTATCTTCCCAGGTTGCTTCTGATGTGTCCATGTTCTCCCAGTGAATCAGCCACTGTGGCACTGCAATGTCATACGTTCCAGCATTTCTAGGAACCTGACGGCGATCAAGAACTGCAAGATGTGCAATCTTCACTTTACCATCTGGAGTCACTAGTGGTAGTGTAGCATTAGGCACAGCTCTTGGCCCTAGGTGTTTCTTGAGCTGGTTTACATGAAAAACATCATGTAGTTGAGTTCCCAGTGGCAATTGTAGCTTCTATGCAAGCTTGCCGACCTTTTGTATCACCCTGTAAGGACCATACCATTTTGATGTTAATTTGAGAGAGTTTCGCAACCCCAGTGCAGTTTCTCTGTACGGTTGCATCTTCAAATAGACCATGTCTCCTTCCTCAAAATTTCTTTCAGTGCGTTTGAGGTCTGCAAACTTTTTCATGCGTTGTTGAGCTACCATTAGATTCCGCTGCAGGGTTTTGATCATATGATCTTTCTCAGCCAAGGTGACAGTAGCATCCTCAGAAGCATTGCAAGGAATGGAAATCCCTTGTATGTGAGGTGGTGGATATTCATATAGTGCTTCAAAAGGAGACATCTTGATTGATGTGTGATAAGATGTATTGTACCATAGCTCAGCTGCTGGTATCCAATCACACCACTTCTTGGGTTCTTGAAATGTCATGCAACGAAGATACTGCTCAATGCATTGATTAACCCGCTCTGTCTGTCCATCAGATTCAGGGTGATAAGCAGTGCTGAATTTCAGTTCAACCTTCTGTGCTTGGAAGATTTCCTTCCATAGACCACTTGTGAATACTCTGTCTCTGTCACTGACAATGGTGGCAGGTGTACTATGCAGTTTGAATACATTGTCCATGAGTAGTTTAGCTACTGATTGCACCGTGTATGGATGAGACAATGGCAAGAAATGAGCATACTTGGTCAAGCGATCGACAACTACAAGAATCACATCCTTTCCTCGAGATTTAGGGAGTCCCTCCATAAAATCCATGTTGATATCTGTCCATTTCATCTTGGGAACAGACAATGGCTGTAATAAACCAGGGTATTGCAGTTTCTCAGTTTTTGATATCTGACAAACTGGGCTCTCAGCCACCCATTGATGAATAGAAACTTTCATGTTTGGCCAGTAAAACTGTTGCTGCAATCGGTGTAAGGTAACTCTATTGCCTGAGTGACCACCGAAAATGGAAGAGTGAAAAGAATTGAACAACTGATGGCGAAGATCAGTTGTCTTTCCAATGTACACTCTGTTCTTGTATCTCAGGATGCCAGACTGAAGGGTGAAGTTGGGTTTGCTGTCAGGTTTCACTGCTAATTCTTGAATCAGTTGTGTGCATTGGGGATCATCAGCATAAGAGGCAATCACATCATCCAGCCATGTAGGTATACAGACTGAAATAGCAGAGCAAGAATCAGGTTCTTCATCTTGAAATTGCCTTGAAAGAGCATCAGCTGCCTTGTTTTCCACTCCTTTTTTGTATTCTATGATGTAATCGAACTCCAACAATTTGAGCATTAGTTTGTGTTGGATTCCTTCCAGTAGCCTCTGACTGCCAAGATATTTGAGGCTCTGTTGGTCTGTTTTTATTATCACTTTGTTGCCCAGAAAGTAATGCCTCCACTTTTTCAAAGATTCGAGTATTGCTAGTCCCTCTTTTTCATATATCGACTGGGCACTAGTTTTTGGACCTAGGCTTCTGCTAAGAAAAGCGAGTGGTTTCCCCAACTGCATGAGAACAACTCCAATCCCTGTAGCACATGCGTCAGTTTCCAACTGAAATGGAACAGTGAAATCTGGCAGAGTTAAGGTTGGGGGATTTGTCATTGCAGTTTTTAGTGCTTCAAAAGCCTTCTGTTGTTCTGGACCCCAGCAAAAGCTGTCCTTCTTGAGGATCTGGAATAATGGTTGACAAATGGATGCATAACCTTTGATGAATTTCCTGTAGTAACCAGTGAAACCCAGAATTCCTCTTAGTTTCTTAAGTGATTGTGGTACTGGCCATTTGAGAATCGCAGCAATCTTCTTTGGGTCTGTTGCTACCCCCTTCTCAGATATTACATGTCCCAGATATTCGACTTGCGGTTGGCCGAAGCTGCATTTTTTGAACTTGGCCTTCAGTTGGTGTTGCCTGAGTGTTTTCAGTACTACCCCGAGGTGTCCCTTATGCTCTTGCATGTTCTTGCTGTACACCAATATATCATCGAAGAATACAAGGACAAACTTCCTCAAGTAGTTTGCGAACACTGAGTTCATCAATGCCTGAAATGTTGCTGGAGCATTGCTAAGTCCAAAGGGCATCACCATGAACTCAAAATGACCAAAATGTGTGGAAAATGCTGTTTTGTGTACATCTTCTGGTTTCATGCGAATTTGATGATACCCAGACCTCAAATCAAGTTTGGAAAACACTGTAGCCCCATGAAGTTCATCAAGAAGGTCTTCAATCACTGGAATTGGAAATTTGTTCTTGATAGTTAAATCATTCAAGCTGCGAAAATCCACACAAAGGCGCCAAGACTTGTCCCTCTTGCGAACTAGAATGAGTGGAGAAGAATAAGGGCTTGTGCTTGGGCGAATTTCAGAGTTCTGTAGCATTTGTTTTACCAAAGCTTCAATGGTGTTCTTTTGATCATGGGACATCCTGTATGGTCTGATATTGGGTGGTTTCGCACCAGGAATTATGGGAATGGAGTGATCAGAATCCCTGTGTGGTGGCAACCCTTCAGGTGGTTGAAACAAGTCGTCAAACTGTTGCAGTAGTGAAGAAAGATCTGCAGGAATAGGCAAAGCATTCTCTGCTGACTGTTCATCATCATCTAGTGTCGAGAACAATAAGTAACCAGAAGCTCCTTGGTCCAGCAATCTGTTGCATTCTTCAGAGGAGATGATGAGGTTGTTTGTTGGCACCAAATGGTCAGAGAATGTGTGCTGGTTGCCTTGATGTCCAATAGTGAGATTCCTTTTTTCAAAGTCAAAGGTTACTGGATTATGTTCCTTGAACCAATTGACTCCCAAGATGATGTCAGAACCCTGAAGTTTCAGTATACGAAAATCAGTTCTGAATTTGATGCCCTGTATAGAGAAGGGACAGTTCTGAGCTATTGCATCAGAGATGAGTTCAGCTCCGCCTGCTACTTTCACTCGTCTTGCTTTACTGTCCGTCATTGGAATGTTGTTCTTGATGGCAAAGTTGTAGTCCATGAATGTATTTGTGCTTCCTGTGTCAGCCAAAGCTACTGCGGGAGCATTTTTCATTTTCAGTAAGAGGGATATGGTGGAATCACTTGGAGAACCTGTGTAAGCAGAAGCAGAAATCAACATGGCTTTATCTGCTGGTGCTGGATTTTCCTGTCGAGGTTGTACAGGTTGTTCGAGTTGAGCTGGTCCAGGCTGGAATGTTGGAGGTAGCTGTGCCACTTTTAGCTGTTCTTCTTCTTCTAGCTCAACATCCGAGTGACCTTGCATTTCCAGTGCATTGACAGCACGTTGCAGTCCTTGGCATTTGTGGCCGTAGACCCAATTTTCAGGACAATACCAACACTTTCTAGGTTCTCTTGGTCTGTCACCATTTGCTCTATTTCTGAATTCTCTAGCAAGAGCAGGTCTTGGGCCAGCTTGGGGAAGAGGATTTGGTGCAGGAATTTGCCTCCTGTTGTTCAACAAGTATGCTTGTTCATATTTCCTGGCATACCAATAGGCTGACATGAGAGTACATGGTTTCTGACACTGAACCTGATGTTTCACTGTGTCCTTGAGACCACTGAGGAAACGGTCAACAAAGAAATCCTGAGGCAAATATGGTCTGTCCCTTTTCATTGCTGTCATCCACAGCTCGTACGCATCAATGTAGTTGTTCACTGTTGTCACTTGCTTCAGCTGTTGCAGTTGTTCCATTGGATCAGTTGTTGCACTGTCAGGGAAACGGTCCAATATCACTGTACAGAGCTCTTGCCAGGTAATCGTTTGCAGATTAATGCCTGCACCATTCAACCAAGTACGGGCTTGCCCTTTGATATGCGCAACACCCCAGCGAACCTTCTGCTCAGCCTGTATTCCCACTAAGGAGAAAATATCCTCACATTCCAATATCCAAGAGCGAGCTTCTGTTCCAGTAAAGTGTGGCAGTTCGATGTGTGGCGAGCGGATGTAAGGTTCATTGTGTTGCCGTTCGTGCACTGCAGTGGTGTTCTGATTGGGCTGATAAGTGCCTTGTTGCGGTTGAGGAGGTGTATAGGAAGGTTGTGGGTATTGGTTTTGGATGGAAAGGTTGCTGTTTTGTGGGTAGTAGGAATGAACTGGGAGTTGGTGTGAGTGCTGGAATTGTCGTGGAGGTTGTTGCTGGTAGTATTGTGGTTGATTTGTAGGATTGGTGTCTTGGAATTGATGGGAGCTTGAGTTTGGTATTGGGGGAATGGATGTGGTGACGGTATAGGTTTGTACGGCCACTGGTCGAACACCTTGTGAGCACGACATGGACTGGGTATTTGGAAATTGTGTGTGAGGTAGTTGATCGAGAGTAAAGTTGCCAAAGTTTGGTGGAGGGATCGGGGATGGTGTGGGCTGTTCGGGAATGGGAGACAGGGTTTGAGTATGGTTTGGTGGTGGGGTGTGAAAGACGCGACCGTGCGGCTGTGTCGTGGGAGCAGAACCATGGTCATCGTCTGTATCCTGCAATCGGGACTCAATCGATGCAAATCCTTTCGCCATGAACTCTGTCAGCTTGGAAATCTCACCTTGGATCGCCGTGAACGAGGCGTGCGCGTCGGCTTGCTGTTGGTCCAGGCGGTAGCCGAGGTTGAAGACCTCGCGCGGTATGTTCTCCTGAATCCTCTGCTCCTCCTGTTCTTGAGCTGCGGCCAAGGCGGCGTCTTCGCTCGCTTTTGCGGACGCAGCCGCATCATCGGTCACCCTGTCGGACGCGCTGGTGCCCTCTTTGGATTGGGAACGTGAGCGGCGGCCGGTCATGGTGGTGAGGCGGCTAACAGCGAAGGGATTTTACAACCGAAGAAGGATTCTTCGGAAACCTCAGCTGCGACGAGAACTTGAGGGAGGGAAGGGAGGGTACTGTGCCGATCCTTGGCTCTGGTACCACCGTGTCAGGGTTGCGGGTGCCACTGACGGCGATTACTCGCCAGATAACTCGAGGAGGAAGAAAGTGGAGCTCACGAGGCTCAGATCGACTCCTATTGCAAGAAAGGTAAAGAACAGATAATGAAATTAGGGATTTTTTATTGCTTGATCCTCCCAACCACCCCACCTACACCTTTATATCGAAAGTGCAGGTCCAAGCAAGTTTACAAGATTGTCCAAATTTGGAGAACTGATACAGCTAGTTCTTGACAGGGATAGAACGGTCATTCAACTACGGAGCGACGACAGCCGTTGGATTCAGTTGAACCGGTGTCATAGCATCTGAAGTGTTGGTTGCTGTCGGAGCTTAACTGAAGAATTGCAGTTCAGGTTCAGAGGTGAGCGTCAGTATCCTGACACGGCTGCTGGGAGCGGAGCGGCTCGGGGATGGGGAGCTGGCGGAGAGGAGCAGGAGGAGGTCGACGAGGCGGACGGCGGCGCCGGTGTCGGCGGCCGCGGCGCCCGTGTCTGCGGCGGCCGTGGAGAGCGGCGCCCGCATCTGCGGCGGCCGTGGAGAGCGGCGCCCGCATCTGCGGCGGCCGTGGAGCACGGCAGCGACGCCCGCGTCGGCGGCGGCCGTGGTGCGCGGCAGCGGCGCTCGCGTCTGCGGCGGCCGTGGAGCACGGCAGCGACGCCCGCGTCGGCGGTGGCCGTGGTGCGCGGCAGCGATGGGAAAAGGAGAGTTAGGGTTAGGGGAGCAAAGGGCCTCAGGTCCTCTTATCGATCCAGGGGGAGGGAGAGTGACTGACATGGGGGCCCCACCTGTAAGAGTTTTAAACTTTTCCATTTTTCTGTTTTTCCCCTTTTAGGTACAGCAAACTTTAGGGATTTATTTGGGCCACTTTAACATTTTGGAAAATTTTGAAATTATTCAGGTGACCTCTCCATATCATTTAACAACTCCACAAAAATTGGTGCTGCCAAATAAAATGTTTAGATTCAGATTTGTTCAAAGTGTTGCAATATGATCATTTTTGATAAATTGCAAAATGCATTTATTTGAAGCACTTAAGTATTTCCAAAATAATTAAATTATTCATGGAGGCTCCCAATATAGTAATGAAGCTCCCATAATTTTATTTTTAATTTTTGGGAAGTTGAACTTGGAGTCAAAATTCACAATTGTTTAAACCAATTTTGAATTCCAAATATTTATTACCTTGCTTCACAAGCCATTGTCTTTGACAAATATTTAAGAAAGGTAAACTTGGAACTTCCTGGACAAATTGGAAGTTCAAAACAATTTGGTTTGCCAGATGGAGCAATTGCACTTGGTTTGGAATTTTTAGGAAGTGTTTGCTTTCTTTTAATGTCTTCCATTGTTTGCAATATTTAATTTAGCAATTTAAGTATGTATGCCATGATGCAATGCAAGCAAAAAGTGAAAATTTGGCTCAAATTTTAGGGTACCAAAACTGGACTGTTACAATTCTACCCCCCCTAACAAGAATCTCGCCCCGAGATTCCTAGAGTAGAAGAGGAATGAGGGAGACATGACAACCCTTAACTTCAACGATCTTCTCGATCCCACGTTGATCTTCCTTGTTGCGGAGAAAAGGTAACAAGCATGACATGCCGACGAGAAACAGAAGATAGTTCAAGGTGATAGACAAGTTTTCTCCAAGGGTTGGAAATATGAACTTTGCACAAGACCATAAGCCATTGAGGAAAACTATGAACAACTTGACCAAACAAAGGTCGAGCAGAGGATAGGAGAAATGACCGAGAGACATTTTTAGCAACACCACGTTAATGTTCCCCTCGAAGCTCTAGGTACCACCATCAGGCTTTGGAAAATCCTTCAATAGGTCATCGGGTGGAGGTCGGACCTTTAAAGATTTGCAAAGAGACCATAAGGGAAACTTCTAGAATAAATAGCACAAAATCCTCATGGAGAGTGGTTGATTTTTCGAAGAGTAAGAGGATATCACAATAGACCTTCCAGTTAAGTAGGGCAACCACCACCTCAAACTTTCCGGATTTACACAAGGCCTATGCCATACTCTTAATGAACACCAACCATCATTTCTGCTTGAGATTCAGATTTGGTTACGCATGCGGGTATTTCAGACTTGACATGTCCGAGGGAGGAGTTACAACGGTTAACGAGAGGTAAGATTCTCAAGAATTTACCACAGCGTCAAGCTCCAGAACACGAGCTAGATTGCGAGAGGAAGATTTGCTTTTCCAAGCGAAACACTGTGGTCGTTAGAGTTTCGACACGAATCTAACTTATTGACCGAAGGTGTGCACCTGAACAAAATGGACTTGGCAACACTGACAACTTAGCTCAATGATAGGATTACCAGTCATGCTAAGAGTGCCACCAAAGTCTTTGGATTTCAAAACAATAACAATTGCTAAGAATATCCGATTACCACAACGATATTCATCCTCAACATTCTCGAGCCCAAACAGCTCGGAGATAGATGGATAAGGAAGGGTAGGAGCATCACTTCATCAAGTTTGTCATGAGACTAAGCATGACCTCTTGATATAAAGAGTGTGACACTCCAAGGTGGAACGGAACAAAATTAGACAAGCTTTTACTCCGCGAATCACAAAACTTTGACCTGGTCAGAGACAAGGACAAGGTACCGGAGTTTTTTTCTCCTGACATCCCGAAGTGGAATGCCTTGACGAACCACAAGGATAACATGCATCAGAACACCCCAATGCACGATAAAACTTGACTGTCAGCAGACAGATAGAGGGCGGACAATAGATTTAGGTTAAGGAACGGGCTAACAACAATTTCAAGATATTGCAGAAGCTCTTGTTAGCACTCTTCCGACAACTAGTGCCGAAAGGGTTTCAGGAACGAGTGTTAGTAGAGCAAACACAATTATTGCTGGAAAAACTCGCTAAGAGCAATCCCGTCGTGATTTAGATGGTTCCCTAACAGAAAGCCTAGCTAAAGCTAGTGACAGAGAAGAGCATCGGTGAGGAAAACAATTACGGCTGCAACCTCGAGTTTGAAGACTAACTTCAATTTTGCCAACCTGATGTAAGGTTTGAATTAACAACAGGGTTCAACGGAAAAGATCTTGGGTTAAAGATCAGCTTCATGCACCGGGACTCACAATAGCATAATGCTCACAAGGGTGACAACCCTCATGAATCATTACACCTGAGCTCTAGCACAATCCGGGACCTTCGGTTCAAGATCTTCGGCTAAAGCAAAGGAATTTCTTGACGGTCCGCAACACTTCTTCTCTTGGGCTTTATATTTGGCAGGCGATCAGAGATAACCAGTAACTAAAGGTAGAAACCCACCCCGTGATCCTAAAGATTAGAATTTTGCACACGATCAGAAGAACCGTTAAAATCAAATAGAGGTAAGATGGCACCGAGATCAGAGTGAATTGGATGAGGAGTAAAAAGAATCCTAAGAAGGTTTTCACAACTCATTTTAGGTTATAAATAATTTGTCAACATTAGACTCGACATCGACCAATAGAAAGGGTTTCCTACAGGCAGTCCTGCTCTGATACCAATTTGTAGCGCCCCGACCCCAAAACTATACAGTGAAACGTTGTGTAACCGGTCATGCTACACAATCGAGGGTTACTGGGTTTACCAATCCTAGGCCAAAACTCATTGGCAGGTGTGCTCGGAATGGATCATCGGCACACAACACCTCGATCATGCCATAAGCTCAGACATCGCTTTCACGTATAGTAAAGAGACCAAGACTGCAGAACAACTGGCACATCATAGACTCTATGACACAACAGATCATAGTTCAACTCATATAGGAGAAAGATAGCAAATATCACAATCAGAGGTCACAGACCCATCATTACATCAAGCGGAAGCAAATATAGTTGTCTAACAACAAGATCCAAATTATGGCCTAAGAGGCCTACAATAACATATCCCAGCCAGCCTGTTCCGAGACGTCCCAAGCTGCCACCTGGGAACCCCAGACTACTCGTCGATGTCGATAACGAACCCACCTTCCAGTTCGGTGGCGTCCCCCTCTGAAACAAATAATAATCAACAAAGCAAGGCTGAGTACGACGTACTCGCAAGAATTAGTAGGGCGATATAGGCCCGATGCTGTTTGGCTTCAAAGCTGTATAGTAGTTGGTTTTGCAGAAAGCTAGTTTTTCCTTTCGGGTAACACTAGGACTCATGGCACCGACTACTCAGAAGGTTTTCTCAAAGGGGATAGATAGTAAAACTTTCTTTCTTCGGGTCACCTTGCACCAGTAGAAGCCAGAATTCACCACTCATATCCACCAAGGCACTCCCTCGAATCACCCTCGAGGAAATGAACCTTTATCACACGTTGATTATGCAACCTTTAGCTGCCATATCAATTAAGTTAATGTTCTCTATGATCTTATCGTCCATTCCCAAGTCGTCCATAACCGCGGACACGGCTTTTCGAAAAGATTAAACCCTGCAGGGGTGTACTATTTTTATCCATTGGTACCGTCCGACCCCTTGCCTGTACAATTAGCTCTCTTCCGGGGAAAGCCGGTAGGGCGGGCGCGGTTAAACCTTTACCTCGCATGAGACTATCCAAGGGTCATCGTGACGACGGGACAAGTTCAGTGCCTATTTCAACACCCTGCCCCATCGCCACTCCTATCACCACCATCCTCATCACATCATCATCATCACCATCATCACCGACCACACACTCGCAAATGGAAAGCGCAAACTAGAGGACCCTTGGATACGCCCGCACAAGTTATTTAGTTAGTAAGGGGCCCATACCCCCACCGATGGTAGCACGCTAGATCTTGGTTCAAGAGACAAGAACTCGCACCTAGGGGCAGGAACGAGACAAAACACCATCCCCGATGGCAACTCATCCCAGCCTTCTTAGCAATTATTTATTAACACAAGTTTCCACCACTGTCCGAACATTCCATCAACTTCACAAGTATGGAAATAATCAACGGACAACTTAAGCATTCGACTACGCATGGCTAAGCATATCTAAGCATAACATAAAACTGACATTAATTATCTCAAGCCAACACATCAACCTATGGTTAATAGGAAGGGAAACAGATAATGGTTCAGGGAGCATGCAAGTTATAGGATTCTCTACCCACTGAACAAAATTTGTTTCTAGAATCGAATGCAATATTATAGTGGAGAAAATAATTGTACTAATAGGATGAGATATGCACAGAAGGTTAGGTTAGCTCTTGCCTTGCTGATAGTACTGGTCGCGTTGATCGTCGAGGTATTGTGGTGGAACCTCGACTCCTGAATCTAACGAGACACAAACAATAACAGGAAACGAAATAAATAACACGAATACAAGGTGCAATGCACAATCATGATGAAATGGTCAAATTATGCATTGAAATCATGTTGGGCATGTCCCACAAGTTAAATGGAACCCCTAAAATAAATATTGCAATTAACGGGTTAAAACTCCATATTTAACTTAGTGAATTGCGTTATTATCAAAAAAGTCCAGTACCGAAATATGGGTCCTAAATGCATGAAAATGACATTATTAGATAGGTATTGTCCTACTGATCATTTTGGTACTTCGTTTGCAATTTTCCGATTAACGATGAAGAAATGGTGATTTAAACGGTTATGCAATTTAAATCATTTTAACCAATTCGAAAATAACATCAAAGGAAAACTTGGTTTCATGCTGGGAACTTAACATAGATAGATAGCATTTGTTTTGCTGGTCATTTTGGTATATCATTTGGAATTTTTGGATCAATATTTATCAAGTTATGATATTTCCAATTATTGATTTAAATCTGCCATTTTATTTAATTTTAATAAACAGCACCAAAATTAATTCTACAATTCTCTCAAAAGTCATAAAGTTGTAGTTCATTGTTCACTGAACATTTTGAGCTATTAAACATAATTTTTGAGTAAACAAAACTCAAGTTATGGATTTTCTAAAATTGGAATTAAATCTGCCATTTTAGTAAATTTAAACAAACAGCAGATTAAACTATTTAGTTGATCATAGAAATGATACTAAAAGATAGATATGATTTGTATGAACATTTTGACATATCATTTGTAATTTTCTGAGTTATAAAACTCCCTATATGAACTTCCAAATTTTAAAGTTACTCACAGATGATTTTGTATTTCCTAGATAATTTCAAAAATCAAGATTTCATTTGCATGTGTGAGTTACATATTTGGGTAGATTATGAAATTTTGAACATTTTGATATAAGGCACACATTTTTCTGATTTACCAATTAAAAGAAAAATGCAATTACAAAATTCTGGAATTGTTAGGAAAACAGAAAACAGGGGGAATGATGTCACGGTGATGTCACCGGGTAGAGGCGGCGCTGTCGATCACGAATTTATGCCTTCGGTTTGAAATTGGGCGATTTCGAGTAGGGCATTAGGTACACTTCTTTTGGGCTTATGCTTATGGAGAAGCCGGTTTATGAATTTCGGTGGGGAGAAACTCCGGTGGGGAGAAGCTCCTAGAAACTGTTCTTACACTTCTTTTGGGATTATGCAATCTGGGTTTCTTTGTTGTGTATTGTCTATAAAGCCCTTAAATTTGATATGTGCCTTCACCTTTTCTTTATCCACTTGAAGGAATATACAACACTTTTCATGATAAAATCTATTCCTAGATAGTGATGTTTTCCATGTTAACTAAATACACAGGACAAGATCAAATACTAGCAGTGTCGTCTAGATGGCATCATAGAGCAGTTTGTCATCTAGATCAATACACATGTTGTCATCAACAGAGCAAACAAAATCTACCAAAATACCTAGAGAGGAGCTGGTGGTCGTTGGTCCACGCTCCTGGACGAGCAGTGTGTACATTTGGCTTCAGATACAACACTGCAAACATGGTGTACATTTGGTTCAGAGGGTGTACACGATCCAGAGCTCCACCAAGCAGGCTCGATGGCGACCGAATATTGCTGGGTTGGCGAAGACGAAGCTGGCTCGATCCCTGTGCTTGCCTGCCTCCGCATGCCGACCTGGCGGCGCTCGACCCTGCCTCCGCTCGTGGTCATCTGGATTCTGGCAGAGGGAGAGCGCTCGGGTGAGAGACGACGGAGACGACGGCCGGGCGATGAGGCAAGGGAGGCGCATAGCAGGGGCGAGGTGGAGCGCAGGGTCGGCTGACATGGGGGCCCCACCTGTAAGAGTTTTTAACTTTACCATTTTTCTGTTTTTCCCCTTTTAGGAACAGCAAACTTTAGGGATTTATTTGGGCCACTTTAACATTTTGGAAAATTTTGAAATTATTCAGGTGACCTCTCCATATCATTTAACAACTCCACAAAAATTGGTGCTGCCAAATAAAATGTTTAGATTCAGATTTGTTCAAAGTGTTGCAATATGATCATTTTTGATAAATTGCAAAATGCATTTATTTGAAGCACTTAAGTATTTCCAAAATAATGAAATTATTCATGGAGGCTCCCAATATAGTAATGAAGCTCCCCATAATTTTATTTTGAATTTTTGGGAAGTTGAACTTGGAGTCGAAATTCACAATTTGTTTAAACCAATTTTGAATTCCAAATATTTATTACCTTGCTTCACAAGCCATTGTCTTTGACAAATATTTAAGAAAGGTAAACTTGGAACTTCCTGGACAAATTGGAAGTTCAAAACAATTTGGTTTGCCAGATGGAGCAATTGCACTTGGTTTGGAATTTTTAGGAAGTGTTTGCTTTCTTTTAATGTCTTCCATTGTTTGCAATATTTAATTTAGCAATTTAAGTATGTATGCCATGATGCAATGCAAAGCAAAAAGTGAAAATTTGGCTCAAATTTTAGGGTACCAAAACTGGGCTGTTACAATACCTCGGATGCTCCGGTCCTTGGCCCGAAAATATCCGGCCCTAGAACTCGACCCTCGGAAGAACGACTAAGTCATTTTCGGATTTTCGTACTGGATCTTTCCCGGAAGTTTTCCGGAAACATCCGAGGGCCGGAAGTTTCGATGGGTTATACCTCGGAAGTTCTGGTCCTTGGCCCATAAATATCCGGCCTTCGAGTTTTTGGCTAAGTCCTTTTCGTTTTTCTCTACTGGTGGGGTTCTGGAAGTTTGCCCGGAGGTTTCCCCGGAAACATCCGGTCGCTGGAACTTCCGGTGCAGTCGGGCCAGAACTTCCGGGGTTATGTATAGAACTTCCGGTCTCCCATGGCTACACAACGGCCACATTTTTGGAGAAGCTATATATAAATAGCTTTCCTCTTCCCCAAGAGGAGGCTGCCCATTCTTTTACCTCTCTCATCCATTGTGGACCTTGATAAAGCTTGGGTTTCTCTTTATCCCTCCAATGATTCTTAATTACCCCCAATTAGGGAAAAGAGAGAGGAGATCTAGACCTACATTTTCACATATCAATCTTTCCTCTTAGTGAGGGGGTACCTTTTGGATCTAGATCTTGGGATTCATTTGTTGATTTCTTCTTTGTTCTTCCTTTCATACCCCTCCTTCCCTAGCATTAGTTGCTTTGATGAGATTTGGGAGTGAAGGACTTGACCACTTTGTGTGGTCTTGCCTTTTGCATTTGGTGCATAGGTTTGAGTTCTCCATGGTGATACGTGAAAGTGAAGTCTTAGAAGCTTATTACTCTTAGGTGCATTGTGTTTCCAAGAGCTTGTGCCTCTTGGGTGCATTGTGTACCCTAGACGGTTTGTGGTGCCACGGAGTTCTTCGAGTTGTGAAGCTTCGAGCATGTTTCAGGAGAGTCCAATACAATTTTGGAGATAGCCCCGGGCAAATTATATGGGTTGGGTCAACGCCCTCAAGAAGACCTCAATAGTGGTTGTGTTTCTCCCTCACGGGATAGGCCCAAGAAGAATAGGTAAGCACACCCGTGTGTTGGAGTGCCTGGGTGGCTTGATACGTGTCAAACTATTATGTCATTGTTACATGTTTTCATTACTTAATTACATCTTTTTTAGGATTTTTGTCGGACTAACCTATTGACAAGATGCCCAGTGCCAATTCCCTGTTTTTGCTGTTTTCTATTTCAGAGAAGTTACTTCAGGAAATATTCTCCGAATTGGAGAATAATTTACAAGGATTTTTTACTCGATGAAAGGAAGCCGGAGACCGAAGGACGACCTGGGGGCCACCCAGGGGCCAGGGGCGGGCTGTGGCCGCAGCCCCACCTGCACCAGCGGGTGAGACCTGCCCTTGCCCCTCAGGCGCCACCTCGGCCTCCTTCGACGCCTATAAAAACCCCTTTGACATAAAATCATCGAGGCGACGACTATTTTCCAGAAACATGACCCGACGGTGCCGCCACCCCGAACCCTAGTTTGGGGAGATTCTGAAGCTGCTCCCGGCACGCTGCCGGAGGGGAGATCGATCCCGGAGGGCTCTACATCGCCATGCCTTCCACTGGGATGAAGTGTGAGTAGTTCCACCTTGGACTACGGGTCCATGGCAGTAGCTAGATGGTTGTCTCTCTCCCTTATGCTTCATGTTTATGGTCTTGTGATCTGCCCTACATGATCAAGATTGACTATGTGTAATGCTATATGATGTGTTTGTTGGGATCTGATGGATTATGAAGTTATGATCAGATTGTGCATGATTCTTACATGTTAATTTATGTTCTTGCATGCTGTCCGATGTGTGTAGTTGCTTTGCCCAAGTAATTGCGTGTGTCTCCAAGAGGGAGTATTTATGCTAGATAGTTGGTTCATGCCCCCTTTTGTGCCAGGGCACGAGTGACAGAAACGTCTAAGGACGAGGGTGTGCTGTTGCGACTAAGGGTAAAACAACGATGTTTATGTCTACGTGATTATAAATGTTGCTTACATCATACACTTTACTTAATGCAATTGTCTGTTGTTTGCAACTTAATACCGATGGGTGACAGGCTGGATAGCGATCCATAGGTGGACTTTTTAGACAAAGATGCAGTCGGATGGCGGTCTTTGTTCCTTGTTGTGATGCCTACATGAATATTACCATGAACACTTTGATATAGCTAGATTAAGTTTGTGTCATAATTCTGTCAATTGCCCAGCTGTAATTTGTTTACCCTTCATATGAGTATTTTATTTATTGGAGAGACACCGCTAGTGAATCCATGGCCCCCGCTACACTATACGTTTAACCGCTTTGTTTTCAGCAGACCAGGAAGATTGACAACCTCCTGCTGTTGGGGGCAAAGTAATTGTTTGAGTGTGTGCAGGTCCATGTTCATCACAGTTAAGCGCTAGAGACCGTTGACGTTCACCTCGTTGTTGATTTCAAAGTACTACTGGTTCGATTAAACCTTGGTTCTTCAGTGAGGGAAAACTGCTACTTGCTACATCCATGCCTTCTCTTGGAGCACCACCCAATTCTGCCAGTAATCATCAAGCAGTTTTCTGGCGCCGTTGCCGGGGAACGAACTAAAGATACATAAGAAGATTAGTCCCGTCAACTTTGCCAGTAGTAATCAAGCAGTTTTCCGGCGCCTTTGCCGGGGACTTTGGAGCTGCAGCTAGGGGAGTCTCGCACGCCCAATCACTTTACTTTGTTTTTGTCTTGCTTAGTTTACTTCTTGTTTTGCTTATTTCCTTGTTCAATATTTTTGAAACCCCAAAAAAAATAGTGTAGTCTTTATTCTTGTTTTGTTTAGTTTTATCTTTTGCTTATTAGCTATGTCTCCTCCTAATTTTGGCACGAAGAAGATTAAGGTTGGAAGTGGGGATGTTATTGGTAGGGATAATATTGAAGAATTCCTTACTTTCGTTAGCAAGCTTTTTGCTCATGACAAAAGATCTATAGTCGATCTCACCCCTAGTTATGATTCTGCTATCTCTTGTTTGGTGAATCGTTTTGAGCATAGGTTTGTTAATCTTATTCCAATATTTCAGCAAATGTTCCTTAAACTTGATAGCCTGGAGAAAGGGGAAGAAAAAGATCACGTGCTAGAAACCCTCTTCCATGAATTGAAGCTCGCAAAATATTTGTTCGATATGGTAGACTTGGAACTTATCCCAATGTTCATTATTCATTAGAAGTTAGGGATGCAAATGTGAGAAAGTAAACTCGTACTACTGAAAGTAAAGATAATTATCGTGTTCCCGTTCCCTTCAAACTTCTAGGAATAGCCGATGCTTTAATGGATAATTTTGCTTGGATCTAACCTGAAAATCCTTTTGTTGAAGGAAGCAAGCCTATAAAGGATAATAAGGATGGGTCTCAACCCTACATAACGGAGATTGATTGCCTTTGCGAGAAGACTATGGGAGAAGGTAAGAAAGGTAATGCGGTTCGCAAAGATGACGATGATCTTGATTTTGAAAAGACTTGATATTTGGCATTGCGTCTAGCTAAAAGGCGTTAAGAAAAGCGCCTGTTGGGAGGCAACCCAATTTTACTTTCATTTGTTTTTACCTTTTTGAGTCATGGAGTTGTTGCTTCTATAGCAATTTCATTGTATCCTTGTTTTTAGTTTTTGTGTGCCAAGAATTAGCCTCTAATGCTTAGAGAGTGCAAAGTTTTGTTTTGCTGTCCAGAAACAGATTCTGAGCTCCTGTTGCAGGAAAATCCGAAAAATCCCAGAACATTATATTTTTCTGGAATTTTTTTACAGAAAACCTTATACTTTTATCTATCTTTCATTAGTTTTAAGTTTTTGATTTGAGCCTCGTAAGTTCCTCTAAAAAATAGATCTTTACAGACTGTCCAGTTTTGACAGATTCTGCCTTTATTTGTGTTTGCCTCTTTTATTAACGTCATTAGTGGTACTTTTGGATGGAGTGCTACCCTTGAGGCTTAGTAAACAGTAGCTAATGCTAAATCAAGTTTGTGCAATTTGTCTTAGTGGAACCCAAGTGAGTGTTGTTTTATTGGGACTAACCCTCTAATCAGTTTATGCAAAGTTTTGTGTGAAGAGAGTTTTTAGGTTCCATGAGAGAAGATGATGAACGAAGTTGAAGGATGGACAAAAGCATAAGCTTAGTGATGCCCCCATGGCATCCCCCTAAATATTCAAGAATACTCAAGCATCTAATCTTGGGGATGCCCAAGGCATCCCCTCTTCTTCATCGACCACCATCAGGTCGTCTCCGTTGAAACTATGTTTTTATCACTTCTCATATTATGTGCTGTTCTTGGAGCGTCATTTTATTTTGCTTTCAGTTTGTTTTATTTTGTTTGCTGTTCATGTACTTTGTTGGATCCTTGCTATATTGTGTGGGAGAGAGATACGCTCTGATTTTTCATTAGAATACTCCTGTGCTTCGCCTATATTTTGTTGAGTATTCTTAGCTTTGTTTTCTTTTCAGCTCTTGTGCTTCGCTTATATCTTTTTAAGAGCTGTTAGTTGCTGTTATTAGACTCTCTTTTGCTTCACTTATATTTGTTTAGAGAGTTGTTTGTGGTATCTTGCTGGATTTGTTGGAATGATAAAAATGTCGTGCATGTGGTAGTGGTGTGATGAAAAACTTGTATAGTCATGTAGATCTTCATGTTTGAATAACTTGAAACTTGTCAATTGTTTTGAGATGTTAAGTGAATTAATGCTTAAACTTTCTGGTTATTTAAGTTAAGGCTCATTAGTGAAGAACTACCATTAAAACTTGAATTTATAAAGTTTCGTCATGCTTGTAAGTTCGATAGGTAAGTGTTTTCATCAAATGAAAGTTTGGTTAACAAGGGAGACTGTGTAGAGTTTTTGTGGTTATGCTTAATGTATGTTCTATAGTCATTCTTGTTCCGGTTGCTAGTGCTTGTTTGCTTTGATATCTTTGCTAGCCAAAAACTCTGTACTGAGCGGGAATGCTGCTCGTGCATCCAAACTCCTTGAGCCAAATATCTTTCCAACAGTGTCCATCATACCTACCTATACATGGTATTTTCATGCCATTCCAAGTAAATTTGTCATGTGCTACCTTTAAAACTTCAAAATACTCCAATTTGTGCCTCTGTTTTTAAGCTCATGAGGAAGTAGTGAGGAAGTTTTGTTATATCCTGTGTTAAGCAAGGTCATTTCCCCCCCTTTCACCTGGTGAGGATGGATTACGTGCTCACTTAAATTTGACGAGAGTTGGCAAGGGTTCCCAACCCACAAAATATAAATTCAACATTATTAATATCTCCTTCACACAATGAACCTGAGAAATCGGTCAAACATTGGCTAGTGATAAACAAAGGAGAAAGAGGAATGTACTCGTTCCTCTATGAGAGCCACTCTCACAAGTCTAAAAGCCTTGCTTGGTACGGGGGACTAACGGATTTCTTTGATGTGGATTCGTTGATGAAAGCATGCATATCTCAAAATCATTTTACTTCTGTTTAACAAATAAAAAGCTCTAGCACATGATTAATCTATGCTTCCCTCTGCGAAGGGATTTTCTTTTACTTTATGTTGAGTCAGTTTTCCTCTTCTTTCTATCTACTCAACGCAAGCTTGCAACACTGACTCTGGGTGCAGTTGATTATATTGCATCTTTTTGCTTAATCATGATTCTTTATGTTGACTTAATCTATAAGATAAGCATGTTGAAAGTTGAAGCAATGCTGAAATTTGCATCTTCCTTTGTGTTGACTTCAAACACTTTTGACAAGAAGATATTACCTTGAAGACTTTCATGTTATGATTACCTTTATGCTTTCATGTCTCCAAAGTATTATTAATAAAAGGTTTTACTTGAATGATGCACTTGTTTATTCATTGTTTGCTTGATTATTGTCGGCACAGTGGAAACCAGGGTACCACGGGCCGGCCTGCCAGGGCCCACAAGATTCTTTGGATGATTTTCGCTAAGGACCAGGCTCTCCAAGCCTGGCGGGCCTTGCGAGGGTTTTCCCTCGCGAGGGTCTTTTCTCCTCGCCTAGGGTTCTCTCCCTTGCCGAGGGATCGCAACTCGACAAGGTGTCTCCGACGCCACCCGCAATTCTGCTAGGGACCAAGCCGAGGAGCTCGGCGAGGCTTTTTGCCTCGCGAGGCTCCTTCCCCACGAAGCCATCTCTGCCTCCGCGGCAGAACGCACATGGGCACTGCGCCATGTGCAGAGTGACGCGCGCGCCTGCGCGCGATGACGCCGACGCCGCAGTTGCCGTTTCCATGTATAAAGGAGTCAACAAAGCAGCACCAAGCAAGCGGACAACGAGTATTGCCACTTTGGTGATAAGGGAACCGTCTGCAGCTACGCTCCAAGGGCGACGTCACCGAGGGACCCGTTCCACCTCCGCAGCGCCAGTCCGCCGCCCGTTGGACGGTGGCCTTTTCCAGCTTTGGTGACGCCGTCCCTGCCATGGACCGCGTCCATGGCCTTCACCTTTCTGGTGGACTTCACCTTTATTGTGCACCATGCCTCCTTCCTTCGTCGCCGTGTGGTAACCCTTCCCGCCAAAATGTTTGGGCGGAAGAGGTCCGAGACGCCTATAAAAGGAAGGGAGGCACGCCCGTGCAAAGGGTTCGATTCCCTGGAGAGCTCGACGCTGGTTCGCATCCTAGCTCAAGATCTAGGGTTAGCCATTGTTAGCCACCTCGAGCTCGACAAGCTCTCCTTGTACTGTAAACTCCCCAAGCAGTGCAATACACCAAAGCAGGACATAGGGGCTTTACCTCCACAAGAGGGCCCTGAACCTGGGTAAGACCGAGTGTTCCATCTCTGCAGTGCTGTCCCGCAGCGAGTCCGACGAGCACCGTCGCCGGAAAACGTTGAGGGTTGTTTCATTCCGTGTTCAGCCCCTTACTCGATCCTTCTCGAGACACACCCAGTTCCTGGGACAGTTCTCTGACAATTATCAAATATAGACAATTTTTTTGGATCACCTTATTCATATCATAAGCTTTACCGAGACTGGTACGACAAGACACTGGTTGGATCGACGAGATCAAGAACTACCTGCAGAACCGAGCCCTCCCCAAAGATGACGCAGAGGCCGAGAGAATTGCTCGCCAGGCCAAGTCCTACTGCCTCCACGATGGAGATCTGTACCGCAAGCGACCCAATGGGGTTGCGCTGCGGTGCGTCCCTGCCGAGGAAGGCCGCCAGCTCATCAACGACATCCACAGCGGTGAGTGCGGCCACCACTTTTCCTCGCGCACCATTGCAGGCAAGCTCTTCCGGAGTGGCTTCTACTGGCCCTCAGTGCTTCAAGATGCCGCCGAAATCGTCCAGTCCTGCGACGCATGCCAATTCCACGCCAAGCAAATCCACCAGCCCGCGCAAGGACTCCAGACGATCCCGCTCTCCTGGCCGTTCGCGGTCTGGGGGCTGGACCTGCTGGACCCTTCCCACGAGCGCTTGGGGGCTACCGCTACCTCTACGTCGCCATCGACAAATTCACCAAGTGGCCTGAGGTGGAGCCCGTGCGCACCATACCAGCGAAATCGGCGGTGAAATTCATAAGGAGCCTGGTCTGCCGCTTCGGCGTGCCCAACCGCATCATCACCGACAACGGCTCGCAGTTCATCAGCGGCGCCTTCAAGTCCTACTGCGGCAGCCTCGGCGCCCAAATCTGCTACGCCTCGGTGGCGCACCCACGAAGCAACGGACAGGCTGAAAGAGCCAACGCCGAGGTGCTCAAGGGCCTCAAGACGAGAAGCTTCAACCGCCTCAAGGCCAGCGGCAAGCACTGGATCGACGAGCTCCCCTCGGTGCTCTGGTCCATCCGCACCACGCCAACAAAGCCCACTGGTGAGACGCCGTTCTCCCTCGTCTATGGTGCTGAAGCCGTCCTCCCCAGCGAGATCACTCATGGCTCTCCCCGAGTCCTGGCCTTCAAGGAGGCTGAGGTGGACGAACTCCGCAACGACGACCTGCTGCTGCTTGAAGGGCTCCGCCGCAATGCGGCCCTGAGAGCGGCAAGGTACCAGCAAGACCTCCGTCGCTACCACAGCCGCCACATCCGCCCGCGCACTCTCGAAGCAGGAGACCTTGTCCTGAGGAGAATCCTCTCCAGGGCAGGCCTCCACAAGCTCTCGCCAATGTGGGAAGGACCCTACAGGGTCGTCCACATCGCCAGGCCTGGCTCCGCGCGGCTCGAGACAGAGGACGGCATCCCTGTCGCCAACCCCTGGAACATCCAGCACCTGCGCAAGTTCTACCCCTGATCGTCCTCGACGAGCAACTTTTTGCATCAAGGGAGAGCCACGCGCCGTCATCCTCCACGAGGAAAATTTCGGGCTCCCCTCTCTACTACACGCTGCCGCGGGCCGTTCGAGAAGACTCCCAAGCCACCGCACCTCGGCAGGGTGACTTCTTCAAGCACCATGCCTTGGCGAGGTGGATCCCCATGCCCGCCATGGTGGACCGCAGGCTCTACAAGCCACCCCCGCATAGGGGCCCCCTCTGAGCTCTCTCTACATGCGTCGCCCCGAGCACGCCCCCTCGAGAGCCTCAGCCACAGCATGTGGAACCCCATGCCTGACATGGCGGATTTTTGTGTTTCTGGCCACGCCAGTGTAATGAACCTCTATTTCAGGTCACTTTGAACCTTTGCGCTTCGCGCCTGCATATGTTTTGCTTTGGTAAGCTTTTATGTTGTTGCATATTTATCCTTGCTCGTATGATCCCTCCTGTGTATCTCACGAGTGGGGGCTAGCATGGTGCCATGCCACGGGAGCATCCCGGCAGCGCCTCAAACCCAAGGGATCTGAGCTCTGAACTCACGGGTCAGCTTTCATGCATGTCAACTCCCAAGGAGCTCTGAACTCATGAGCCGGCTCCCGTGCACGTCAACTCACCAAGGACCTTGGTGCCTGTTCTCCTCGCGAGACACACATGAAGGAACCTACGAGCGCGCATAAGTTATCTAGCTATATATTGCTTGTGGGCACGCCTATCTGTCAAAATGCAGGAAGCAGGCCCAAAACATCTCGTCAGGGAACCGACACCCTCTCCAAGACGAAAACACCTCGCCAGGGAACCAACACCCTCTCCAAGGCGAAAACACCTCGCCAGGGAACCAACACCCTCTCCAAGGCCAAAAACGCCTCGCGAAGCTAAGTCCTAACACTTGGTTATTTTTCCTCGTTGGTTTTCACCCCCCGAGCCTCTTTTCTCTTTCCCGTGCCTCATGGGCTGCTTGCGCGTTGAAGGGGAGCCCCAAGCATCGCGACTTGGAGGCTCTTACCTCTTGAGGCCTCACACACCCCCCGGCCTTGTGGAGCCCTGACTCTCGCATACCGAAGCGGCTGTGGTGTAGCGCTAAGAAAGGGTCCTAAGACGCAGAGCAAAAAAGACATGAAAGGGAAGACAAAAGCATCACGAGGGATGTTCACCAAACAAACACAGCTTGAAGCAAGTCTTTACAAAAGCAATTACAAAATGAATGCTAAGATAGTCTGTGCCTCTGCACGTCCGGATGCAGGAGTTCAGGCCGTCGCGCCCCCCGAGGTGCCTGCCTTGTCCACGGCGGTCTCCGCCTCCTCTTCCAGAGCATCCTCCTCGTCGTCGCCTTCGATCACGACTTGGTCGAATTTCTTGGCGAACGCGATGGCGGCCTGCGTGGTGGTCTCCCGCGCCTTGTTGCTGATGGCGCGCGGCGGTGCCATCACGTCTTTAAGGTCAAGTGAGGGCTGGAGCCTCACGAGGTTGCTGAAGATGTTGGTGACGGCGACGACGAGGAGCTCGCGGCTCTCCTCCACGACGCGCTCGTCAAAACCCTTCGCGACCCCTTCAAGCCTCCCGAGGAATTGCTCAAAGAAGAACGAATACGTGGTTTCATCGTCGGTCGCTGCGGAGAAGGAGGGGACGTCGATCCTCAGATCGTCCCCGACCGCGTGCGCACGGCTCACCAAGCTTTGAAGAATACTATGGCGCTGGCGCGTCATGGACCGGTCAACCTGGCGCTGGTCCTGTGCCTGCTCCACCAGAGCCGTGACCGGCCCCACCTGCTGTCGGAGCTCGTCCAGGTCTCTCTCCAGGGCGATGGCGTTCCCCTCGGCGCGAACCTGGGCCTCCCTGGCGGCCTCAAGGCAGGAGGTCAACCGCCTCTCCTCCCGCTTGAGCGCCTGGATGCGGTCTTCAAACTCCTTGCGCTTCGCCTTGAAGCGGCCCTCCTGCTTCGTGGCCTTCTCGTCATATTCTTTGGCGAGGCTCTCGAGGATGAGCTTGACCTTGATGTCAGCCTCTTCTTGGATC
The DNA here is from genome assembly GCA_012064385.1 of Puccinellia tenuiflora. Taxonomy (NCBI): domain Eukaryota; kingdom Viridiplantae; phylum Streptophyta; class Magnoliopsida; order Poales; family Poaceae; genus Puccinellia; species Puccinellia tenuiflora. Next base: position 39,974 of record QRDG01000560.1, on the reverse strand, counting down.
CTCTTCTGCTCCGCCGCGAGGTTGGCTTCGTCCTTGGCCACCCGGCCCTCACGCTCTTGCAGCTGCCCCTCGCGGGTGGCCTGGTCCTTCTCGAGCAGCTGGACCTGCTCCTCGCGCCGGTGCAGCTCCTTCTCGCGGAGGGAGAGCTCCTCCTCGTGCCGCTTCAGCTCTGCCTCGCGAGGCGCCAGCTGCCCCTCGCGGGCATCTAGCAGCTCGCGGAGCTCCTTCAGGCTGGCCCTGGCGACCTCGGAGTCAGCAGCAAATTTCTGCTCTGCGGCCGCTAGCTCGTCATGCTTGGAGGCGGTCTCCACCTCGAGCGCTTCCCTGGCGGCGTCGAGCTCTTCCATCACCTCCTGTGCCTCCCGCTTGACGCTGTCACGGGTCTCTTTGGCGAAGCGGAGGGCCTCTTGGCGCTCCGCCTGGGCCGCCGCGTCCTGCCGGCGGCACATCTCCACCCTCTCGTGGAGAAGGGCCCAGGCCTCGCTGAGCCTTGCCCTTTCCTCCGCCAGGGCGCCTTCTTCTTCGGCGAGCTGCTCCTCCAGCCCGTCGAGCGCCTGCCATGCCTGGCTGAGGACGACCCGGCGATTAATTGCTTGGCGCCGCGGCTCTTGCAGTGCCAAGGCTCCCGCACCACCGCTGGGTGCGGAGTCCTCGATCATTGTTGAGGCGCCCGGGACCTCCTGCCTCGGGCCCACGACCGCCTCTGGCGCGGTCCGGGGGCTTGTGGGGGCGCCTCCCTCGACGCTCGCTTCGGTTGCCCTCTGGGGGCTGGGCGCCCTCTCGCGCTCAGCTCCAACACCAGTGGGCTCCGGAGGTGCCTCCGCCTCCTGCTCCTCAGGGGCGCCTCCGGCCCCCTCTGTGACGGCCGCGTCCGCCGCGGCCTCGGGCACATCGGCCCCATGTGGGGGAGCCTCCCCCTCCGTTGGAGGCGGCTCCAGGACGATCTCCTCGTCCACCCTCTCCTCCTCCGTCTCGGTCTGGACGGGAGGAGTCGCCGTCCTTGTTGGCGATGGCGGTGCCACCTCTTCGGCCACCTCCTCTGCGCGGTGCTCGACCGCGGGAGGAGTCGCCGCCCGAGCCGAGGGCGACGCCACCTCTTCGGTCACCTCCTCCTCGCGGTGCTCCACCGCGGGAGGAGTGGCCGCACGAACCGGCGATGGCGTGGCCTCCTCAACCACCACCACCTCCGCGCGGTGCTCGACCGCGGGAGGGACAGCTGCCTGCTGCGGCTTGTCGGCCGCAGGCGTCTCCGCGACGACGTCGGCAGTCTCTCCAGGCCTGCGGAGCCGCTGCCTCTTTGGCGCCGCGAGCTGCCTGAAAGAAAAACAGGTACAAGACCCTTCAAGAAGGTTTCCCAGAAGGAAAACGATAAAAGGGGAAAAAGAATCAAGGCTTACTCGTCGGCCATCACCCACACCCTCTTCTTCGCCTTGGGCGGCTGGGTGTTGCTTGCTCCGGCCTCCTCCTGAGGCGCTCCTGCCTCCGCGCAAGGAGCGTCTCTCGCGGTCGCGGCCCTCCTGTCGTGGACGGCCTTGGAGCGGGGTTCACAGTGCCCTCTCCCGCCGCCGCTCGTCCCCTCCTCTTCAACCCGCTGGGAGCGGGCGACGCGGAAGGCACCCTCCTCGTCGCTGGAGGAGAGCACCTGGAGGTCCACCTCAGCAGGAACGCTCCTTGAGGAGCCAGCGGAGCCTCTCGAGGGGTCGGCGTCTCTCGAGGCCTCGTCCTCGCCGAGGAGGTCCCCCCCTCGCGAGGTGTCTTCCTCGCCAGATTCTTCGGCCTCCTCCAGCTCCGGAGAATCATCCATGTACTCCGGCTCTGCCGCCCACGGGTTAGGGCGAGGCCCGCGGTGCCCCGCGGGCACAATTCCCCACTCGTCGAATGTGGGCATGCACGCGCGCTGCTCCACGATGCTCTCCTCGGCGAAGCAGATGAGTGGCTTGGCCTCCTCCTTGGTGGGGGACGGGATCTCCGTCGTCACGAAGAGGACCCCCATCACCTGGTGCAGCACCTCGGGCTCGAAGCCATCCTTGCTCAGCCGCATCGCGTCATCCTTGCCTGTGTACCGCCACACCGGCTCGGAGTGCCACTTCAGGGGAGCGATCCGGCGCCTCGTGAAGTCTTTTGCCACCATCTGGCCGGTGGCCCCTGCCTCGCGGATGCGTCGGATGCACTCGTACACCGCGTCAAGCTTCAAGCCCCAGAAGTCCGTGCTCGCCCAGCGCGCCCACTTCCTCGGGGGCCCCTCGGGCACCTCCAGGAGAGGGTTTGTCTTCTTGGCGTCGACGAAGAGCCACCGTTCGCGGAACTTCTCCACCTTCTTCGTCACCTTGGTGATGGCGTTCTCACCGCACCAGGCGATGGGAATGTAGTTCTCGCACCTGGCGGCGGCGATGCGAAAGGAAACGCAGCCGAGCCGCTCGTTGGAGGCGGTGTTCCAGAGGGAGTAGAAACTACGAAAGAGCGCCACCGAGGGACGGATGCCGATGTAGGCCTCGCAGAGGTGGGCGAAGATGGCAAGGATGAGAATGGAGTTGGGGTGAAGATGAAGCAGATGGATCTGGTACACCTCCAGAATCGACAGGAGAAACTCAGAGAAGGGAGGAACCAGACCGGCGTAGAGAGTGTGAAGGAAGATGGGGTAGAACCCCTCGGTGAGCCTGCTGCCGGCCGGCCTCATCTCGGTGGCACCATGCTCGTTGGTGCTCGCCGCTGCCAGGTGGCGCACCTTGGCTATCCCCGCCGCGGTGACGCGGGTCCACGGTAGCGCTCCCTCGAGAGCGGCAGCGCGCGCCATGTCAGGCATCTTTGGCCCCTCGACGCTTCGCCTTCGTCCATGGGCCTCGGCGTGCCCGTCACGGGCCCGGGGGCTACTGTCGGCACAGTGGAAACCAGGGTACCACGGGCCGGCCTGCCAGGGCCCACAAGATTCTTTGGATGATTTTCGCTAAGGACCAGGCTCTCCAAGCCTGGCGAGCCTCGCGAGGGTTTTTCCCTCGCGAGGGGTCTTTTCTCCTCGCCGAGGGTTCTCTCCCTTGGCGAGGGATCGCAACTCGACAAGGTGTCTCCGACGCCACCCGCAATTCTGCTAGGGACCAAGCCGAGGAGCTCGGCGAGGCTTTTTGCCTCGCGAGGCTCCTTCTCCACGAAGCCATCTCTGCCTCTGCGGCAGAACGCACATGGGCACTGCGCCATGTGCAGAGTGACGCGCGCGCCTGCGCGCGATGACGCCGACGCCGCAGTTGCCGTTTCCATGTATAAAGGAGTCAACAAAGCAGCACCAAGCAAAGCAGACAACGAGTATTGCCACTTTGGTGATAAGGGAACCGTCTGCAGCTACGCTCCAAGGGCGACGTCACCGTGGGACCCGTTCCACCTCCGCAGCGCCAGCCCGCCGCCCGTTGGACGGTGGCCTTTTCCAGTATTGGTGACGCCGTCCCTGCCATGGACCGCGTCCATGGCCTTCACCTTTCTGGTGGACTTCACCTTTATTGTGCACCGCGCCTCCTTCCTTCGTCGCCGTGTGGTAACCCTTCCCGCCCAAATGTTTGGGCGGAAGAGGTCCGAGACGCCTATAAAAGGAAGGGAGGCACGCCCGTGCAAAGGGTTCGATTCCCTGGAGAGCTCGACGCTGGTTCGCATCCTAGCTCAAGATCTAGGGTTAGCCATTGTTAGCCACCTCGAGCTCGACAAGCTCTCCTTGTACTGTAAACTCTCCAAGCAGTGCAATACACCAAAGCAGGACGTAGGGGCTTTACCTCCACAAGAGGGCCCTGAACCTGGGTAAGACCGAGTGTTCCATCTCTGCAGTGCTGTCCCGCAGCGAGTCCGACGAGCACCGTCGCCGGAGCACATTGAGGGTTGTTTGATTCCGTGTTCAGCCCCTTACTCGATCCTTCTCGAGACACACCCAGTTCCTGGGACAGTTCTTTGACAATTATCAAATATAGACAATTTTTTTGGATCACCTTATTCATATCATAAGCTTTACATTGCTGTTTGATCAAGGTTATGCTAGTAGCATGTCTCATCAAAAATTATTTTTGTTTATCACTTACCTACTCGAGGACGAGTAGGAGTTAAGCTTGGGGATGTATATATGTGTCAAACGTATCTATAATTTTTTATTGTTCCATGCTACCTATATGTCATTGTTACATGTTTTCATTACTTAATTACATCATTTTTAGGCTTTTTGTCGGACTAACCTATTGACAAGATGCCCAGTGCCAGTTCCCTGTTTTTGCTGTTTTCTATTTCAGAAAAGTTACTTCACGAAATATTCTTGGAATAGGACAATAATTTAAAAGGATTTTTTATTATATGACAGGAAGCTGGAGACCGAAGGGCGACCTGAGGGGCCACCCAGGGGCCAGGGGCGGGCTGTGGCCACGGCCCCACCTACACCCATGGGTGGGACCCGCCCCTGCCCCTCGGGCGCCGCCTCGGCCCCCTCCGACGCCTATAAAAACCCCTTTGACCTAAAATCATCAGGGCGACGACTATTTTCCAGAAACACGACCCGACGCTGCCGCCACCCCGAATCCTAGTTCGGGGAGATTCTGAAGCTGCTCCTGGCACGCTGCCGGAGGGGAGATCGATCCCGGAGGGCTCTACATCGCCATGCCTTCCACCGGGATGAAGTGTGAGTAGTTCCACCTTGGACTACGGGTCCATGGCAGTAGCTACATGGTTGTCTCTCTCCCTTGTGCTTCATGTTTATGGTCTTGTGAGCTGCCCTACATGATCAATATCGACTATGTGTAATGCTATATGATGTGTTTGTTGGGATCCAATGGATTATGAAGTTATGATCAGATTGTGCATGATTCTTATATGTTAATTTATGTTCTTGCATGCTCTCTGATGTGTGTAGTTGCTTTGCCCAAGTAATTGTGTGTGTCTCTAATGCATCTAAAATGCATACATGAACTTTGCACTATAATACTTATATTCCATTCATATTTGCATCATATAAGGGGTATATTACTGTTATTTAATGATTTTTGGTAATTAATAATGATTTCCCCTTTTTATGGAATTAATCCTGCGCAGGTAGAAAACCCCTATTTCTTTCTTTATTTGTTTCAGGACCTTAACGACATCATAATGAGCTATAAATTTACGGGAGTCATTATTTTGGAAGGAGGAAGACATTGGAGCGAAAGAAGCAAGCGAAAGGAGGCCGGAGGGCCAAAATAGGGGGCCCCATGTGGCTACAGTACCAGGCCGCGTGGGCCCACCTAATTCATCCCTCGTGGCCCCGTTTGCGTAGATCCTTCGCCCAGAAGCATCCTCGTGGCCTAAAAACGCCTATATAAATGGTCCCCGACGTTCTTCGAAAGGAGAGCCGCCACACGAGAGAAACAAGAAATAGAGACCAGGAGGCTGCAGATTGGAGGGGGGAAACTCCGGCGGAGCCCTGCCGGAGAGGTCTCCTTCTTCTCCATCGACATCTCCACCGTCTCCATGATGAAGAGGGAGTAGTCCACCTCTGGACTATGGGTTTGTGGCAGTAGCATATGTATCTCTCTCTCTCTTGAGCTTCACTAATTAGCACCGTATGAGCTGCTGAACATGATTACGGTCACCGTTGTATTACCATTGTGGTGGATCTTTCTATGAGTTAATATATGTTGAGATTGCAATGTTTATTTCAGTTATGAAAGTAGATGCATATTATGTACCCCGTTCTTATATCCTTGTTTTGATCGAGCATGTGTATGAGAGCGTGTGTGGGGGAATGTGTGCATTAGTTGGAGTAACGGGGGTGGTGAAGTGATAAGCTGACAACTTAATATCATGATCCATTGGGTGTTTACCTTACTTTGTTACCTCACTAGGGATAAACCAAAATACCATGTTGTAGGGTAGGAGGAGTGACATGCCTCTACCTAAGACTAGATCCATCATGTGTTTATTTTCACTTCATGTCATTAGTCTTAAAGCTATACTCTGATGTTATCTTAATTACTAAGGTGCATGATTTAGTTCACATCATGGTGGAGTATAAGTGAGACTAATAATCAAAAGGTCTCTATGTTAGGACGTGATGCCCATATAATTAGTAACATGTCATTAACCTTGTTTGCAATCTCATATGTTAAATCTATGTCTACTCATTTGCCACACTATATTAAAGAGAGAGTGCATGTGTGAAACCATGAACCCCGGTCCATTTTTAATCATAAGAAACAACTTTCCAACCACTTTTAAGCATCTTTTACATTCAGCCATTTTAAAATCAGAAAATACAAAAACACTTTTACTTCTTGCATTCACATATAAAAACCCCAAAAATACCATCCATCATCATTACTATCATCCTTGCATACTTGTTCACCACCATTGCATTTTTATTTACTGTTTTGCATTCATTATCATCTTAATATCATTCTCACACCTTGTGCTTGACAACCACTTGGTGAGATTGATGGCACAAAGCAATCTATTTTGTTTGCAGGAAATCTAGAGAAGGACCAGAAGATAAAACCCACACTACTGATTCCCCGAGAGTTCGATATTAAACCCTCGAGTCACCTTCTTGGGGAAAAACTACCACTTCTACATACTCTGCACTTGGAGGCTCGACCTATCCCTAATATATTATCTTCCTTTCAGGGTATCAAGAGTACTTGTTGGCGTTGTTGAGGGAGAAGAACACTCTCATCAATCCCGTCATCAGTCTCCAAGAGGGAGTATTTATGCTAGATAGTTGGTTCATGCCCCCTTTTGTGCCTGGGCACGAGTGATAGAAACGTCTAAGGTCGAGGGTGTGCTATTGCGACTAAGGGTAAAACAACATGTTTATATCGACGTGATTATAAATGTTGCTTACATCATACACTTTACTTAATGCAATTGGCTGTTGCTTGGAACTTAATACCGATGGGTGACATGCTGGATAGCGATCCCTAGGTGGACTTTTTAGACAAAGATGCAGTCGGATGGAGGTCTTTGTTCCTTGTTGTGATGCCTACAGGAATATTACCATGAACACTTAGATATAGCTAGATTAATTTTGTGACATAATTCTATCAATTGCCCAGCTGTAATTTGTTTACCCTTCATATGAGTATTTTATTTATTGGAGAGACACCGCTAGTGAACCCATGGCCCTCGGTGAAAGAGCATGGTTGCCCCCATGTGTGGTTTTGGTAATTAATGACAATCCTTAAGGACTAATGTGTGCTTTGAGCTATACTTGTAGGTTTGGTCCATAGCAATGCTTGATCTCCATATGTTGGAGTCAAGGCTAAAAGAAGAAGAGTTTATGTTGATCAAGGCTAAGTGCAAGTTGATCAACACACAAGGCTAGGGATGTACCATGAGGGATCGTATGATCCCATGGTATGGTAAGCAATTGTCAATATAGCCCTGTGATCTAACCCATGATCTATGTGCTTGTATCTCTATGTGTGGTTAGGCTTTTCTCCATGAGCTTGCAACGAAAGAGACATCCTATGTAGCCCATGGAGGATGGAATCACGTGGTGATCGTCATCAAGATAAAGGCCAAGTGAAGATTTGTCGAAGAGTGCCTCTCCCATCTTGGTGTATGGGGGAGCACGTTGCGAGTCTTCACCAAGCGGAGCGCAATCAAGAAAGGTGGTCCAACTTGAGAAGGTCAAGATCGTCATCAACAAGCTCAAGTGGATTATGCGCAAGGCAAAGGTATGATCTTGATATGTTTTCTATTTTACCGGTCTCATGATGTTAGTTGAGAGATCAAGTTATAGGATAGATAGCCGTACTATCAAGAGGGGCTCTCGAGCGAGTATCTTGATCATATCGTCGTAGAGAGCTCAAACCTTTGCATCCTTGGCATCATCTTTATTGGTTCTTATTTGGCTCTTATCGTGGTGTGGTCTTGGTGCTTGTCGTGCTTGTCATGACAAGGCCAAGTTCACTGAAAACGGATTTCGTATGCATCTTCTCTTGCGTTTTCGGTTTTGGAGATTTTGCCGGTCCATCCGTGCGGAAGGTTTCACTCTTCCATTTATTAGCAAAATCTCCCTTGCTTGGTTTCAATATTTATGCTTTTTGTTGGGCAGCTCTTTTCATCCTTTTTCCAACAAAATTGGATTTACCTCGATCGGAGTTTCCTAGCAAAAGTTATTCAGTTTCAGGGTTTTGCTGTTTTTCTCTGTGCAGCGGTAGTACCGCCGCCTCCGGCGGCAGTACCGCCAGCAGTGCCGCCAGCACCACCGCCAAGGAGGTGCTCTGTTAGCCCTCAGCGGCAGTACCGCCGCCTCTGGCGGTAGTACCGCTCCTGAGGACTTTGAGCCCTCTCCTGGGCTGTGCAGCACCGCCAGCAGTGCCGCCAGCACTACCGCCAGGGAGGTGCTCTGTTAGCCCTCAGCGGCAGTACCGCCGCCTCTGGCGGTAGTACCGCTGCTGGGGACTTTGAGCCCTCCCCTGGGCTGTGCAGCACCGCCGGCAGTGCCGCCAACACTGCCGCCTTTTAGCCCCTCTGTTGCGCGCCAGTGCGGGCTCGTTTGCTAGCCGTTGGTTGGCTGAAACGCGTGGGGTTGTAGAACCGCCAACCCCGGCGGTAGTACCGCCCCTGCGCGAGTCTGCCCCCAACGGTTGGATTTCGGGGCAACCTATTTAAGGGGCCTTCTTCCCCAATGGTTGCCCAACTCTTTGCACTCTCTCTCTCTCCTCCATTGTTGACCTTTTGAGAGCTTGCTTCCTCTCCATCCCTCCATGATTGTTGCCTCCTTTTAGAGAGACAGAGAGAGGAGATTTAGATCTACCATTTCACGAAGCCATCTCTCCTCTAAGTGAGGGGAACCCTTTAGATCTTGATCTTGGAGTTCCTTTGTGTTCCTCCTTTGTTCTTCCTCTCAAATCCCTCCCTAGCATTAGTTGCTTTGGTTGGATTTCGGAGAGAAGGACTTGACCACTTAGTGTGTTCTTGCCATTGAATTTGGTGCATCGGTTTGAGTTCCCACGGTGATACGTGGGATTGAAGTTCGAGAAGCTTGTTACTCTTGGGTGCATAGGGCTCCCAAGAGCTTGTGCCTCTTGGGTGCATTGTGCACCCTAGACGGTTGTGTGTGCTACGGGAGCCTCCTATTGTGTGGAGGTAGGCTCGGACAAATTGTATGGGTTTGGTCAACGCCCTCGAGAAGACCTCATTGTACGGGTTTGGTCAACGCCCTCAAGACGACCTCATAGTGGATGAGCTAATCCCCCATCGGGTATTCCTCACGGGAGGAGCTCACGGAGAATAGGGTGAGCACGCAGGAGCTTGTAGGAGGGCCAAGGAGCCTCCACACCTCTCCAACGTAGACGTACTTCCATTGGGAAGGAACTACGAGAAACAAACCTCCGTCTCCACTTGTTTCGGTTATCTCTATAACCAAACCCCTTTACTTATGCATTTACCATGTGATTGCCATCGAGCTTGAAGTACTATATATCTTGCTATCCTTGTTGTTTAACTTGCCTAGCATAGGTTGTTGGTGCACATAGGTGAACCTAGTATATTAGGTTTTGGGCTTGATAAATTAGACGATAGTTTTATTCCGCATTTATTCAAGCCTAAACGTAAAAGTTTTAAATCGCCTATTCACCCCCCCTCTAGGCGACATCTCGTTCTTTCAATTGGTATCAGAGCAAGGTCTCTCCTTGTTAGGCTTAACCGCCTAGAGAGCAAAGATGTCGGTTAGTAAATTAGTGCACGATCCCACTTTTATATTCGATGGCACAAATTATGATGTTTGGAAAATTCGCATGCTTAATCTTTTTAGGGACATAAGTCCAAATATAGAGAGAATTTAGATATGGGATTTCCTCCTCCAAAGGACTCCCAAAAGTTGTCTTTAGAGGATGAGGAAACCTCTTATCTTGATTCTCTAGTATCTAATGCAATTGTCCATGTTTTAATTGATGTAGTTCTTGGGTCAATCATGCCTTATGGAAATGCTCATGAGCTATGGACAATGCTTGAAGATAAATATGGCAAGTCCATGGCTATCGAGGATGATTGTTTCCCCTCCACCTCCGGACGTGATGAGTTCTCAACCTCGTCTACCTCGACCTACATGTGGTAAGCCACAAACTAATGACATGGTGAGTAGTGATGGTCATTGCAATGTTTATAGTGAGTTCACTATTGATGATCCTTTGTCTCTATCTCATTGCAATGCTTCATCTAAGGACTTAAAACTTCTAGCACTATAAATGCCTTACATGCTTGTGTTTATAGTCCTTGCATATCATCTAGAAATTGCATGAATAAATCTCATGATGATATGCAAGCTATATCTTGTTGCCATGATCAAAATGCTTGTGTTTTCTCTAGTCCTTGTGTTCCTAACAATGTAGAGGAAATCCAACTCTTTATGAAACAAGATATGAATCTAAGTGATGCATCAACTAATGGTTATTCTTCATCAACTATTTTTTTGCCTTATGGCTAAATCCTCAAGTAATGATGATGATAATGATAATGATGCTCTCTTAGATAAGATGAAAAATGTTGTCCTTCATGCTCTTCGTAAAAATGATAATTCTTCCTCTACTTTTTTAAACATCATGTCTATTGTTGATGAAAGTAAAAATATTATTGATGAGTATGAAGACACCATTGAGAAATTGGAAGCTCGTGAGCGTGATTATGCCAATGAGATTGCGGACTTCTCTATTGCTCTTGAAGAAGAGCAAGGTCGTAGGTCGACCCTTGAGGAAACTCTTGTGGATCTTGAGGAGTCTAATAATCTAGATATGTCTAAATTAAGAAAAGAACATGATCATGCTCATGTTCTTGCTAAAGTTTAAAAACTAAAAATAGTGAGCTTGTTGTTGAAAATGTTAGACTTCTTGAGGCTAATGAGAAACTAGAAAAGGATCTCAAGTCCTTGGAAAGTTCTTTCGCAAGTCTCAATAAGTCTCATGATAAAATTCAAGCTCAAATTCTAAAAGAGCTTCCTTCTTGTTCTCCCATTGCCATTAATGATGATGCTTGTGCTACTAACTCTACTTTTTGTGAAGCATCCATTCTAAGGGAGAATGTTGTGCTAAGGGCTCAACTTGATTTGCTAACTAGCAATTATGGGAAATTGGAAGAAAGTCATTGTCGTGGGGTTACTCTTTGACTACCCCACGGTGGTGATACCTGGGTCACGCCAAGTCCATCAACCCTATGGCGAGGGCTCAAGGAAGGCCCAAGGAGGACGACGTGCGGCCCAAGATAGTCCACGTTAGGTCATCAGCTTCGTTCATCCTGTAAGTGCCATCGGCACCGTTCACCCGAGACCTAGCCTATCATATAAAGGCTAGGAGGGTCCCTCGTCTAGGGTAACGCCAACGCATACGCTCACGCTCATAGCCGCCATCTCAAACCCTAGCGAGATTGCCATCTCGCCATTGTAGCCACACTCAACATCAATACCAAACAAGCAGGAAGTAGGGTTTTATCCTCCGGGAGCCTGAACCTGGGTAAACGCCTCGCCTGTTAGCCGTCGTGATCACCAGCGCTCATCTCTCTCCCCCTCAATCAACTCGGGGTACTCGACCCAGGGATTGACCAGTACTGGAGGAGTCGTGAGGGTTTTCTTGAGGTTGTCGAACGCGTCTTGCGCTTCCTCTGTCCACTCGAATTTATCCGCGCACCAGTTAGTATGTGGTTCGAGTGGACAGAGGAAGCGCAAGACGCGTTCGACAAGCTCAAGAAAACCCTCACGACTCCTCCAGTGCTGGTCAATCCCTGGGTCGAGTACCCCGGGTTGATTGAGGGGGAGAGAGATGAGCGCTGGTGATCACGACGGCTAACAGGCGAGGCGTTTACCCAGGTTCAGGCTCCCGGAGGATAAAACCCTACTTCCTGCTTGTTTGGTATTGATGTTGAGTGTGGCTACAATGGCGAGATGGCAATCTCGCTAGGGTTTGAGATGGCGGCTATGAGCGCGAGCGTATGTTTTGGCGTTACCCTAGACGAGGGACCCTCCTAGCCTTTATATGATAGGCTAGGTCTCGGGTGAACGGTGCTGATGGCACTTACAGGATGAACGAAGCTGATGACCTAACGTGGACTATCTTGGGCCGCACGTCGTCCTCCTTGGGCCTTACTTGAGCCCTCGCCATAGGGTTGATGGACTTGGCGTGACCCAGGTATCACCACCGTGGGGTAGTCAAAGAGTAACCCCACGACAGTCATAAGAAGCTATCTAGCTCTCATGATGATCTTCTAGTATCCCATGATCGGCTAAAGTTAGCTCATGAGGCTATCACTACCAAGGTAAAATCTAGTGAGCCTCATGTGGACAATGGCACATCCTCTACTAATAATGCTATATTGCCATGTGCTAGTCCTCGTAGTTCATCCACTCACAATGTTGGCACATCATGTGATGAATTACTTTCCTTGCCTTGTTGCTCTAACAATGATGCATCTACCTCCTCTAGTTCTTGTGTTATCACTAACCATGTAGAGGAAAGGAATGAGCTGAAGGCCCAAGCCACTTCCTTGAAGAAAGGCTTGGAAAAGAGTCACAAAGGGAAGTCCACACTTGACAACATGTTGAGTGTGCAACAATCCCCTAATGACAGGAGTGGACTTGGACTCAACTCCAATGCCAAGATCAAGTCCAAGACCGACAAGAAGAAGGGCCAAGAACAAGTCGAGAATACGGCCAAGATTACTTGCTTCAAGTGCAAGATTGAAGGGCACCACGTTAGATCTTTCCCAATGAAGAAGAAGGCTCTTAGTGAGAAGCAACTAGGGAAGCGGCCTCTTGTTCAATCTCATGCTCAACCACGAGTTGAACAACGGCCACCTCCTAAGAAGACTCAAGTCAATGCTCCTCAAGTTGAGAAGCCTATCAAGAAGAAAGAGAAGAGTCGGTGTTGCTATCTATGCCGTGGGAAGGGGCATTTGGCTTCTTCATGCACCAATGGTACCCTATCCAACCCTATCATAATTGATGATGTTTATTCTCTTATGAAGGATAGGGTTGGCAATGTGCTTGCCAAATATGTGGGAACTCAAAGTGGTGTCAAGAAAAGAACCATTTGGGTACCCAAACCTATTGTGACTAACATCTTAGGACCCAACTTTGTTGGGGACCAACAAGCTCAAACTTTATCAATAGGTTGTGTTGGATGACATTGGAGACTTGGCTATTTTATGAAGAATTAAGGGATCTTCATGGTTATATTTCCTCAAGCCAAGTCTATTGGATTATCACATATCTATCTTATACCCAATGTTTATCCTTGCAGTAACTTGTACTTAACTCATTTACATTGAAAGTTACTTTCCTCCTTGCATGTGTTAGTTTTGTTCCTAGCATGTGTTTGTACATGTTGTGCTTCTTTCTTACTTATCTTGAGAAATCAAGTATGTGTATGTTAGTTGTGTATCATGTATGTGTAAACTTTGTGTTGAGCCTTTTATTGGATCTTGTGTGGATTTTATTTGGCTCTTTTGGGAGATTAATGGACTATACCAATTTTCGGTGAGTGACTTGCTTTGTGCACTTCACAATCCCAAATATGTGTATTCATGATGTACACCACATAGTATTTATACAACAAGATTATCTAGTCTCTATGTTGAAAGGACAAACGATGTTGCCTAGAGGGCGGGGGGTGAATAGGCGATTAAAACTTTTCCGATTTAAGGCTTGATAATTGCGGAATAAAACTAGGTGTTTAAATTAACAAGCCAACAACCTAAATAAACTAGGCTCACCTATGTCAACCAACAACTTATGCTAAGCAAGGCAAGCAACAAGGTGAAAACAAAATATAAAAGTTCTAGCACGAAGGCTATCACAATGTAAATTGCATAACTAAAGAGCTCGGGTATAGAGATAACCGAGGCACGCGGAGACGAGGATGTATTCCCGAGTTCCTCCTTGTTAAGGGAGTACGTCTCGTTGGAGGGGTGTGAGCTCGCCACAAAAGGCCTACTCAAGATGCCACAAAAGGCCTCACCCTATTCTCCGATTAACCTCAACCCAAGGGTTAGGTTCACCTTCCACTATCGGAATCCTTCAAGGCGGAATCCGGAGCCTTTACAACGATCTTGGGGCACACACCCACAACTCAATCGGGGGCTCCCAAACCTTGCCCGAAGCTTTACAACTCGAAATCTTCGCGACACCACCAACCGCCTAGGGTACACAATGCACCCAAGAGGCACAAGCTCTTGGGAACACAATGCACCCAAGAGTAACAAGCTTCTCGACCTTCAATCCCACGTATCACCGTGGGGAACTCAAACCTATGCAACAAATGCAAAAGGCAAGACCACACAAGGTGGTCAAGTCCTTCACTCCCAAATCCAACCAAAGCAACTAATGCTAGGGAGGGATTTGAGAGGAAGAACAAAGAGGAGAACCACAAAAGAACTCCAAGAACTAGATCCACTAGGTTCCCCTCACTTAGAGGAGAAATTGATTGGTGGAAATGTAGATCTAGGTCTCCTCTCTTGTTTTCCTAAAGATGGGCAAGAATCATTGGAGGGATTGAGAGAGGGCAAGGTTTTCCAAGGTCAACAATGGTGGGAGAGAGAGGGAAATTCGTGCTGCTGAAAAACCTTTTTCCACTTGGGGAAGAAGGGGCCTTTTATAGGTCCCCACAAAAACTAGCCGTTGGACCCTGCCCAGACCGGAGACTCCGGTGTAAGTGGGCCGAAGACTCCGCCCCAACTCCGGTCTTCCTCCAGACAGGGCATCTGAGGCGCGCCACACTTTGGGTCATCGGGACAGACCGGAGATTCCGGTCTAGAGGGGCCGGAGACTCCGGTCAGACCGGAGACTCCGGTAACCTTCCGGTGTCCCTCCGGACTGGAGTCCAGTGCCGCACGATAGCTTGGCAAAGAGCAGAGAAAAACTTGAGGCCGGAGATTCCGGGTCCTGTGGACCAGAGACTCCGGACCATCTCCGGTGTACCTCTGGACCCCTTTCCAGAGCCGCACCACAAGAAGGTCACTTGGCAATGAAAAACAATGGACCGGAGTGTCCGGGTCCTTTGGGCCGGAGACTCCGGACCATCTCCGGTGTTCTTCCGGGCCAGATTCAAACAGTAAAACCTGAACTGTCATAACTTTTGCAAATGAAATCCGAATCGAGTGAATCCAATTTTGTTGGAAAGAGGACGACAAGCGCTTACCCTACAAAAACTGAAAAATATGAAAACAAGCAAGGGAGATTGTGCAAAGGGTTGGAAGGGTGAAACCTTCCACACGGATGAACCGGCAAAATCTCCAACATCGAAAATGCAAAAGAAGACCCATGCGAAAATTGTTTTCGGTGAACTTGGCCTTGTCATGACAAGCACGACAAGCACCAAGACCACACCACGATAAGAGCCAAATAAGATCCAATAAAGATGATTGCAAGGATGTAAAGGTTTGAGCTCTCCACGAACGATACGATCAAGATACTCGGTCGAGAGCCCCTCTTGATAGTATGGTTAACTATCCTATAATCCGGTCTCTCACTAACATCATGAGACCGGTAAAATAGAAACCCTATCAAGATCATACCTTTGCCTTGCGCATAATCCACATGAGGTCGAAGATGACGATCTTCATCTCCTCAAGACGAACCACCTTTCTTGATTGCGCTTCGCATGGTGAAGACTCGCTAATAGCTCCCCCATAGACCATGATGGGAGAGGCACTCTTCGGCATACTTCACTTGGACTTGAGTGTTGATCAACCCGCACTTAGCCTTGATCAACATATAATCTTCTTCCCTTAGCCTTGACTCCAACATATGGAGATCAAGCAATGCTTATGGACACACCTACAAGTATAGCTCAATACAAACATTAGTCCATAGAGATTGTCATTAATTACCAAAACCACACATGGGGGCAACCATGCACTTTCAATCTCCCCCATTTTGGTAATTGATGACAATCCCTTTTAAGAGGGTTTATATAATGAATAAAGATCCTTGCAAGACAAACAAGCAAGGATGCAAGTGCATTAAAGGCAAATGCAACAAAAGTATAAAACCCGAATTCCCTTAAACCCTCTAAACATCTCCCCCATTGGCATCGATTGCCAAAATGGGAAGAAAAATTTAGAGAGCCAATATAATATGAGTTCCTCCATAAAGTGTGCATTTTTCAAGATATGAGTGGAATCAAATGCACATATCCAATGATGAATACTTAGAGGAAATCAAACTATATTGAGGATCCAAAGATTGCAAAAAGATGAAATCATTCTAAACATCTCCACAAAGGACAAAAGCAATCGAGAAGATCCAAACCGAAAGTTCTAAATAATGGAGAAGCTCCCCAATGTTCATGCGCTATTGTGGAGTGCACAAATATGGAATCCTCACTCCCTCAAAATCATCTAGAACACACAACAAGTGCAAGGGTGTAAAAACTAAAGCAAAACAAAGCAGTTGCACCAAAGATGTGGTTGAGCCATAAGGAGATACCAATTTTCAAAGATTCAACCATAAGATAGGCCCAACCAAGATAAAAGAAGATCGTTAGAAAGAAGAGATGTTCGCAAGCTTAAGGATACCAATTGGAAAGTGAAATCAATTGAAAAAAGCCAAAAGCTTGTGAAAGCACCTAGCCAATAAGAATCAACATACTCACCATGGTAAGCATGAGGTAAAAGATCCTCAACAAATACATGAGTGTGCAAAGATGCAAATAAAATTAAGATACGCACTCATGAAGCAAATTTGGATCCACCAAAGAATTATAGATAAAAATCAAGGTAGCTAAAAAGAAATAGGATACCAACTAAAGGGACCTCTCTCATATGTATAGGTTTCTAAGTAGACAAATCGTTGATGATTTACATCCACAAAGAAACATGTACATACAAAATGGTTAGAGAAAAAGAGAACAAGGTATCCAAAAGGAAGTCATAAATATACAAACTATATTGTCGCTTAAAAGCATAGCACATAGCTCAAATTTATCTCATTGTATATAAATGAACTTCAAAAATATCAAAGACATCACACATATCACTAAGGGAACAAGAGATAGTGAAGATGCTTTGAGATAGGCAACAAGTATCACAAAGAAATAATACCAATTGAAGAAAAGGTTTTTGCACTTTCATCACAAATATCACAAAGATATACCAAGTGAAAGAAAAAGGCCAAAACCACAACAATTGCACATAAAAGCTTTCCTGCCAAGAAGCAACCTACACAAGGTTGAGACTAGAAAAGTATGCATGAGTTAGATACTTGTTACCGAGATACATTTACGATGAAGAAGATGAGAGTTTGTTTATCATCAAAGCTTGACTCCAATAATCACATGGTGAGAACACCTTCATTATGAATGAGGCAAGCATCCAATGCATCTCCATTATACCTAAAACAAAATTCAAGTACAAAATGGTTCCCAAACTCATTGGGTCCCATAGTAGTTAGATAAACTACAATGTATAGGAAACACTCCACATAAATATGTGCATATAGATATGAAATTGAATTTCATGCACATCTTAGCCGATTTAGGATTCGGTGGAGTATCCCCTATATATTGGAACTAGAAAGACAAACATGCCATATAATATATATATTAGTGAATATACATGCAAAGTCTTTCAAGAACCAAACGAGATACAATTTGGACGAAAACACCAAGTAAACCAAGAAGAGAGCACACCAAAGTGTGACACAAAAAGGTTGTCCAAATTATATCAAAATCCAAATCAACACATGATTGAGGAAAAATCAAATCAACATATGATTGATTCCAAAACACATCAACACATGAAGTGTGATATCAATAGGAATCGAATCAAAACAACACATGATCGATAAGACAACAATTGAAAATAGGATACCAACTAAGAGAAAAGATACCAAGAAGAGGATAATACTTGACCGGAATCAAGTAAAGTAAAATAAAGAAACAAGGTATCAAAA
This sequence comes from Puccinellia tenuiflora, assembly GCA_012064385.1. Lineage (NCBI taxonomy): Eukaryota > Viridiplantae > Streptophyta > Magnoliopsida > Poales > Poaceae > Puccinellia > Puccinellia tenuiflora. Next base: position 22,099 of record QRDG01000560.1, on the reverse strand, counting down.
CTCTCACAATAAGTATCCATTGAAACAAATATCTATGGATGAGATATCAAATTCCAATTAATACCAATTGAAGGTATCAAAACAAAGCCAAATAGCATAGAAGATAAAATATGATAAAGCTCAAAAGGCATTTCTCATTCATGAAGATAAAACACAAAACGAGGAATGAGAAAGCAACTCCCTAGAGAGAGCAAGGTTAGAACAAAAAAAACCAAACACTCACTACACTTTTTATGATTGCACAAAGCATCATGGAAAAAGGTTTGTCTTCCATAAACACATAAGATAGAAATCAAATGCCAATTGAAAGGATCAAATATAGATAGGATAGTGTTCTAAATAAAAAGGAATGCTCCCCCAAGATTCATGCATTATTTTGATATTTGCATTTGAATACAAAATGCACACACAAGGGATCATTACTCTCCATATGTTATTTACAACACTAAACTATATCAATTGAAAAATAGGATCCATGCAAGAGGCAAGGAAGACAACGGGAGTCAAAATAAATATTTTGGCAAGAGATGGGGCAAATAAAAACCAATGCCAATGTAAGGATAATCAAAAATATACCACCACAAACATAAATATGGATTGTCCAAGGGCAATGACCATTTGGAATTATTTTCCCGGTGATAGTGGTATCCAAGAATATCCTCACAAGATAAATCATATGACAAGAGATAAGAGATAAGACACCATATTTTAATAAAGTTTGTTGGTAGTTTCAACTATTCAAACCAACCAGCAAGGCCATGGTTAGAATAATATGGAACAAGTGGTTTCTCAAATAATATATGGAAATGCATATTAGAGAAAAACCACACCAAGCAAACTCACCCAAAAAAGAGCCAAAGGATAACCAAAATGGAAATTGGAACTTGTTCGAGCCAACATGCCACATAGGAATAAGATAATTTGCAATATCAACTCCAAGTGGCACAACCTCAAATGTTCACATTTCCTAGGATTGTAATATGCACATAGCTTATTACTCCCCCATAATGTGATAAACCATTCATTTTTTTAAACAAGAGCCAAATAAAAACCAACTAGAGAAATTAATGGACAAATTAGAATTTGAATTTCTCATGAATATGACATACCACATAGAGACTAGATAATTTTGCTATATCAATACTATGTGGTGTGCATCATGAATACACATTTTAGAATTGTGAAGTGCACGAAGCACATCACTCCCCCAAAATGGGATAGTCCATTAATATCTCAAAAGAACCAAATGAAATCCACACAAGATCCAATAAGGCTCAACACACAAGTTACACATACATGATACACAACTAACATACACAACCTTGAATAACAAGATAAGTAAGAAAGTAGCATATCACATACAAACACATGCTAGGAACAAAACTAACACATGTAGGAGAGCAAGCAACTTTCAATGTATATATGATTTAAATACAAGTTACCGCAAGGAGGAGCATTGGATATGAGATAGAACAATATGATTCAAATGGCTTGGCTTGAGGAAATATAATCATGAAGATCCCTTGATTCTTCAAATGATAGCCAATTCTACAATGTCCTCCAATACACCTATTGATCAAGTTGAAGCTTGTTGGTCCCCAACCAAGTTGGGTCCTAAGAGGTTAGTCACAATAGGCTTGGCAACCCAAATGGTTCTTTTCTTGACACCACTTTGAGTTCCCACATATTTGGCAAACACATTGCCAACCCTATCCTTCCCAAGAGAGTAAACATCATCAATTAAGATGGGGTTGGATAGGTTACCAATGGTGCACGAAGAAGCAAAGTGACCCTTGCGATGGCAAAGGTAGCAACATCGACTCTTTTCTTTCTTCTTAATAGGCTCCTCAACTTGAGGAGCATTGACTTGAGTCTTCTTAGGAGGTGGCCTTTGTTCAACTCATGGTGGAGCATGAGATTGAACAAGAGGTCGCTTCCCTAGTTGCTTCTCACTAAGAGGCTTCTTCTTCATTGGGCAATTCCTAACATGGTGCCCTTCAATCTTGCACTTGAAGCAAGTAATCTTGGCCGAATTCTTGACTTGTTCTTGGCCCTTCTTCTTCTTCTCAACCTTGGACCTGTTCTTGTTGTTGGAGTTGAATCCAAGTCCACTCTTGTCATTGGGGGATTGTTGCACACTCAACATGTTGTCAAGTGCAGTCTTCCCTTCAATACGCTTTTCCAAGCCTTTCTTCATAGAATTGGCTTGGGCCTTGAGCTCTCCTCTTTTCTCTACATGGTTAGTGACAACACAAGTACTAGAGGAGGTAGATGCATCATTGTTAGAGCAACAAGGCAAGGAAAGCAATTCATCACATGATGTACCAACATTATGAGTGGATGAACTACTAGGACTAGCACTTGGCAATATAGCATTTTTAGTTAAAGTTGTGCCATTGTCCACATGAGGCTCACTAGATGTAACCTTGGTAGTGATGGCCTCAAGAGCTAACCTTAGCTTAGTATGGGAAGATAGAACATCCTCATTAGAGCTAGAAGGCTTTTCATGAATTTTTTCCAATTTCCCATACTTGCTAATTAGCAACTCAAGTTGAGCCTTTTCCTCAACATTCTCCTTCAAAATTGATGCTTCACAAGAAATGGAGTTAGTAGCACAAGCATCATTGACATTAGTAATGGAAGAAGAAAACTTGGCAAGCTCTTCCTTAAAGCTAGCATTTTCCTTTTTCGTGACTTTATATTTAGCAATTGCATGGTCACGTTCTTTAATGAGTTTAGCAATTATTTCATTATGAGACTCCTCAATAGATTCGAGTTTCTCCTCAAGAGAAACCCGAGTCTCATGCTCTTCCTCAAGGGCATACTCAAAAGATGCTTTTTCATCCACATCCTCTCTTTCAATCCTTCCTTTTTCTACAAGGCTTGCTTCCAAAGCCTTAATAGTAAGCCCACACTCAATTAGGGTTTCCATAATTTCAAAGAGGATAGCATGAGCATTTTTATTTTTAGGAAGGGCATTTAGAACCATGAGACCTTTCTCATGAAAGGAAGCATCATCATCATCTTCATCATTGTCATTATTTTCATCATCATCACCACTAGAAGATTTAGCCATAAGGCAAAAGGTTGTTGATGGAGATGAACAATTAATTAAGGAACTACTCAAGTTCACATCTTGTTCCATTGAAAATTGAGTTTCCTCTACATTATTAATAATACAAGGATTAGAGGGAACACAAGCATTTTTATCATGGCAACAAGATAAAGCAAGCATATCATCAAGAGATTTATCCAAGTAATTTTTGGATGATATGCACTGACTATCAACACTAGCATGTATGACATTTATAGTGCTATATGTGTTTAGATCCAAAGATGAGGCATTGCAACAAGATAGAGATAAAAGATCATCAACAATGAGCTCACTATCATTATTGCACAACCTATCACTACTCACCATCACATTAGTTTGTGGCTTACCACATTTTGGTGAAGTAGACGAAGTTGAGAACTCATTACGCCCGGAGGTGGAGGGAGAACAATCATCCTCAATAGTCATGGACTTGCCGTATTTATCTTGAAGCTTTGTCCACAATTCATGAGCGTTCCGGAGAGGCATGATTTACTCAAAAACTACAACACTCAAAAATTCGCAAACTCATTAGAAGCTAGAGCATCTAGATATAAGTTTTTCTCATCCTCTAAAGTCATACTTTCGTAATCCTTTGGAGGAGAAAAACCTATATCTAAGTGACTAAGCATATGAGTTTTCCAAACAATAATTTTTTTTGCCATCGAATATAAAAGTGGGATCATGCACTAATTATCTAAACGACATCTTTACTCTCTAGGCGGTAAAGCCCAAAAAGAGAGCCGAGGCTCTGATACCAATTGAAAGGACAAACGATGTCGCCTAGGGGGGGGGTGAATAGGCGATTAAAACTTTTCCGGTTTAAGGCTTGATAATTGCGTAATAAAACTAGGTGTTTAAATTAACAAGCCAACAACCTAAATAAACTAGGCTCACCTATGTGCACCAACAACTTATGGTAAGCAAGGCAACCAACAAGGTGAAAGCAAAATATAAAACTTCAAGCACGAAGGCTATCACAATATAAATTGCATAAGTAAAGAGCTCGGGTATAGAGATAACCGAGGCACGCGGAGACGAGGATGTATTCCCGAGTTCCTCCTTGTTAAGGGAGTACGTCTCGTTGGAGGGGTGTGAGCTCGCCACAAAAGGCCTACTCAAGATGCCACAAAAGGCCTCACCCTATTTTACGATGAACCTCAACCCAAGGGTTAGGTTCACCTTCCACTATCGAAATCCTTCAAGGCGGAATCCGGAGCATTTACAACGAACATGGGGCACACACCCACAACTCAATCGGGTGCTCCCAAACCTTGCCCGAAGCTTCACAACTTGAAGTCTTCGCGACACCACCAACCGTCTAGGGTACACAATGCACCCATGAGGCACGAGCTCTTAGGAACACAATGCACCCAAGAGTAACAAGCTTCTCGACCTTCAATCCCACGTATCACCGTGGGGAACTCAAACCTATGCACCAAATGCAAAAGGCAAGACCACATAAGGTGGTCAAGTCCTTCACTCCAAAATCCAACCAAAGTAACTAATGCTAGGGAGGGATTTGAGAGGAAGAACAAAGAGGAGAACCACAAAAGAACTCCAAGAACTAGATGCACTATGTTCCCCTCACTTAGAGGAGAAATTGATTGGTGGAAATGTAGATCTAGGTCTCCTCTCTTGTTTTCCTAAAGATGGGCAAGAATCATTGGACGGATTGAGAGAGGGCAAGGTTTTCCAAGGTCAACAATGGTGGGAGAGAGAGAGAAATTCGTGCTGCTGAAAAACCTTTTTCCACTTGAGGAAGAAGGGGGCCTTTTATAGGTCCCCACAAAAACTAGCCGTTGGACCCTGCCCAGACCGGAGACTCTGGTGTAAGTGGGCCGGAGACTCCGGTGTAGGCTAGAGACTCCGCCCCAACTCTGGTCTTCCTCCGGACAGGGCATCCGAGGCGCGCCACACTTTGGGTCATCGGGACAGACCGGAGATTCCGGTCTAGAGGGGCCGGAGACTCCGGTAACCTTCCGGTGTCCCTCCGGACTGGAGTCCAGTGCTGCACCATAGCTTGGAAAAGAGCAAAGAAAAACTTGAGGCCGGAGATTCCGGGTCCTGTGGACCGGAGACTTCGGCGGACCGGAGACTCCGGACCATCTCCGGTGTACCTCCGGACCCCTATCCAGAGCCGCACCACAAGAAGGTCACTTGGCAATGAAAAACAATGGACCAGAGTGTCCGGATCCTTTGGGCCGGAGACTCCGGAGGGACCGGAGACTCCGGACCATCTCCGGTGTTCTTCCGGGCCAGATTCAAACAGTAAAACCTGAACTGTCATAACTTTTGCAAATGAAGTCCGAATCGAGTGAATCCAATTTTGTTGGAAAGAGGACGACAAGCGCTTGTCCTACAAAAAATAAAAATATGAAAACAAGCAAGGGAGATTGTGCAAAGGGTTGGAAGGGTGAAACCTTCCACACGGATGAACCGGCAAAATCTCCAACATCGAAAATGCAAAAGAAGACCCATGCGAAAACTATTTTCGGTGAACTTGGCCTTGTCTCGACAAGCACCAAGACCACACCACGATAAGAGACAAATAAGATCGAATAAAGATGATTGCAAGGATTCAAAGGTTTGAGCTCTCCATGAACGATACGATCAAGATACTCGGTCGAGAGCCCCTCTTGATAGTATGGTTAACTATCCTATAATCCGGTCTCTCACTAACATCATGAGACCGGTAAAATAGAAGCCCTATCAAGATCATACCTTTGCCTTGCGCATAATCCACATGAGGTCGAAGATGACGATCTTCATCTCCTCAAGACGAACCACCTTTCTTGATTGCGCTTCACATGGTGAAGACTCGCTAATAGCTCCCCCATAGACCATGATGGGAGAGGCACTCTTCGGCATACTTCACTTGGACTTGAGTGTTGATCAACCCGCACTTAGCCTTGATCAACATATAATCTTCTTCCCTTAGCCTTGACTCCAACATATGGAGATCAAGCAATGCTTATGGACACACCTACAAGTATAGCTCAATACAAACATTAGTCCATAGAGATTGTCATTAATTACCAAAACCACACATGGGGCAACCATGCACTTTCATATATGGTATGTATCATTCATGAGAAATTCACATTCTATAATGTCCATTAATTTCTCTAGTTGGTTTTTACCTACCTCTTGCTTAGAAAAAATTGATTATCACGTTATGGGGGAGTAATAAGCTATGTGCATATTACAATCCTAGAAAACATGAACATTTGAGGTTTTGCCACTTGGATTGATATTGTAAATTATCCTATTCCTATGTGGCATGTTAGCTCGAACAAGTTCCAATTTTATTGAGTGCTTCTATTTGGTTTTCTTTTGGATCTTGTTTGCATGAGTTTTGCTTGGTGTGGTTTTCCTCAAATATGTATTTCCATATGCTATTTGAGAAATCATTCGCTCCACATTATTTTAACCATGGCTTTGCCGGTTGGTTCGAATAGTTGTAGCTACCAACAAACTCTATCAAATATGGCGTTGTTTTAATTCTTATGTCTTGCCATATGATTTATCTTGTGAGGATATTCTTGGATATCTCTATCACCGGGAAAATACTTCCTTTTACTCATTGTCCTTGGACAATTGATATTCATGTTCGTGGTAGAATATTTGTGATTATCCTTCGTTGGCCTTTGCTCTTATTTGCCTTATCTCTTGCCAAGTATTTATTTTGCATTGACTCCCTTTGTCTTCCTTGCCTCTTGTGGATCTTTATGTCTTATTGATCTTGTTAGTGCTTTAAATGGCATATGAGGAGTAATTAACCCTTGTGTGTGCGTTTTGTATTCAAATGCAAATCCTAAAGATAATGCACGAATCTTGGGGGAGCTTTTCTTTATTATTTAGAACACTATCTTATCAATTGACATTTGATCTTTTCAATTGGCATTTAATTTCTTTCCTTGGTGTTTATGGAAGACAAACCTTTTCCTTTTGTGCTTTGTGCCATCATGAAAAGTGTAAAGAGTGCTTGGTTTATTTGTTGTAACCTTACTTTTTTCGGATTTTGCTTCCTCATTTCTTGGTTTGTGTCTTATCTTCTTAAATGAGAAAACCCAATGAGCAGTTACCTTTTTATCTTATCTTCTATGCTCATTGATCTTGCTTAGGTACCTTCAATTGTATCTATTGAAATTTTATATCTCATCCATAGATATTTGTTTCAATTGGTATCTCTTATGGGAGCTTTGATACCTTGTTTCTTGATTTTATTTTACTTGATGCCTTTCAAGTAATACTCTTCTCTTGGTATCTTTGCCTCTTGCGGGTATCTTATTTTCAATTGGCGTCTTATCTCTTATGTGTTGTTTGATTTGATTTCTATTGATACCTCACTTCATGTGTTGATGTGTTGGAATCAATCATTGGTTGTTTTGATTTTTCCTTGATCATGTGTTGATTTGGATTTTGCTATAATTTGGACAACCTTTTCGTGTCGCACCTTGGTGTGCCTACTTTTGGTTTACTTGGTGTTTGTGTCCAAATTATCTTTTTGGTTCTAGAAAGTCTTTGCATGCATATTTATTAATATATATATCTTATGGCATGCTTGTCTTTTTGTTCCAATATATAGGGTATACTCCACCAAATCCTAAATCGGCTAAGATGTGCATGAAATTCAATTTCATATCTATATGCACATATTTATGTGGAGTGTGTCCTATATATTGTATTGTATCTAACTACTATGGGATCCAATGAGTTTGGGAACCATTTTGTACTTGAATTGTGTTTTAGGTATAATGGAGATGCATTGGATGCTTGCCTCATTCATAAGGAAGGTGTTCTCACCATGTGATTATAGGAGTCAAGCTACGATGGCTAACAAACTATCATCTTCTTCATCACCAATGATGTCTCGGTAACAAGTATCTATCCCATGCATACTTTTCTAGTTTCAACCTTGTGTAGGTTGCTTCTTGGCATGAAATGCTTTTATATGCAATTGTTGTGGTTTTGGCCTATTTCCTTCACTTGGTATATTTTTGTGATATTTGTGTTGAAATTGCAAAAACCTTTCCTTCAATTGATACCCTCTTTGTGATACTTGTTGCCTTATCTCAAAGCGTCTCCACTATCTCTTGTTCCCTTAGTGATATGTGTGATGTCCTTCATCTATATACAATAAGATAAATTTGAGCTATGTGCTATGCTTTTAAGCAATAATCTTATTTGTGTATTTATGACTTCCCTTTGGATACCTTGTTCTCTTCTTCTCTAACCATTTCGTATGTACATGTTTCTTTGTGGGTGTATATCATCAATGATTTATCTACTTAGAAACCTATACATATGAGAGAGGTAACTTTTTCAATTGGTATCCTTTTCTTTTCGAGTCACCTTGATTATTATCTTTGATTCTTTGGTGGCTTCAAAAAGAAATTCGCTCGTGAGTGCTTGTCTTACCTTTATTTGCGCTTTTACGCACTCATGTTTTATTGAAGATCTTTGACTTCATGCTTATCATGGTGAGCATGTTGATTTGTATTGCCTAAATGTTCTCACTAGCTTTTGGCTTTTTCAATTGGTTTTAGTTTCCAATTGGTATCCTTGAGCTTGTGAACATTTTTTTTTAAGATCTTCTTTCTATCTTGGTTGGGCCTCTCTTATGTTGAATCTTTTGATTTGGTATCTTTTTATGGCTCAACCATTTCCTTGGTGAGCACTCTTGCACTTGTTGTGTGTTCTAGATGATTTTGGGGGAGTGAGGATTCCATTTTTGTGCACTCGTCAATAGTGCTTGAACATTGGGGAGCTTCTCTATTCTCATCTAGAACACTCTTTTTGGATCTTTTCGATTGCTTTTATCCCTTTGGGGAGATGTTTAAAAAGGAATGTCATCTTATTTGCAATCTGTAGATCCTCCAATATAGTTTGATTTCCTCTACCTATTCGTCATTGAATATGTGCATTTGATTTCACTCGTATCTTGAGAAATGCACACCATATGGAGGAACGCATATTATATTGGCCTTCTAAATTTTTCCACCCATTTCGGCAATAGATGCCAATGGGGGAGAAGATTAGAGGGTTTAAGGGAATTTGGTTTTATGCTTTTGTTTGGTTCTTAAGCATTTGCTTTTATGCTCTTGCGTGCTTGCTTGTTTGTCTTGCAAGTATGCTTAATTCATTATATAAACACTCTTAAAAAAGGATCGTCATCAATTAGCAAAATGGGTGAGATTGAAAGAGCATCGTTGCCCCCATGTGTGGTTTTGGTAATTAATGACAATCCTTAAGGACTAATGTGTGCTTTGAGCTATACTTGTAGGTTTGGTCCATAGCAATGCTTGTTCTCCATATGTTGGAGTCAAGGCTAAAAGAAGAAGAGTTTATGTTGATCAAGGCTAAGTGCAAGTTGATCAACACACAAGGCTAGGGATGTACCATGAGGGATCGTATGATCCCATGGTATGGTAAGCAATTGTCAATATAGCCCTGTGATCTAACCCATGATCTATGTGCTTGTATCTCTATGTGTGATTAGGCTTTTCTCCGTGAGCATGCAACGAAAGAGATATCCTATGTAGCCCATGGAGGATGGCATCACGTGGTGATCATCTTGGTGTATGGGGGAGCACGTTGCGAGTCTTCACCAAGCGGAGAGCAATCGAGAAAGGTGGTCCAACTTGAGAAGGTCAAGATCGTCATCATCAAGCTCAAGTGGATTCTGCGCAAGGCAAAGGTATGATCTTGATAGGTTTTCTATTTTACCGGTCTCATGATGTTAGTTGATAGACCGGGTTATAGGATAGATAGCCGTACTATCAAGAGGGGTTCTCGAGCGAGTATCTTGATCATATCGTCGTAGAGAGCTCAAACATTTGCATCCTTGGCATCATATTTATTGGTTCTTATTTGGCTCTTATCGTGGTGTGGTCTTGGTGCTTGTCGTGCTTGTCATGACAAGGCCAAGTTCACGGAAAAACGGATTTCGTATGCATCTTCTCTTGCGTTTTTGGTTTTGGAGATTTTGCCAGTCCATCCGTGCGGAAGGTTTCACTCTTCCATTTATTAGAAAAATCTCTCTTGCTTGGTTTCAATATTTATGCTTTTTGTTGGGTAGCCCTTGTCGTCCTCTTTCCAACAAAATTGGATTTACCTCGATCGGAGTTTCCTAGCAAAAGTTATTCAGTTTCAGGGTTTTGCTGTTTTTCTCTGTGCAGCGGTAGTACCGCCGCCTCTGGCGGCAGTACCGCCGGTGGTACCGCCAGCAGTGCCGCCAGCACCACCGCCAGGGAGGTGCTCTGTTAGCCCTCAGCGGCAGTACCGCCGCCTCTGGCGGTAGTACCGCTCCTGAGGACTTTGAGCCCTCTCCTGGGCTGTGCAGCACCGCCAGCAGTGCCGCCAGCACTACCGCCAGGGACATGCTCTGTTAGCCCTCAGCGGCAGTACGGCCGCCTCCGGCGGTAGTACCGCTGCTGGGGACTTTGAGCCCTCCCCTGGGCTGTGCAGCACCGCCGGTAGTGCCGCCAGCACTGCCACCTTTTAGCCCCCCCTGTTGCGCGCCAGCGGCAGTATCGCCGCCTCTGGCGGCAGTACTGCCAGTGCAGGCTCGTTTGCTAGCCGTTGGTCGGCTGAAACGTGTGGGGCGGTAGTACCGCCAACCCCGGCGGTAGTACCGCCCCTGCGCGAGTCTGCCCCCAACGGTTGGATTTCGGGGCAACCTATTTAAGGGGCCTTCTTCCCCAATGGTTGCCCAACTCTTTGCACTCTCTCTCTCCTCCATTGTTGACCTTTTTGAGAGCTTGCTTCCTCTCCATCTCGTGTGACACGTTATCTTCCCAAAAAAAAAATCTTCCCAACATTGATCGTGTTAAAAAGTTATGTGACTAATAATTTTTTGTTAAATCCTAGCCATAAATTTAAGATCCAACTATCACGATAATTTGGATGATGTGGCTTAACGTGGTGCCTCTATTCTAAACCCTTATATTGCTTTTAGTATATAATAGATTATGTTCCTGTTGATTTCATTGTTATGGATATTGAGTGCAATGCTTCTTGTCCTATTATCTTAGGGAGACCTTTTTTAGAACCGTTGGTGCTATTATTGATATGAAAGAGAGAAACATAAGATTTCAGTTTTCTCTTAGAAAAGGGATGTACCACTTCCCTAAAAAGAGAATGAAGCTACCGTTTGAATCAATCATAAGGTCTAGCTATATTCTTGATTTTGCTAAGGCCTCCGAAAAAACTTGATATTTCGCATTGCGCCTAGCTAAAAGGCGTTAAAGAAAAGCGCTAGTTGGGAGGCAACCCAATTTTACTTTCAGTTTGTTTTTACCTTTTTGAGTCATGGAGTTGTTGCTTTTGTAGCAACTTCATTGTATCATTGTTTTTAGTTTTTGTGTGCCAAGAATTAGCCTCTAATGCTTAGAGAGTGCAAAGTTTTATTTTGCTGTCCAGAAACAAATTTTGAGCTCCTGTTGCAGGAAAATTTGAAAAATCCAGGACATTATATTTTTCTGGAAATTTTGACAGTAAGCCTTATACTGTTATCTATATTTCATTAGTTTTAAGTTTTTTTATTTGAGACCCATAAGTACCTCTAAAAAATAGATCTTTACAGACTGTCCAGTTTTGACAGATTCTGCCTTTATTTGTGTTTGCCTCTTTTATTGACGTCATTAGTGGTACTTTTGGATGGAGTGCTACTCTTGAGGCTTAGTAAACAGAATCTAATGCTAAATCAAGTTTGTGCAATTTGTCTTAGTGGAACCCAAGTGAGTTTTGTTTTATTGGGACTAGCCCTCTAATTAGTTTATGCAAAGAGAGTTTTAGGTTCCACGAGAGAAGATGATGAACGAAGTTGAAGGATGGACAAAAGCACAAGCTTGGGGATGTCCCGATGGCACCCCCCCTGAACATTCAAGAAGACTCAAGCATCTAAGCTTGGGGATGCCCAAGGCATCCCCTCTTCTTCATCGACAACCATCAGGTCGTCTCCGTTGAAACTATGTTTTTATCACTTCTCATATTATGTGCTGTTCTTGGAGCGTCATTTTATTTTGCTTTCACTTTGTTTTAGTTTGTTTGCTGGTCATGTACTTTGTTGGATCTTTGCTATCTTGTGTGGGAGAGAGACACGCTCCGCTTTTTCATTAGAATACTCTTATGCTTCGCTTATATTTTGTTGAGTATTCTTAGCTTTATTTTCTTATCAACTCTTGTGCTTCGCTTATATATTTTTAAGAGCTGTTAGTTGCTGTTATTATACTCTCTTTTGCTTCACTTATATTTGTTTAAAGAGTTGTTTGTGGTAGCTTGCTTGATTTGTTGGAATCATAAAAATATCGTGCATGTGGTAGTGGTGTGATGAAAAACTTGTATAGTTGTGTAGATCTTCATGTTTGAATAATTTGAAACTTGCCAATTGTTTTGAGATGTTAAGTTAATTAATGCTTAAACTTGATGGTTATTTAAGCTAAGACTCATTAGTGAAGAACTATCATTAAAGCTTGAATTTATAAAGTTTCGTCATGCTTGTAAGTTTGATAGGCAAGTGTTTTCATCAAATGAAAGTTTGGTTAACAAGGGAGACAGTGTAGAGTTTTTGTGGTTATGCTTAATGAATGTTCTATAGTCATTCTTGTTCCGGTTGCTGGTGCTTGTTTGCTTTGATATCTTTGCTAGCCAAAAACTCTGTACTGAGCGGGAATGCTGCTTGTGCATCCAAACTCCTTGAGCCAAATATCTTTCCAACAGTGTCCACCGTACCTACCTATACATGGTATTTCGTGCCATTCCAAGTAAATTTGTCATGCGCTACCTTTAAAACTTCAAAATACTCCAATTTGTGCCTCTGTTTTTAAGCTCATGAGGAAGTAGTGAGGATGTTTTGTTATATCCTGTGTCAAGCAAGGTCATTTCCCCCTTTCACCTGGTGAGGATGGATTACGTGCTCACTTAAATTTGACGAGAGTTGGCAAGGGTTCCCAGCCCACATAATATAAATTCAACATCATTCATATCTCCTTCACACAATGAACCTGAGAAATCGTTCAAACATTGGATAGTGATAAACAAAGGAGAAAGAGGAATGTACTCGTTCCTCTATGGGAGCCACTCTCACAAGTCTAAAAGCCTTGCTTGGTACGGGGGACTAACGGATTTCTTTGATGTGGCACATTTTATTTCTGTTTAACAAAAATAAAAAGCTCTAGCACATGATTAATCCCTGCTTCCCTCTGCGAAGGGCCTTTCTTTTACTTTATGTTGAGTCAGTTTTCCTCTTCTTTCTATCTACTCAAAGCAAGCTTGCAACACTGACTCTGGGTGCAGTTGATTATATTGCATCTTTTTTCTTAATCATGATTCTTTATGTTGCCTTTATCTATAAGATAAGCATGTTGAAAGTTGAAGCAATGCTGAAACTTGTATCTTCCTTTGTGTTGACTTCAAACACTTTTGACAAGAAGATATTACCTTGAAGACTTTCATGTTATGATCAATCTATAAGCTTTCATGTCTCCAAAGTATTATTCATGAAAGGTTTTACTTGAATGATGCAACTTGTTTATTCATTGTTTGCTTGATTATCAATTATAGACAATTTTTTTGGATCACCGTATTCATATCATAAGCTTTACATTGTTGTTTGATCAAGGTTATGCTAGTAGCATGTCTTATCAAAAATTATTTTTGTTTATCACTTACCTGCTCGAGGATTAGTAGGAGTTAAGCTTGGGGATGTTGATACGTGTCAAACGTATCTCTAATTTTTTATTGTTCCATGCTACTTATATGTCATTGTTACATGTTTTCATTACCTTATTACATCATTTTTAGGCTTTTTGTCGGACTAACCTATTAACAAGATGCCCAGCGCTAGTCCCTGTTTTTGCTGTTTTCTATTTCAGAAAAGTTACTTCAGGAACTATTCTCGGAATTGGACAATAATTTACAAGGATTTTTTATTCGACGAAAGGAAGCCGGAGACCGAAGGGCGACTTGGGGGGCCACCCAGGGGCCAGGGGCGGGCTGTGGCCGCGACCCCACCTGCACCCGCGGGTGGGACCCGCCTCGGCCCCCTCCGACTCCTACAAATACCCTTTGATCTAAAATCATCGGGGGCGACGATTATTTTCCAGAAACACGACCCGACGCCGCCGCCACCTCGAACCCTAGTTCGGGGTGATTCTGAAGCTGCTCCCGGCACGCTACCGGAGGGGAGATCGATCCCGGAGGGCTCTACATCACCATGCCTTCCACCGGGATGAAGTGTGAGTAGTTCCACCTTGGACTACGGGTCCATGGAAGTAGCTAGATGGTTGTCTCTCTCCCTTGTGCTTCATGTTTATGGTCTTGTGAGCAGCCCAACATGATCAAGATCGACTATTTGTAATGCTATATGATGTGTTTGCTGGATCCGATGGATTATAAAGTTATGATCAGATTGTGCATCATTCTTATTTGTTAATTTATGTTCTTGCATGCTCTCCGATGTGTGTAGTTGCTTTGGCCAAGTAATTGCGTGTGTCTCCAAGAGGGAGTATTTATGTTAGATAGTTGGTTAATGCCCCCTTTTGTGCCTGGGCACGAGTGACAGAAACGTCTAAGGACGAGGGTGTGCTGTTGCGACTAAGGGTAAACCAACAATGTTTATGTCTACGTGATTATAAATGTTGCTTACATCATACACTTTACTTAATGCAATTGTCTGTTGCTTGCAACTTAATATCGATGGATGACAGGCTGGATAGCGATCCCTAGGTGGACTTTTTAGACAAAGATGCAGTCGGATGGCGGTCTTTGTTCCTTGTTGTGATGCCTACATGAATATTACCATGAACACTTTGATATAGCTAGATTAAGTTTGTGTCATAATTCTGTCAATTGCCCAGCTGTAATTTGTTTATCCTTCATATGAGTATTTTATTTATTGGAGAGACACTGCTGGTGAATCCATGGCCCCCGGTCCATCTTTTTACATTGCTTACAAGCTCGTTTACTTGCTTTCCATCATCACTTGCTCACTGGTCCATTTTCATAAATCATTTCACTACACTATACGTTTAACCGCTTTGTTTTGAGCAGACCGGGAAGATTGATAACCTTCCTGTCGTTGGGGGCAAAGTAATTGTTTGAGTGTGTGCAGGTCCGCGTTCGTCATGGTTAAGCGCCAGAGACCATCGAAGTTCACCTCGTTGTTGATTTCAAAGTCCTACTGGTCCGATTAAACCTTGGTTCTTCACTGAGGGAAAACTGCTACTTGCTACATCCACGCAAACGCTTGGGGCACCACCCAACTCTGCCAGTGCTTGTCAGTATCCATTATCAGGGACGTGTGTGGTGTTGGCTGTGCCTGCAGTTGGCAAAGATCGTTGAAGTCGGTCCTGGCCCGCGTTCGAGGTGGTCGGAGGCTGCGGATCCTCGTCTGGGATGGATGTGGAAGATGTGTCGTGTTTCTCTCTACCGCGTGGGGGTGTTGGGGGACCGCGGCTTTGCTGCTACGACAACAAGGTGCTGCGGTGGCGACGGTGCGAGGCTGCATGGACGGTGCTTCCCAAGCCTTGGAGGCGTGGAGATGTGCGGTGTTACATATGAGAGTCCTTCCTAGCTTTATGTTGGGTCGGTGACGACGGAACCCCGTGGGTGTCGTCCCCCTCACTGGAGGTGTCGACGAGGTGTGTCGGATTCTCCCTCGCTCTCACTTTGAGTTGGTAATTGTCTCGGGGCGAAAGCCTAGATTCAGAGCTTGATCGGCATGGTGGCGGTGTCCTCGGCGTCGCTCCTCTATTGGGAGGATCGTGTTTGGAGACACGGCTTGGAGGTACTATGTTGCACTCCTCCGGTGATTGCCGATGTCAAAGATTGATCCTCAACGGCGCAATGTACATTGTCACCGGTGCGTCCAAGACGGTGCCTTTTTCGGATCTGACTAAGTCCCGCCATCCACTTGCCACGTTTTTTCGGGCATCAAGGGTGGACGGTCCGTCGACAAGGGAAATTCAGTGGGAGTTGTTGTTTTTCGGTTGGAACCGGCATCGGCCGAGACACTGCGATGTTGATCGATTTAGGATAGGATCTTTTGCTTTGTAGTAGTTCTATCGTTGGTTTCTGTCTTTGGACTAGCCCGGATGTGGAGTTCATTCTACGCTCGTTGTTCGCAGCGAGTTGTGACGTCTTGTACTCAAAATTCTGCCTTCTATAAAAGTATGGTACACCTTGACGCACTCTCTTAAAAAGTGTGCTAACTCCCAAACATCTTGTTCTAGCTTGATTTTTGTGGGTGTTTTCCATCTACAACTAGATGGAAACATTTTGTACTTTATCCCTTCCATGCATGTGGTTAACTTTAACCGTTGGAACTATTTGATTTCTGGCTATCGCATAAGTTTTGCCACTTGCACATCACCATCCCACTTTGTTGTAATATTATGAAACGAAGCTCCGCGTGGGACTACACATACACAACCATGTCAACAAAGATAGCCGCATACATGATCGAACGTCGACAGGGCATGTTACAGAAAAATAGGACTAAAATCGAAATGTTTTGGAGGAACTAGTTAATTTATTTCTAGTTTATCTGTAAGTGCACCGGATAGAAATGTAATTCCTCCCCCATCAAGCTTAAGTGGTCAAATTCTGATGATACACATTACCAAAGCGATTGAGCTGCTTGCACCACAACTTGACCAATAGTGGAGTTCTAGCGCCACTATTAGAAGGTGAACTTGAACACCATGTCATGGCTGTACACCTGCCCCGGCCTGACGATCTGTGATGGAAAATTGGGACGGTTCACGGCGTCGGGGAACCCCTGCGTCTCCAGACACAGCGCGTCGTACCGGTTGTACACATTGCCATCCTTCCCTCTCACCCCGCTCAGCCCGTTGCCCGTGTAGAACTGCACCCCGGGCTGATCGGCCCACAGCTCCATCGCCCTGCCGGACGCGCCGTCGCGGACCATCGCCACCCGTCGCAGCTGCTGCCGCAGGCCACCACGCTCCCCACCATCCACTGCGTAGTTGGTGTCGTACCCTGCAACGCCATGGCGCAGGAGCCCGCCTATGCGCACGCCCACGGCTGCCGGCTTGCGGAAGTCATAGGGCGTGCCTGCCACCGGCGCGAGCCGCCCTGTCGGAATGAGCGCGGCGTCGACGGGCGTGTACCGGGAGGCGAAGAGACGGACCTTCTCGCCGAGGATGCTGCCGCTGCCATGGCCACCGAGGTTCCAGTAGGCATGGTGCGCGAGGTTCACCGGGGTGGCCTTGCCCCGCGCCGTCGCGTTCATGTGCACGCTCAGCACGTGTGGGCTCGAAATCTGGTATGTTACGTACACGTCCAGGTCGCCTGGGAACCCTGTGAAGTTCAGCTCCACTTATTCAAAATCCATGCATGCTAACAGCAATTCAGTAACAATCGGGCAATCATGTCAAAAAGAGAACTAACAATAGCGAAACAACAAAGTGAGATAACTACGGGGAAAAGTAAAAAAAAGTTACATAAAGATAGAGCGTACGGTGGTGTTATGCAACTTTTTGGTTGGGATGTACACTAAATTCTTGATTAAGCACTAGGAATGTATATACGCGTATGGATGCGGCCGTACGGGTTTCATTAGACATGTGGGGGAAAGTTATTTATAAACTAAACAAAAGAATACAGGCAAAAACGTGCAATGAAGAGTTGTTATACCAACATAACATCTATGTTTTTCAAAGTTTTCGACTCGAGCTCCATCTTTTGCATCTTAACTAAATAGTCCGTAAAGGATTCACAGAGACATGAGCCACCCATCAAGTGGGACAAATCGCACGAAACCTTCTTGGAGAATAAACTCAAGCGATGTGCTTTACTTAACCCATTTTCATAAAACAATTTGTGCTAAATCCAAGAATACGTCACACTTACAAATATCAACACAAAGGACATAATATATTATATATACCCTCGTCTCTCTCTCTCTCTTCGTACCTACTCAATTCGACTACACTTCCATATCACTACGACCATGGCGAGTCGCAGCCACGGGGAACCATAACGAGCTTCTTCATTCCAAGCAACCCATTTTTGTAAACACCACTAGTTCATACTTCATAGGCATCTTCCCATCGAAGATGCTAAGTTGAAGCCGCAGATATGGCTACTTGGTTGTAGAACCTATCATAGCTTATGAGACATAAACTCGTAAGAACTAGGAAAGGAATCTGAATTTGAGAATGTCTGAAATTAAAACCTCACCTCACAATCAAGGGTTCTGGGAATTTATTTTTACTCTAGAAAGTGGGTATAATGCACTCCACGAGTAGGAGTTGTGACTTGCCGAAATTTACTTGGATCGTGTCATATCACTCTTTACTCTAGAAAGAGTGATATCACTCTTTGTAGTTGTCCTAGAGAAGGAATGTGAATTGAGAATTTATGAAATATAAACCTCGCCTATCAATCAAGGTTCTGGGAATAATTATTTTTTACTCTAGAAAGTGGGTACAATACACTCCTCGAGTTGGAGTTGTGACTTGCCGAAATTTACATGGATCATGTCATATCAGTATTCTTGTTCCACTAGGCTCGTCTACAAGTGTATATGCCAGCTGACCAGCATGATGCGCATGAGACCAGCTCACTAGTCAATATTGCTGCTGCTATTCCACGATGAAAAGAAAGGTAAAAGGCCAATGCCATATGCACGTAAATTTATATCCCCCTTTGTGATAGCACCAAGACAGGAAGCTGCTTTCAGCTGCAACACAAGTGCCAATGTTCTTCATTGCAAAAAAGGAGGCGACATATGAGTTCCAGGTCATATACACTGACGCACATGACACATCTACTTGCCCAAGCACTCTTTATAGAAAAGAAAAGAAAAAAATAACTTGTTCATACCAGAAATTGGTAAGGGCCAGTAAAAACTTGAAGAGTTGTAGCTATGATTACTCCAATGTCCTTACCTTGCTCTCCGTCGAAGCTATGGTAATACAGAGTGATGAAAGGGAAGCTTCCACCTCCGACGTGCTCCTTCACCGTCCATACCACCTTGCTGAATCCTCGGTGACCACCTAGACAACAACAGGAAGAAAGATGGCCGATCACAGCTCGTAGCAGGGCCTCTTGCACACAAACAAGCAGGAAGTCTGGAAGAGGAAAAGATTTCCTGTTGTACCGTGGAGGGTGTTGTTGCCATCGTTGGGGAACAACCGGTAGGCTTTGCCGTCCAGCGTGAACCGGGCGTTGGCGATCCTGTTGGCAACGCGACCGATCAGCCCTCCGAAGTAGGCCGTGCCGTTCTGCACGTACACGCCAGATTTGCGAATTTCAGATTGGAAATTTAACAAAAAAAAAAGGCGTAAGTTCGATGTTTTGAGAAAAAAATGGTTATCTGGAATTCTGGATGAGGAACATAAGGAATTAACCAAATTGGACGAGGAGCAAGGAAAGGGAGAAATAACTTAGTGGATATGTGCAATGTATCCATGCATTCTGGTTTCGACAGCGAAGCTCTAAAAACATCACGAGCCAGAAAGACAATAAGGAAAAGAAAAGAAACAGAGAGTTCTAGGATCTTACAACATATTCAGCAACTGTATCATAGCCGAGGACTACATCCGCCAAATTTCCTACAATGAAGAATGAAACATTTGCAAATTGTCAAAGTCCCTCAAACTTCATTTCGATAGACTAAAAAAGAACCACGAACTCTGAAGAAGAAGAAGATTACTACCTCTGGAGTCTGGGAGAATCACAGACATGAGAGTAGCACCCCAGTTAGTGACCTTGATGGAGAAATCCCCCTTCCTGAGCTCATAGACACCGACCATCTTTCTCTCGGCCGCCGCATCGGCAGCGCCGCCGGACAGGCCAAGCGCCAAAAGGCACGAGGCAAGAACGGCGGCAGACAGTGGATGCACGGCTCTCGCCATTTTCAAGCGTGCAAGAATCTACAGTCACCTTAGCTAGCTAGAAGAGCTCAAAGAGAGGAGACCCCAGGAGTTGCACTTCTGCTAGCTAGCTGCTTACGCAGACGTACGTGGAGAAAAGAAGATATAGAGTGGCCACATCGATCTTTTCCTTGATATGTGTGACCGCACCCAATAACTAGTGTTCTGTCAGAGGGTACGATATGGATATGGTCCTGCACTGGCCTGCCTCGTGCCGCGCAAATTCGCCGTATGCTGGCTTCCTCTCCGGTGACTATCGTGTGCACCGCTACTTCGATTGGATGATGTGTCTTGCTTGCCTGATCAGCGGCACTAGCTGCCAGCAGTGCGTGTCCTCCGTTTTAGTTGCACATGTTTTTTCACTTAATCCCTTAGAATATCGAATTTAGAATGATTTTTATTGGAACCAAGTGGACTGATTGGTTGCATCTTGTGCAGCATCTGATGTCGATCGTTTTATCCATAGAATCTAATGTTTTTGTTTCGAAACTAGATCTGTTACATAAGGGCATGTACAATGGTAGAGAAGGCGCGCCTTCTTTTAGCCATCCACATCATTTAGAGAAGGTAAAATTATAAGTTATCAATGCATTATCCCTTATTGCCATCCCTAGCAATTAATGAAAATTAATTATATTTCAGTAGGAAATTATATTTTTAAGAGAAGACAAATGATACAATGGTGAAATTAGCCTTCCCTTATTTCGTAAGAGATCATCTCTTAGCTAAGGGAAGCCAATCTTCCATTTCTTCATTCTCTCTCCGCCAACTAGACAAATATCCTACATGTCAACGCTAAGAGAAGGCTGACATCACCCCATTGTACATGCCCTAATCACATACGATTAGTTTCAGCCCCTCGTATGTGTTTGTCGGAAATCGTGTTTTTATTAGGAATCGTTCGCGGTGTAAAATTGGATCTCATACGGTTTATTTTTACTAAACGTGCATGCTATAATGTTGACTCACCAAAACGTCAATAATTAAGATTCCGACCGCTACCAGTTCAGACAGAATGATTTCACTCACCACCTTTTGGCTGCGGCGGCGGTAAGGTTTTGAGATGGGGCGGCGCGGGAGGTAGGGCCTTAGGCGGTTGTTGCAGTGCGGAGGTGCGGACGGCTGCTGGGTGTCCGAGAGCTAGGCGGGCAGCCGTTGGGTGTCCGAGAGCTAAAATGTCGGATTTCTACTTTGTTCCCTTCGTTGGTTGGTGCGGCGCCCCATAAGCCTCCGTCGGTTGGCGCGACGAGTGGGTGACGCGTGTCATGCTGAGGGGTGGCGCGGCGGAGGGTTGTACCTAGGTGCGCCGGTGTGGAGGAATCGTTTGTTCGCATGGGAACTTGCAGAGGAAGAAGTAGAGGTTGTTATCTCAATGAGGTGGTATTTTATCGTGATTAGATGAATAGATGGTATAAAACTATATTCATTAATCCCATGTATGCGTAGATTAATAGAGATTGGATAACTGAGAAACATACAAGACAAGCGTATCGCAATAGCGTCAATGTTTTCAAGATATTAGCTCTTAGAGCATCTCCACCGGTGGTCGTAAAAGGGCCCCTAAAGCTCTTTTAGGGCCCCGGACACAAAAACAGATCACACCAGGGGGTCGTAAAGGCGTTGTCCGCCCAAAAAACTGTCCGGCACCGCCAACCCAGCCCCAGCTTTTAGGCACTCTGTTCGTGGTGCCGGACAGTGTCCGCGGACACAAATTTTGCCTCTGGCCCGCACGTCAGCCTCTATCCTCTTCTTTTCTTTTCTCTTCTCCACCGAGCTGGCCGTCGGCTCACCCTCAGCGCTCGCCCTTGCAGCTTGCTCTCCGCGCTCGCAGCTCGTCCTCCGCAGCCACCCCAACGTCGTTCCGCTCAACGCCTACTACTACGCCCGCGACGAGAAGCTGCTCGTCCAAAAGTTCATGCGGTACCGACGGCAACGACGCCCATAGGGTGTTTGATTTAATGATTTCTGTTTAGGGGCTATTTTTTAGGCGGTACCGGTGTGGGAGCTGAAATTTTTTTGACCGGACAAATGTCTGGCACCCCCCAAAGGGGCCTCCAAAGGGGGTGTGCCGGACACGTTTTAGGCGCTCCCGGTGGAGATG